>OX579651.1:6625455-7225455 GCA_951230895.1 Carpatolechia fugitivella
AAAAACGGAATAAAATTGGAGTCTTATAGTGGAAATCAGATACCTGTTAAAGGTGTATGTTATTTAGTGTGGTCCTATAAAAATGTCAATTATAAATTAAAGTTTGCAATAGCGGATATGCAATGTCAAAGTGTGCTGGGACGGAAAACGTGTGAGGAATTGGGTTTAGTTAAAAGAGTACATAGTATAAATATGTCAGAATATAATGATTTGTTTACAGGACTAGGGTGCCTACCTGATAAGTATCACATTGTGATTGATAAATCTATACAACCTGTAGTTTGTGCGTCAAGAAAAATACCATTAAGTTTACGCGACAGATTAGCAGAGGAGTTAAAAAAAATGGAAGATATGGGGGTGATTAGGAAAGTTTCTTATCCTACTCAATGGGTGCACCCGTTAGTTATTGCGGCCAAAAAGAATAACGGCATTCGCATATGCCTTGATCCGCGCGAGCTGAACCGTGCGGTGCAGCGCGCGCACTTCCAGCTGCCCACGGTGAGCGAGCTGGCGGCGCGGCTGCACGGCGCGCGCTACTTCTCTGTGCTCGACGCAAACTCGGGCTTCTGGGCCGTGCAGCTCGACCAGGAGAGCGCCGATTTGTGTACGTTTGCAACCCCATTTGGACGATATCAATTTTTGCGTCTGCCGTTTGGTATCAATTGCGCCTCGGAGGTCTTTCATGGAAAGATGAGGCAGCTATTGGAGGACCTGGAAGGTACGGATAGTTTTGTAGACGATATCATTGTCTGGGGCAGCACTAGACAAGAACACGACCGTAGGTTGCATGCTTTGTTAAAACGTGCTAGGGAAATCAATTTAAAATTTAACAAGGAAAAATGTCGACTAGGGGTGCAACAAGTTACATATTTAGGACATATTTTTGATGCAAATGGAATGAGACCAGATAGCAGCAAAATTAAAGCCATTTTAGATATGCCCGCACCCACTGATAGGAAAAGTTTAGAGAGATTTTTAGGAGCGGTCAATTATCTGTCAAAATTTATACCAAATTATTCGCAGCACGCAATCCCATTAACAAATTTATTAAAAAAAGAGAATGATTGGCGTTGGGAGTGCAGTGAACAGAATGCGTTTGAAAAGTTAAAAGAGTGTGTGGTAGGTGCGGGCGTGCTGGCGCTGTATGACGTAACGCGGCCCGTGCTGCTGTCCGTGGACGCGTCGCGCGACGCACTCGGTGCTGTGCTCATGCAGGACGGCCGCCCCGTCGAGTACTCCTCACGCACGCTCACTCCCGCGCAGCGTCGTTATGCACAAGTGGAAAAGGAGCTACTAGCTATTGTTTTTGCTTGCGAACGTTTTCATCAATATATATATGGGAAGCAAAGAGTGCTAGTAGAATCAGACCACAAGCCGCTGGAAAGCATATTTAAAAAACCGTTAATGTCCGTCCCCGCACGCTTGCAGCGTATGATGTTAAGAATTCAGGGTTATGATTTGATTGTTAATTACAAACCAGGAAAATACATGTATATACCAGATACATTGTCACGAGCGCCCTTACCAGATTTGTACAGTGAAGAAGTACATGAAAATGTAATGTATCAAATTCATTTAGTAGTAAATAATATACCTATATCTAACAAAAAATTTACTTTGATAAAAAAAGAAACGCGGAAAGACGATACATTTAAAATATTAATTAAATACATTAAAGAAGGGTGGCCAGATCACAAGTATAATGTGGAGGCTTGTGTTAAATTATTTTGGTCAATAAAAGATGATTTATATGTGATTGACGATGTAATTTTCAAAGGAGATACAGTGCTGATCCCTCCAGCTCTAAGAAATGAAATGCTCCACATCATACACGAAGGCCACCAGGGTATAGACCGATGTAAGCGGCGTGCGAGACAAGCTATCTTTTGGCCAAACATGACCAAAGATATTGAATTATATGTAAAACGTTGTAGTGTTTGTAGGGAGTGCTCAAACGCGCCAGCGAAGGAACCTTTGTTGCCAATAGAAATACCTACTTTACCGTGGACGAAGGTCGGGACGGACTTGTTTGAATTCAGGAGGAAATGTTTTTTACTGCTCGTTGACTATTATTCAAATTACGTAGAAGTAATGGAATTAAATAATATAACATCCAATACAGTAATTAATTGTATGAAGGACGTATTCGCGCGATTTGGCATACCGGAGACAGTGGTAAGTGATAACGGCACCCAGTACAGCAGCCGCGAGTTCAAACGGTTCGCTGGTGAATGGGGTTTCAACCACGTGACGTCTTCGCCTAATTATCCACAGGCGAATGGTAAAAGTGAGCGAGCAGTGCAAACGGTCAAATCATTGTTAACAAAAGCAGTAAAAAGCGGAAGTGATTTTCATATAGCATTGTTGAACTATAGAAATACGCCTCGGGATGGTTTGAGCTCTCCCGCACAAATGCTTATGAGTCGTAGATTGCGTTGTAAATTACCAACAAATGCAGCGAACTTGCAACCTAAGCTTGTAAATGAATCCGAATATTATAAAATGTTACAAAACCAACAAAGATCAAAAGAATATTATGACAAAAGTACTCGATCGTTGCCAGAACTTAGTCCAGGTGATAAGATAATATGTATAGATGGAAAAAAGAGATCGCCAGGCTATGTACTGGAGAAAGCTAATGCTCCACGGTCATACATCGTACAAAGCAAAATTGGTGCTAAGTACAGACGCAATAGACGTCATTTGATTAAATGTGAAAGTGAGGATGACGATGACTGTGAAAATGACGAGAATGAGGGTCAAAAAAGCGAAAATCAGCCTTTGGTAAACACAGCAACGACTGATGCTGCTACTGTACCATTGAAAGCAGATGATGACGATGCTACGTCTGGTTGTGCTACCAAAGATGTGCAACCCTCATTGCCGCCACCACAGAGACCAATGACACGCCGCTATTTAAAGAAAATGTTAGATATAGATTAAGTAGGTTAGTAAAGAATAAAGTAGTTTAAAGTAAATAGTAATAAAAAAAAAATAAAAAAAAAAAAACATGATATAAAATTATACAATAGTATAAGTAAAACATAAGTTCCTTTGCCTGTATATTTTTATTATTATTTTATATTTAAGTATGTACCGTAAAAAATAAGTGTAAAAAGTAAATATAAGGTAGCTACCTTTCTAAATTTTTATTTTCCTTCTTATGGTCGTTTTGCTACATTTTTAAACAACTTACAGATGTGTTTCATTGAGCTTCTAAAGAGATGTGTTTGTTTGTATTGATAGTTTACCACAATATAAGTACATATTATTTTATATTTTATTTTTCTCCTTAGTGAAGGATAAGATTATGTAAGTTACTAATATAAGAAAATTAATGGGGGAAATGTTATAGTGGGTACTAGTGAATAAACCAGTTGTTGTCTGGACCTTGCGTGTTTCATTACAAATACTACAGTAAACCGTTTCAGCAAAGTTTAACTCTAAAAATATTATATAATAGTTATGTTCGTAGTCACTTGGAATTTGCTTGCTCTGTTTGGCACCCTTTTTATAATAACCAGATTGATAGAATTGAACGAGTACAAAAAAAGCTTTTAAAAGCTCTTGACTACCGTACTGGGTATGGCTACTTTAACTACGACACGTCCATTAAGAGGAATAACATAGCACGTTTAAGTTACCGCCGTGATCTTACTGATGTCACTTGCATCTTCAAAATTATTAACAATTCACTCGCCGGCGCTTGGAATGAGCCACGGTTATTTCAGTTTACTTTTAGTTGATTAAATATTCTGAATCAACGGCCCGTTATTATTTGAATAAACGGATACAATGAACAACAGTGATGGTTTTAATATTCAAGACCCCCTCTTCTTCTTTTGACTCAGGTGTATGGCTGCAAAATTTTTATTTAATTACTATTATAAATTCTTTAAATATATTTCTTGTCAATTAAACATTTAGGACACTTTAGACAGACCATTAAAATGTTTGTATATCTTTAAGGAAACTATAGGTTTATAACCTAATTTATTATTTTTGTATGCTTGTTTGTAAGTAACCGTTTGTTTCTTACCAATACATAAAAAAATGGGGGGGTTTCCACGCTTTCACCCCTCCCCCCACTGTACGGTCTCGACACCGTACATATTTTTATGCAGACGCGGCAGCCTACTTTCGGCCACGCGCTGCAGTGTTATTTAAATACTAAAATCATTACAATAACTTTTGAGTGCATTACCATCTCGCGAACTAGCAACACCTCAAGGAAAAAATCACCAAATTATAATAGTTTTGTATATTAACTTTACATTATACAACTTTTACTACGTTTGTGTGATCTTTCTCTTCGCGGCGCTCCACAACGACTAGCAGCCTTACAACCTGCTGGAACTACACTCCACTCAAATGTGCGGGTTTCACTTGACTCGTACACCCCACACTCCTCCCCATTACGCTACTAATGCCGCGGTTACTAAAGCAATCCCGAAATAATGGTTGGCAAATTCGAGTGCGCAAAACGTGGACGGAATAAAAATGGCTGCAGAAAACGGGTCGGTCAAAATCTGCTCGCACAGTTTTTTCCGTCTAAGGCAAACATGTAGTACACAAAAAACTGTCTGTACAAAACGGTAACACGAAGAACGTTCTGTCAAAGAGGATATAATACTGGCGTTCGTTCTGTACCCCACTCGATTTCCTCAAATAAATATTTTGGGGGACAGGTCACTTTGGCCGGGTTCAAAAAAATAATGCTCCAGGGGATTAAAGAACAATAATGTCAATGTCAAAATCCAATAGGCTGTGTGGGCTAAGATTCCCTTCGCCTGTCCAGAAAGGGCGAATAAAAAAAACATCTGCTGTCAAAATGAATTTGATAAGTTTTTCCGCTTATCTCCAATGTTTTTCTCGTAGTTTTTCCATCTAAATTAAACGGAATGTATTATTTTATTTACAAGATGGTCAATAATATTAGATACAAATACGGTTACTCTCCGCTGTGGTCTGGAAATGGGTGAGTCTTTTGGATCACTAACAAAACATTACACCTACACCATTGACCTACACAAAAATTTATTTTTCTATCTAATATAGCTCTGATATAAATAGGTAAACTGTTGTACAGTTTTGTGGGACTTTGCCTAATATTTTAAGGAATACTATAGGCAGATGAATAAATAAATAATTAAAACTAACTGATAGTATACAAGCCACCAAGCTGTATCAATATTATGTCACGATAACTTAATAATCTGAAAATTACCAACCAAATGGTCTTCTAAATTTAATTTGTGTCGTCGCTGGCAAAAATCCTTCGCTTGTTTAACAAACAATAACAAGTTTAGAAAATAAGAACAAAGAAAATAGAAAGTTTTACTATTTTCGCATGTATTTGTGATATGATAGCTTCTAAAATTGAAAATGTTTTTATTAGATTCTTATATTAAGCCCCATTTGTGATTGGTTCCTAAACTACATTATCATGGTTTCTATACCCATATGAGTTACTATTAGTTTTAATTTTGTTTTCTGTGTTATGTTATTAGTACATGGGCAACCAAGCTTTGCTCGTAGAACATCTGGTTTTTAAACTCATACATAACCCTTAGTTTTTTCATAGTAAAAAGATTTGGAGAAAGGCGTGTACGTCCATCCACACCACACAAATATTCAATGCCGAATTATATGCAAATGCTCCCAGTGAGGATGCTCCATAAGAATGAAATCTAGCTAGATCGATTTATCGCCCCCGAGACCCCCTATTTATTAAAATTCATCGAAGTTGTTGCAGCCTATTATATTTATATATAAATATACAAGAATTGCTTGTTTAAAGTGTTAGATTCGTGATTTATAGTGACAAAAATTATGTGACTTGCTCTCCTAACTTCGTCTATACTGTGACACCTACTCGGACGGCCACTACTCCGACAGCATTCTCCAAATCCACACTATTCTGACAAAAGGCCGCTCTGATTCCACATTACTTTAATAGAAAATTGCTATTTAACACAACATAATAATGATCTGCTCGGATTTCTAAAACACCTACTGTAATTTTGTTTTTATATTGACTTGTGTATTGTTTATGGCATTATTGTAGAGATCTTTGCTTGGACAAGTGTTGGAACATGGTGTTTAGGCACGTAATGTGAAAAGTGCTAGGCAGGACAATAAGAGAGGCCATGGTTATATATGCATAATACATGGTGTACAAAATTTAGACAGTACAAGTTCTCGTAAGGAATAAGCTTCTATTTTACTTTGTCACATGTCCCTGTCCAGGGCTCTTCCCTGCTTTTTTAAAGTATTATGTGACGGATGGTAGATGCTTTGTCAGTCTAGTCAGTGGCCTTGTTGGTTATTCCAATTTATTTTCTTCCACAAATATAAGTAGGTGTGTCAACATAATATAATAATAATAATAATAATAGCCTTTATTTCCCAAATTTTTAAAAACATTACAGTACATTAATATTTTGTATTAAATTTATTCGGGCACCCATTTTCGGGTGAAAGCCTCCTCCATTTCGTTCCACATTCTCCTGTCCTGTGCTAGTCTGGTCCAGGTGTTCCCAGCAACCGCCACAATATCATCGCACCACCGACGCCGGGGTCTCCCTCGTAATATAGGTATACTAAAAATAGAATTTACATCTGAGTGTAAATAAGCTTACTGTACACACAATTTGGAATCACTACTGAATTCTACTTTTATTTCGACATTAAATAACGCGGTTAGCCAGTTATCATAGTTAGCATCAACTACATTTTGTACCTGCAGTCATCTGATATGAGTGTGTTTCCATTGTGTTGTTGTGTGTTGTATGATTACTTACATTTTTCATTTTACTGTTATCAATATTTTTTGCAATGTTACTTATTATTAGAGGTTTAGTTGTGTTAAGCTGTAACATATTACATCATACCTAATATTTATTATATTTATCTTTTTCTAAATATATCATAAAAAACTGATTACAAGTAAATATCTACTTACCACCTAATTTATTTTATAAAATTATCAGAATAGTATTCATCAGCTTTTAGAATTCTTCCTTGGTGTTAATTTAATAGTTGTTTGAATGAGATATCAGTTTCTTGTTCATGATTTATGTAATTACCTATAGATACTGTGATAAATAGGTCAGAAAATAAAATAATAGGCTTGCTTAAATAGGACCTACTCGAATATAATATACATCGAATAATGAAGCCTAAAAATTTACAATAACTCATTTTGTAATGAAATGAGAATTCATTAGCTACGTCAATTAGAAAGTGCGGATTCCGTATCGTATCCAGCTATGCACACTTTTAGCGGAGGCCGACTCTCGCGCGTGAGCGCCGCTCGCCAGTGCACGAGGCGCGGGCGTCGAGACACCACCGCGTTCACGTCCACATAAAACCCGCAAAACCACAATACCCCTTTAACTAAACACCCAACCAACCGCCACACCGACACCGCCATCATCAAAACATTCTGTGACTGTGTCGTATCCAGTGCAAAAACCAGTGCAATGAGTGAGGAGAATGCAGTTAGCGAGGATTTAAAACGCCAAGCGGCTATGTTCTACAATTCCACACAGAGGTTTGTCAATTGTCAGAGCTATTCGCCACGATTTGGTCAGTAAGTTTCATTGTATCAGCTTGTTGAATATTTCCTGCTACGTTTTGTAAACTAAGCAAGTCGGTGAAGGAAAAGGTGCATGCGCAAAGCATCTGAGAACGTTCACCTTCGCGACTCCCCCCTCTACCAGCTTTTAGGCTTTAGGTTCACTTGCTTAAGCAACTAGAGTCAGACTAGTGCGAAGTGGTTATCATTATAATCACGGTCTTTCGTTAGTTTTCTTTTATTCTTTACGTATATGGAGATTTCGACTACTCAAAGGTATTTCAATTTAGTTCTGAACACAGCTTTGAAAAACAGTTTCATAATGCACAGTTATGATTTGTAAACAAATGAACGTGCCGTCTATTTTTCCTTTTTCTTTATTCAGGAAACAAACGGCTTTTACAGTATTACAGCTAGATTAAAATTAAATAGAGTAAACAGTAAGCCTAAATAGTTTCCACCAAAAGCAAATACATTTATGTTGTTGTGACGGGTCAAACTAAGCTTTAAAAATAAAACTGAAATTAAAAACAAAAAAAATTACATGCAAAGTAATAATTGAAACAATTAAATTATTTTATTTGGCCCGCCGTTTTTCTTCATTTAGCACCGAAACAATTTTTTTATTATTTATGCCGAAAATCACCGTCAACCATTATAAAGTTCATATTATCCTGCTTAACTCCGAAGAAACGCGTAGTTGGTGTGGTATCCCATTAAGCTGTCACTCAATCTAAACGTCTTGTCGTCTGTAGTCGCAAAAACTTAAAGTTCGGACAAGTTATTGACCTGTTTACAGCCTCGCTGCGAGCTTGACCTCCTGGTTCGATCCCTGTAATTTTGACCAGTTGATTCGATTGCAAATTCCACTCTAATAATAGCTCCAAAGTGAACACGAAATCGGGTTTTCGATTGTGTAATTGAATTCGCTTAAAAAAATCTTGTTGACGTTAGTATCGTTGTAGTTGGACAATTCAACGTCGTTTCTTATTGTTTTACCAACATTTTCCCATGGCTTCACTTCTTTTTTTATACTAACGTATGTTATAGTATTCTCACAGGGCCATAACAAGCTGGATAATACTGCACATACATTAGCTACCACTACCACTCGTGTCAGTCTATAACATTTACTCATTTTATCCCAAGTATTTTTGTTTCGAATAGTTCAAATTCATCATTTATCGTAACGGATAATTATAATATTATAATGTAGCGAGCGTTACAATGATGCACAAAATTTGCGCTTGTTAAGGCATTATTGAGTATTTATGAAACTATCACATAAACATAATCTCGCGACGTTAAAAGAAAATTTTATTGCCAGCAAATGCCATGCTTTTATTTAAGGTCTTCACTTTGAGCGCCAATTTTTTGCGTACCTGAGAACTAAGCGGATATAATAAACTAAGGATCGGATGTATAAATTTCACAAAATTTTATCGGTGATCAGGAGCAATCAAGACCTACTGATTAAGTAAATGATGACCATTGCAATAATAATAAAACTTACATGTCAGCGTTCCCTTTTTTTTGGCTGGGATGTAAAATTAATAATTATGAATATTAAAATCATGGTAGAAGTAGGAACTCCTCTTTGTTACAAATAAAACCTCTTCATAATGATTGATGACGAATCTTCTTCACTTAATAAAACGCACACACACTACATTCTAATTAATTTTGGTTACTTAAAATTAAATTCTTAAAAAAAAACATGTAATGATAGTAGTATTGCAATGGCCATCATTTACTTAGTCGGAATCGGAGTGTAAATGATATGCAGTGGGAACATACACGGGCGTCTGATCCAAAAATAGTCGGAGAGCATACCTTAGGTATCTATATAAAGCCTGCGTTGTATAATCTGTGACGCAAATGAAATAAATGCGTAGGTTTTCTCAACCCCTTCTCTCATGTGGCCCATTTTCACTAAAACCTGGCAGTTAGCAGCTAAATAATCTATATGGTAAATATTATTTTTTGGAAGCATTCCAAGGCATTATAAAGACATTAGGTGCTAATGTTCTTGATGCCTCAACGTTTTATGCATTTTAAAGATTAGGGTGGATAGATTTGTGATCTTCTTCTTTTCAAGTCGGTGGCAAACCTAGACTGTCCTAACCCGAAAAAAATGTGATTATAATCGACTACCTTAATTAGTGGTTTTGAGTGTACTTTATATAACTACATACTTTTAAAATTAAAACTTCTAACAATTTTAATTAGTCCTGTGACATCAATTACGGTCGTAACTGCAATTAGAATGACTATACTTTAACAATTTAGCCATTTACATCTTCTACGTCAGAATCGTTAGATGTAACCTACGTGTTACTTGTACACAATCTAAGTTGGGGTATAGACGCTCAAGGCTGGGTCAAGTCAAAGGTTACGTAGACTTCGCACGCGATATTCTAATTTTATGCAAAACTATACTTCGTAGTCACTTCCTTTTGCTTTAGTCGATAAATTAAAGTAACCACTCGGAATTCATAGAGTTATGAATAAAATAAAATATGAAAATAAGAAGTTATTCCGTCTAAAACGCAACATAAACGCATTGTATTCGCACTGAATTACGGTAGGAACAGAAAACACAATAACACACAAATATACACTTCTATTTTTTTTTTTAAGTTAATATTTATTATTTGTTGTTCTTCGTAGTTTTGTTAGAAGCCTAAGCCTTGATTGAATGAATCTTATTATGTGGTTGAGTGGAAATAGCAGCTAGCAGATCTGTAAGCAATATCTGTCCCAAAACATTACCCAATTCTCACAAATTCTGTGTACCAGTTTTAAACTTTTTAGGCGATACTATTAGGTGCACTTCATTTCAAAATACACATCTATTATAGAATAGCTACATCACATATTTCTTGCAATCATAATGACGTCACTCCTCGAGAAACGGATGATTGCGGGGAAATTGTCCATTGTATGTATATGACGTTACAACATGACCGGCGTAAATTGATGTGATCACCGCCGCCCTAGATGGTATCTTAGTAATTATATCATAATAATAGCCATGTAATATATTTCATCCGGGTTGGGTCCCTTCGGATATGAAGCGTGTTTCATGTTGTTAGTATAACTTTTTACTAAGAGGAAAGTGTTCTGTATTTGCGTAGGCTTAGATATGTAATTAGTCTGTTTGTCTGCAAATACCCGAACTGGAATACTAACGAAAGGTTCTCGTTACCAGCTCTCATGAGAGCTTCATCTTTCTCCGCAATATCAAATTCCTTCCTCTGCAATTTAAAATATAAAATTCTATCCCAACTCAAACAGGCTCGTCTGGCTTGCTAATTGTTTATCTCACAAAGCAAATTTTATCTGTATCTTGCTTTTATTCCCTAGTGTTTTATTCTGATAAAATATTTCTTGGCTGACGTTTTTTTAAGCTAATTTACAATATAGAAACTCCTCACAATGGGTTTTGTTGTTTCAAGTTTTGTCTCCAATTGTTTTCTTCGTTTTGTTTAGTCTTTGTTCCTATTACGTGAACCGTTTGTTCATAGTTATATACATTTGTTATATCACATAACATAGTAATAACATTTCCATATAACTAAAGTCTAGTTTAGTTTATAATATAATGCAGCTGCAGCTGTGCAAACTTAGATGATACATTGACAACTCGTAAACATAATGGAGAAATACATTTATTTCTCCGCATACATATATTTCTACGTGGGGCGTATGAAAGTCTTTGGATCTGGCCACTAACAATAAAAGAATGAAAAAACAATTATGGAATTCGAAAATGAAACTATTTAGGAACATGTTACTTCCAAACTTGACACTGGCACAAAGTTTATCTAGTGCCATAACAAAAAAAAACATGTTACTTTTTAATTTGCGACACTGTCATTTGTTTTTTCGGCAAATCAGGAAATTACAATGTAGTATCGCTTGAAAATCAAAGGACAGTGACTGCAGATTGGTACTTGCCCAGAGTCTTAAACAAAGTTCGCGAAGCAATGTCCTCCTTCACCACGATGACGTATCCTCACATTCCACTAAGGTAACAGAAGCCTATTTGAAGGCTTCAAATGTGGAACTGATGACGCATCCGCCTTACAGTCCGGACCTCGCCTCACCTCGCACCCTGAGACTTATTTTTGTCTCCAAAAATTAAAGACAGACTTAAGGTGCGTACGGATTTTAATCCTGCTGCCTTTAGGCAGCCTCAGGGCGAGGCTGCCTCGCCACGCACGGCTCGTTTGCGAAAAGCGTCCTCGAAGCAATGTCCTCCTTCACCACGATAACGCATCCTCATATTCCGCTAAGGTAACAAAAGCCTATTTGAAGGTTTCAAATGTGGAACTGATGACGCATCCGCCTTACAGTCAGGACTTCGCACCCTGCGACTTCTTTTTGTTTCCAAACATTAAAGACAAACTTAGAGGCACATGCTTTACGAGCCCTGAATCGGCGGTGAATGCGTTCCATGAAGCCATTGAAGAGGTCCCTAAGGAAGACTGGTCCAACTGCTTTGTACAGTGGTTTCAGCGAATGCAAAAATGCATTAATTGCGAGGGAATATAGTTTGAAAAACAATGTCTTATATTTAGTCCTATTTATCAGAATCCAAAAACTTTCAGTATGCCCTAAGTATCTCAAACCGTTTAAAAAATATATATAGGGTGTAAATAAATTAGCTGACACTATTTTAAAGGATCAACCTACCCATGAAACTGAACAACTTTCCCCAAGAAACATAGGCTGTCGGACGAAAAAAATATGCATCTTCCATAGTATTTAACCCTCTTTGACACAAAAGTACGACTTTTTCTGAAACAATCATAGTTAGATTAGAAGGCTTAAATAACTGTATGCCTTTGTCTTTTCACAAAGTAATTCGAAAATTAATTAAAATATTTTCAGAATTCATCGCGGAGTCCAGGTCCCAAGTTTCAGCCTCGTATTGCAATATCTAAAGCCATCTCTTCGCACACGTGTATAAAACGAAACGTGCATAAAAATCCTTTCATTCAGCCTCCTGCCTTAATGTTTGTTCCCAGAAAAGTGTCCCATTCAAAGAAGCACGATAAGAGGAAAGCGCATCCTTTTTATCCTGTTCAGCCAGTCATATCTCGTCGCTTATCTGCAACGCAAGCGAATTAGGACAAATGTTCGACAGTAAATCTTGAGCTCTCCTCGTCAAATATTACGAGAAAGAGAATCTTCTGGCGCAATTTTTAGGTTTTAGAATATAAATTTAGATTGAGGTATGATTGGCCCTTCAGCTCGGCAATTTGCTTAATGGAAGCTGAAATTGTGTCCAAATTAATTTCTTAGGGTTGGTGTTGATGTTTTGGTGATAAAGGCACGCATGTTGGGGATTTTGATCATCGCTGCCAGCCATGCTAGTCAGTCGTTATCTAACGATCTGCCTCCGCGCCATAACGGCATTGTTTGCAATTTCCCACGTTCGTAGACAACATTGAGAAGGCCAAAAGTCCAGCATCAAAAACCGGAAATTATACATCTTATTATAGTAAAAAATAATGTTTATTACATTTTGTTTATGACGTACCTGTACGGTATATTTTTATTGATCTTAACCTATACTTTCAATGCGTTCTTCAACAAATTCGCAATAGGTCAGATGTTGAACTATAAATGTTTGCATCGTAGTCTATAGCTATAACTATTTACAACATAATATTAATAGTTTAAAAAACTAAAAAACACGCTTTTAGCACGCACTAAAAATTACAAAAGCCAATCCGCCATCTTGGATGTCAGCCATGTTGGATTTAAGTCACGTGACTATTTTTTTCGTATTCCTGACAGCAAACCCTTTCATTTGATACCCATATCATGGGGGTGCATTTCAAATAGCCTGACCGCCATCTTGGGGAGGCTGCCGTATTGGATTTGTAATGACGTTTCTTAGCTACAGCTAGTCATGTATTGTCATCAGAACTCAGAGCGTGTGCAAAATTTCATCCTAATCGAAGACCGGGAAGTGGGTCAAATTAAGATTCCAAGATTTTCTTACATACATACAAGTGAAGCTAATAAAAGCGTGTTAAAAAAAATACCAGGCGCCTTTAAAAGTAATGCATTGAAGAGATTTTAAAATATATTGAAAAATTGGCTTTATAAACATAACTTTTACTCTATCAAAGAATTTTTAGACCATAAGAAAGATATGTGTATATGTCGTGGCCATATCGTAGAATTGATCACATCATGAAATTTTCGATCATTTTATGAAATGGTCACATTTCATGAAATTTTCACTGTCCATTGGCCACATCATGATGTGCCTTGGCCAGATTAATGATAAGAAATCGTTTGACGATATGTTCAACTAAAACGCAGCTACTTCATGAAATGGTCAAGATTATTTGATCATATCGTAAAATTATTACATTTATTGCCGATAGAGGCGCTGGAAGCACTTTGTTTATGTACCAACATGGCGCGCCATGGCGGCGGCTGCGTTATTTCTCGCAGTGAAAAAGTGAATTATTCGTTATTAAAATGAGGAAGAAAAAAAGAGTTATGATGAAAAAGTACTCTGAAAATGTTTGTCGGACTTAGAGAACAATAAGTACCAAATATAATTTAGATTGTTTTTAAATATTTCATGGACGCCCTATTTTCACGATATGGCCAATCGTAGACGACAAAATCGTGAAATGCACACGATTTAATGATCTGGTCAAATTTAGTTGGCCACATCATGAAATGCGACCATTTCATGAAATGATCGAAAATTTCATGATGTAGTCAATTCTACGATATGGCCACGACATATACATTGCAAAGAATAGATTAATATAATGGTTGTTATCTATAAGATATTCTTCTAATGATTTTTCAAATTTTAAACATATTTACAAACTTGTATTAGGTATTATTTATTATTTGCATGCTTATTAGTTAGGCTAGATATGTGATACTGTGACTAAAACAATTTGTAATCTTTATAACCATTTCTATGGCAAATAAATTGATTGATTGATTGATTGATTGATAGCTGTTGTAGTACTACGTGGCTGTAGTGGATCTATGGTGGATTTAGTACACGAAAATAATTATAAGTACAAATTATAAAAAATTACTTTATTTTGTATAGTGATAAATGCTCCATTGTCGTGTACTAAATCCACCATAGATCCACTTTGTTTATAATATAAAACTTAGCAAAGTACTATTTTCTTTCATTTAAATATTTTTCTTGTTATTCCCCTTGTATTTACTCAACGAGTTCCTCATATTTTTAACACGCTTTTATTAGCTTCACTTGTAACTAACTATGTATGTAAGAAAATCTTGGAATCTTAATTTGACCCACTTCCCGGTCTTCGATTAGGATGAAATTTTGCACACGCTCTGAGTTCTGATGACAATACATGACTAGCTAAGAAACGTCGTTACAAATCCAATATGGCGGCCTCCCCAAGATGGCGGACTGGCTGTTTGAAATCCACCCCCATGATATGGGTATCAAATGAAAGGGTTTGCTGTCAGGAAAACGATAAAAAAAAAGACACGTGACTTAAATCCAATATGGCGGACAGGCTATTTGAAATGCACACCCATGATATGGGTATCAAATAAAAGGGTTTGTTGTCAGGAAGACGAAAAAGCGTGTTTTTTAGTTTTTTAAACTATTTTTTTTTATTGATATGCCTCTTTTTAACACGCTTTTATTAGCTTCACCTTTATGTTTGTATGCTTGTATGTAACCGACTCGTATGTTTGGACTCAATTTTGACCCACTTTGAACGGACAGATTTAATTGAAACTTTGTACACTTATCAAGAATCGCTGACAATACAATAATTTGAAAAAAATATATATATATACACGCTTTCACAGTACATCAAACTAAAAAGTGAAAAATAATTCTTAATATAAGCTAAAAACAATAATGAACGAAAAATACTAGTATTATAGTATTGTATTTTTCGTTCATTATTGATTATTTTTCACTTTTTAGTTTGATGTTCTTTAAAAGCGTGTTTTTTTAGTTTTTTTTAACCATATTTTATTTTTTTATTATATAGACTAGGGTTTGTAGAGTCGTACTTTTCGCAATGTCCAAGAGTGGTAGTTGTCCTCACTATCTCCAGTAAACGTCTAGTAATTTCTCAATAAGTGATCAGACATAATGAAAATTAATATTGCTTCAACTCTGCTTCACGGGTGTATATTAAACGCATTGTAATTTACAACAAAAGGTCAATCCGTACCAGTCACATTACATGGCTAAGGTTTGAAAGCGAGACCGGAAAATCACAATGCCATACGATAGGACACGCCGCGACCGCATTACTATTGTGTGTTATATAAAGTCGCTGTATCAAATTAGTCTTGTAACTAGTAAAATTGGAAACAGAATGAATATCGGTATAAGAATTAATGAAATACTGCATGAAATTTACATCGTTTTGTACCCGCCGTGTAGTGATAGTACCCGTCTAACTGAACAAAAAAAAATATTTGGTCTCTCTATACAAAGTGAGACTCCCGACCGACCCATTTTATATGGAGAGCACAAAAAAAAATTTGTCGTAGGAATTATTTTTTTCGCGAAAAGTTGTTCAGTTTGACGAGTACTAATCACTACACGGCGGGAACAAAACGATGTAAATTTCACGGTGTATGACCGTGTATGTAGCTAGTTTGGTATCAAATAGCCGTGTTTTAAATGTCCGCAAAATATTTATATATGACATTACCAATTGCGTTAATTGAAATTTGTTTTCATAGATAATGTGTTTGGTTTGTGAGGTCGATCGACGACCTTATATTTCACACGATAAGAAGAATGTATAGGTATCAGTTAAGGAATCTAGCCAGCTGCTTCCGAGCTGAAGAAATACCTACGATAGTTAAAACTGGAATCCCTTTAAAAAACGCAACCCAATCAATGTCAATTATTTAGATTTTTTTTATTTATTTTTTACTTTTATTTGGTTCAACAAACAGTAAACACTACACAGATTATTTGCAACAACTTAAAACTAACGTATAACGAGTTGTGAAACCAGCACCGTTAACCACGGATTAGTAATCATTGACTTACTGAAAAATCTAGTCTAAACACTTGTTTCGCAAGCATTGATTGGTTCTCTCTGTTCTGTATAATACGTATTTACAAGCTTTTTACAAGCTTTTATTTAGTTTCACCTGTCCCGTTGTCTGTCTGTAATCAAATCTTGCAAGTTAAATTTGATCCACTTCCCAGTTTCCGATTGAGCTGAAATTTTGCATTCATGTATAAATCGGATGACAATGCAATATTATGGTACCTCCAAGGTACTGCTGGTCTGATGATGGAGACGGAAGGTGGCCATAGGAACTCCTCTAATACAGAACACAACCTAGTCGTGTTTGGGCTCGTTAGATTTGTCTTAATAAGATCTTTGGCCATTCGTGATATCCAGGGTCTCATGATGGAGCCGGAAGGTGGCCACAGGAACTCCTTAAATACACAACACAACCTAGTCGTGTTTGGGCTTGTTGGTTTTGTCTTAACAAGATCTTTAGTCATACGTGATGTTCAGGGTCTCATGATGGAGCCGGAAGGTGGCCACAGGAACTCCACAAATACACAACATAACTTAGTCATGTTTGGACTTGTTGGATTTGTCTTGACTAGATCTTCAGTCCTACGTGATGTCCAGGGTCTCATGATGGAGCCGGAAGGTGGTCACAGGAACTCCACAAATACACAACATAACATAGTCGTGTTTGGGCTTGTTGGATTGGTCTTGACGAATACTTTGATACTAAATGGTAACCAGAGTCTGATGATGGAGCTGGAAGGTGGCCATAGGAACTCCGTAATTAAACGACGCAACCCCACCGAGAAAGGTTGCGACAAGTTCGTGAATATATTGAACGCTTTAAGAGTAGGTGAGATGACTACCGAACACTTTTCTGATCTTATGCAGAAAGTATCTTCAAATAACTCTGGAGAGTTCTCGATTGAAAAAGCTCTACGTATTTACTCAACGAATCAGCAGGTCAATAAACATAATGCAATTAATTATTAAATCTTCCCGTTTTTATTACAGTCTCAATTTTATAAATAATAAAAGCGTGTTACATTTTGATAGTATTAAGCTATCACAATGTAACATGCTTTTTACAAGCTTTTATTTAGTTTCACCTGTCCCGTTGTCTGTCTGTCTGTCTGTAATCAAATCTTGCAAGTTAAATTTGATCCACTTCCCAGTTTCCGATTGAGCTGAAATTTTGCATTCATGTATAAATCGGATGACAATGCAATATTATGGTACCTTGGAGCTGGTCTGATGATGGAGACGGAAGGTGGCCATAGGAACTCCTCTAATACAGAACACAACCTAGTCGTGTTTGGGCTCGTTAGATTTGTCTTAACAAGATCTTTAGCTATACGTGATATCCAGGGTCTCATGATGGAGCCGGAAGGTGGCCACAGGAACTCCTTAAATACACAACACAACCTAGTCGTGTTTGGGCTTGTTGGTTTTGTCTTAACAAGATCTTTAGTCATACGTGATGTTCAGGGTCTCATGATGGAGCCGGAAGGTGGCCACAGGAACTCCACAAATACACAACATAACTTAGTCATGTTTGGGCTTGTTGGATTTGTCTTGACTAGATCTTCAGTCCTACGTGATGTTCAGGGTCTCATGATGGAGCCGGAAGGTGGCCACAGGAACTCCACAAATACACAACATAACTTAGTCATGTTTGGGCTTGTTGGATTTGTCTTGACTAGATCTTCAGTCCTACGTGATGTCCAGGGTCTCATGATGGAGCTGGAAGGTGGTCACAGGAACTCCACAAATACACAACATAACATAGTCGTGTTTGGGCTTGTTGGATTGGTATTGACGAATACTTTGATACTAAATGGTAACCAGAGTCTGATGATGGAGTTAGAAGGTGGCCATAAGAACTCCGTAATTAAACGACGCAACCCCACCGAGTTTGGGCCCATTTGATTTGTCTTGACGAGTACTTTGATACTACATGGTAACCAGGGTCTGATGATGGAGCTGGAAGGTGGCCATAGGAACTCCGGAACGACGCAACTCCATCGAGTTTAGGCCCATTTGATTCGTCTTGTCGAGTACTTTGATACTATATGGTAACCAGGGTCTGATGATGGAGCTGGAAGGTGGTCATAGGAACTCCGTAATTAAACGACGCAACCCGATCGAGTTTGCGCTCATTTGATTCGTTTTGACGAGCATCTTAGTTGGCGTGAATATGCAACTCCAACAGATTTGGGAAAAAGTTCGTTCCGTTTGTTATGAATGTGGATTATTATATGTCTGATTGATTAGATGGATGCCCCAATGCCAAGGTGAGCACGTGCCGAGGGCTGAATGGTATGAGAGTGTATAAACATTTCATATCGCTAACGTTGCGCCTCAGGGTACCAGGGCGAACCCTGTTGTACTGAAACCCTTATCCCTCTACAATGGACCTCGGCAAGGATGGCATTCACATAATACAGCCTAAATCAATTCAATTTCCTGCTAAATTTAATTACGGCACAGCTGAAAGAAGAATGCTTCCGATTGTCTTGTCTTGGGCTTCAACTGTGCACAAAATGCAGGGAACTACTGTAGATCATGCTGTTATTTATCTAGGCTCTAAATTATTTGCTGCTGGTCAAGCTTATGTGGCTTTAAGCAGAGTTAAGTCTTTAGCAGGACTTCGAATCGAAGAACTTGACTGCTCCAAGTTGACTTCGAAGAAACCTTGTAATGTTGATACATTAAAAGAAATGGATAGAATGAGAAATGTTACAAATAACTAACTTGTGATTACATAACTAATTTAAACATTAGTTTACCCTACTACAAACAAAAAAAATGAAATATTTAAATATAAATAAAATACATAAACTTTAAGTGCTCAAAGCAGCACATTATTATGTGAACGTACTACGGACTACATAACGGAAAAACGCTGCTACGCGCTACTAACTACGTCGTAGTAAATCTCGAATTAAACATACTAAAAAGTTAAAAATAAAATTAAAGAAAAAAAACCTTTTTTAAAAACAAGCTTTTATTATTTGGAAAATGAACTAAAAAGTTAAAAAAATAAATTAACTCTAATTAGAAGTATAACACTTTATAAGTTCATTGTAACCTTTAACGATAATTAAGCTTCTTTGTCTACGACAAAATAATTCCATATCGTAATCATATATTTTTAACACCAAAACTTTACACCTTAATTATTAAATCTTCCCGTTTTTATTACAGTCTCAATTTTATAAATAATAAAAGCGTGTTACATTTTGATGGTATAATTAAGCTATCACAATGTAACACGCTTTTTTATTTATAAAATTGGGACTGTAATAAAAACTGGAAGATTTAATAATTAAGGTGTAAAGTTTTGGTGTTAAAAATATATGATTACGATATGGAATTATTTTGTCGTAGACAAAGAAGCTTAATTATCGTTAAAGGTTACAATGAATTTATAAAGTGTTATACTTCTAATTAGAGTTAATTTATTTTTAACTTTTTAGTTCATTTTCCAAATAATAAAAGCTTGTTTTTAAAAAAGGTTTTTTTTCTTTATTTATTTATAAAATTGGGACTGTAATAAAAACGGGAAGATTTAATAATTAAGGTGTAAAGTTTTGGTGTTAAAAATATATGATTACGATATGGAATTATTTTGTCGTAGACGAAGAAGTTTAATTATCGTTAAAGGTTACAATGAACTTATAAAGTGTTATATATACTTCTAATTAGAGTTAATTTATTTTTAACTTTTTAGTTCATTTTCTTAACAAATAATAAAAGCTTGTTTTTAAAAAAGGTTTTTTTTCTTTAATTTTTATTAGCTTGCACTGTATGTGGGTGGGTGGGTTTGTTTGTCTGTTCGGGCGAAATCTTGCAACTCAAATTTGAAGCACTTGTTGCCATTGGAATTTGCTGAAATTTGGTACACTTATGTAACCGCGATGACAATGCAATATTATGGTACCATGGAGCTGGTCTGATGATGGAGACGGAAGGTGGCCATAGGAACTCCTTTAATACACAACACAACCTAGTCGTGTTTGGGTTCGTTGGATTTGTATTAACAAGATCTTTAGTTATACGTGATGTCCAGGGTCTCATGATGGAGCCGAAAGGTGTCCATAGGAACTCCTTAAATACACACCACAACCTAGTCGTGTTTGGGCGCGTTGGATTTGTCTTAACAAGGATACTCCACTCCAAAAGCTTGTTTAAAAAGGATTTTTAATTAAACTTATTTTCTAAATAGAATAGTAATCTTATTTATTATACTATTATAATAGCTATATCGCTTACGTCTGTAAACGTGAACAGAAACGCCTTCGCAGCACTTAGCAGGATCGCGTTAAGTGTGACAACCACTTCGCGCGCAATAAAATATGTATCAATCAACCTTGGGATTGCCCTCACCAAATATAACATATTTGTGCTTTCAATTTCTCATAATTCTACTACCTTACTATTGACTGTACGTACTATGGAGTTTGTATGCTCTGTGTGCAAACTCCGCGATCTTCTTTTGTATTGATACTTTTTAGTTATTACTGGCACTTGAGAGTAGCCTGATGTGGATGAAAAAACTAGTATGAGGTTTGGGGAGTCAGAAAATGATCTTCAGTCTACGATGTTGTAGAAAGGTTTGATAAAGAGGAATAAAAACGATATTAAGATGAAAAGCCAAGCTGTTGTTATTTAGAAGAGTTGCTCTACCGCAGGAGTCGTCCCCAGCCATATATTAGGCGACAGTACTCCCAGGATTTGTATAGGTGCCATTACTTGCGGCTTTCTTTAAAACCTTTGCGTACAATGTACCTCACAAGCAAGGTTTCAATTTGCTCATAAACAGCCTCTGTAGTCTGACGATTAGAGCGTCTGGCTTTCGAACCAGATAGTACTGATTTTAAATCCAGATGGCGATACTACTGTATCACCTGATTAGCATAAATTCATCAGGGTTGGTCGTCGATCATACACACATGATGACTAGAAAAAAAAATATTTATAGCTGGTTAATTTTGATCAAATCAACGACCCGTTACAGTCCACTGCTGGACTATGAGCCTCCTCCACTTAAGTGGAGGGTTTTGCCATAATCTCCACGCTTGGCAGGCGGGTTGGAGATCGCAGATTAAAAGGTTACTGTATCAGAGAGCGCTGCTGCCCGTGTACGGGAAGAGTAGGGGTTGGTGACAAATGTATTTGTGACAAATGATATTATTATAATTCATTATGATATAACCGGTACGTATGTATTAAATACAGTTATCTTAACATATTGACCCAGTATGAATTCATTACGAAACAAAATTAATTCGATTCAGAACAGATGTACCATAACATACTAGTGTAAGTGTAAAACAAACTAAGTTGTGTCTTCAACTATTTGTTTGTTTACATCTTCAATTCAACAATGTTTCGAGGAATGCTAAAACATAAAATGGCATTAAATGGCTTACAAGTAGCAAAAAACGTGACAACTTATGTAAATAATAACCGGCCAAGCGCGTGTCAGGCCACCCAAAGTGTAGGGTTTCGTAGTTGTCCAATACTACTTAGGTACCCGTGACAGTTAACATTCATCAAAATATTTTTCTATGATATTTGTAGTACCAAATTTTTTTTAAAAGTACATCTTATCTGGAAGGCGGGGGGGGGGGATGCATGACTCTAACAAAAATAAGCACTTAAAACTAAATATTTCTGAAACTTACACTAGCATCGAAAAATGGTTTTACAAACCCCCATTATTTTTAAAAAACCTATCCCACTACAGGGTGTCGTGAATAAAAAAATAACCCCCACTTCACGTGTACCAGAAGAATCCTAAAAAAAAATTCATTCAAGATTATTAATCAGCTTTGTCGGCATGATTAATATGTATAACCATGCCAAATTACAGCCTTCTAAGTACTAAGAATCTCTGAGCTAAGCCGCGGACGGACAGACAGACAGACAGACGGACATGGCGAAACTATAAGGGTTCCTTTTTGACCATGGAACCCTAAAAACCAGTAAGATACATACTTTTTTGCACTTCTCTATTATGCGACTCTTGCATATTACTTATTTAGAATTACCCAAAAAAACATCATCAGGACCAAAGATAATCATACAAAAATTAAAAACACGACTGCCTTGTCCTAAATATTATAGCCTGTGTATTACTCGGGCTGATGTACGAGAGGAACGAACGAACGATCCCCATACATCCAAATCTGTTCAGGTATTTAAAAGTTATGGTGGAATATAAAAACTCACATACGTACGTACATACATAAACCCTGAACACATTTTACACTACCTTTTTTGAGCAGTCGTGTAAAAAAAAAACAGTAAGGCAGGTACGAGTACTTCCGCATCTCGAGAACTTGTTATTTAATTTACGTAACACCTGTTATTTTTTTTTTTCAACACCACTATCTCATGCAAGTAAAAGAAACCTGTTCTTTATTTTAAGAATGCGCGTTTCTCGAGTCGTATTGTACCTACGACAACAGTGGTTCTCAAATAGTAAATTAATAAAAATACACAGTGATTGGTATATATATAACTTATACCAATCTACTCAAGAATTCAAATTTCAAAATAAAGATATCTTCCGTCCCAATTTTTTTAAAGTATGGACTTATGTGTTTTCTTCTTATTTGCGTGGTTATATTCTGATTGTAAGTGAGTGTGCTAGCAAGGAAACACATTATTAATAATAATAATAATAACTTTATTTATTTCCACACCACAAGAAAAATAATTTTAACATACACCAGAAACAATGTCGTGTTCTTGTGGAGGGCTGATGCCTAAGCTAGGTTTATATATTAACCTGTATTATAGGTCATCAAGCCTTCCCTTCTCACAGCACAGTAAACTTAGTGCACTAGAAATACTAAATATAGTGTAGATATAAAAAGTATAGTATTATAAATATTACATGCAAATTTGAAAATATACGCCAAAGATTGTATTATGAACTATCTCGAGTAAATATTTTCTACTCGGAAGAAACAAAGAAACCTCAAAAATAGTTTGGGAACTGCTGATGTAGATATTTTAGTTAGTACATAGTCACTGCCGAATTCTTCCTGGTGTATTTTTTATACTTTTAAATTTGCTAACTTATTCCTATCCTATGTCCGCATAGTTTTTACACAGTCATGTCATGTATGTATTCTTGTGAAGTATGGTTGCAGATAGAGCGTCTAATTTTTAACCTTGTATGTAAAAGGTATATATAAATCCCTCAGTGCGCAACTACTTCCTGATTAAAATTATAGCATGTTATTGTTATAACTCTTGCGATGTGTTTTTCTATCTATTTGTAAAGCACATAAGTAAATGTTTTTCCCTTTGGGCTTGAACCTTCCGGAGACAGAAATATTCCAAGCCAAGGATCTTACAACTACCGATCTTGTGCTGCCCGCATTCAAAAACATACCCGTATGTATGATAAATTGATAAGTGATTTTCTATCGTCTCAGTTTCTGTTTTAAAAAATATATTTGCTAGCTTAGCTATACCGACGGTTTTAATCCCGACGGCAATTATACTGGACGCTAAACAGCTCTAGGTACTTCCCATGGCATTCCATTAAATATCTCATCTACACCCAAGACATTTAACAGCATTACAGCCGCGTAATAATCGACTAAATCAAGTAGATCAGTCGGGGGAGGTTTAAATTCGCAATTGGGTCACGCTGTAATTAGGTCGGGTGACACTGACAGCATGGAGTCATCTCGTGGTTTGCCATCAAGTTAATGGAGCCTAAGGGATTTAAGTAAGAGAGTTTGAAGGAAATCTGCGTTTTATATTGGCATAAATAAAGTCTTTGTTTGTAAACAATTGGGTTGGTTTGCGAAAGCGAGAAGTAGTTCAGTAACCTATTCTTATTTTGATTGGATAAAATTGAAGATACATCTATAAATTTCAACTCGTGTATTAAATGTACTTATTTACTTTTCTATGCTCTAACTAATGTACTCGTACTTACTCAGTAGGTACGAAAATAGACGATCTGAAATCTCTTAAATGTAGCGTTTGTCCATTATAAACTTAATTTAAGTAAATTATACAAGATAGTGTTTATAATTTCAAAATACTTAAACTCGGAGGTTAATTTTAATAGGTTTAATTAATGGTCGCTCTGCTTGCCACGGTAACTACTTTGATAAAAACGTGTAAATCGTTAAAACTGCGGTTTGTTATTTAGCGCGGTCGTTCCGGTCTACGCTTGCCTACACTTTTTACATTCTTCAAATCGTCACTTACTTTTTTGGGTGAAAAGAAATATATCTTTTTGTAAACGTTTTTAATCAATGTTATGTTGATGTTACAAGTTTTTATGCGTTCAGCGTTCTAATTGATTAGGTACTTTATTCTAAAGGTTAAAAAAGTTAATGACGCAACAAAACAAGACCCTCCAAATAAAATAAAAAATATTAGTTTATCATCAAAAACTATAATGTACCGCTCTTATCGGCCAGCTAAAAATACTTCTAATCTTGATCAAGATCAAGTAATTTTCCTATACAACAAAATCAACAAAGTGTGCCATTTGCTATGCCAGCTTAGAAGCTACCTGTTTGCTGGCACCGGTTATGTAATGAATATTTAGTTAAATTCTTTAAAAATAAAGGGTCTTCGAAAATAATACGTGACAAACATACGTAATTACCAATTTAGTTCAGTTTGCACGACTACTAACGTTTTCACAGCTGCTTAAAACTAAATTACTTAACAAGTTTCATAGTATTTTATAATTATGGTTCTTCTATTTGTTAGACTCTGTATATTTAAATTCCTTTAGATTGTACCATGTGTCTTTATTTGTCATGCTCTACTTGTACTCAGCGGTGATATGTAAACAAGTTCAACCAGCCTTTACACAAGTGCTGTTTTCACAATTTAGAATAGTTTTTTATTGTATTCCTTATGTTGTACAGGGTGCAAGTGACAGGTCTTCTATAAACAGATAGGATGCATTCAGTCCATGAGTCTGAATAATATTTCACCTGATTCGGTTCTATTTTTTTTTTATAATGTTGTTCAGTACCTACGATAACGTACTTAGTACATGCCCACATTTTAATGACGATATATTTTATTCCTGCCTATCTATAAAATTGATTACTACCCTTATCTAGGTGAGGCAGTAAAGTAATTGTCATAAAATTATATCGATTTCTTTTACTAACAAGAAATGTAGAGCAATGGGTATTTATTATCATAATTATTATTGGCGCTAGTGAACTATATGCCAGTGCAATGTTGTAGCAATCTGTGGCTACATAAGGTTATTTTTACTATGGCAATACTGTCAGTCTTGTCCATCTTTGTAGTAACGAACGTAGCGTATTTGTGTACCTGTAAAGTATTATTTAAATACAACTGCATCCTCAAGCAAATACTGGTTTTCACTCATCGTAGCACCCAGCCAGCACACCCTTACAAGAAAACAATAAAATAAAAATACAGTCCACCAAACTACGGAGGGAAACACAATGCCAAGTAATGAGTTATTCTCACTAAATAAAATAAAACAACTTGGTCGTAGCCACGGGGTGGACAGCTAATAAAACTGCTTTCAGCAAATGTGAATCAAAATATGGAAATAAAACTTTCCATACTTACTAGCTTATCAGATAAGACATTTTATATCGTAGATCGTGGGAAGTCTTCAATATTTGGTACACCTGTATAAACAGATTTTGAGAATATAATATTTTGCGAATATAAGTAATATAGTGCTAACAAAGTTTTATCTGGGGTAACGAAAGGCATTTATTTCCTGTGTTTACTTTCGTCAATAAACAGTAAGTACAGCAAAGTACTAATAAAAGACCCATCAATAAGGTCATTGGAAGATCGTCCGTTCCGCGTGTTCGATAGTGTTGTGTTGCGTTGTTGTTATCTATATAACCCACAAATAACAGTTATTAGTTAATTTCAGAACCAAAAATTGGTCATCTTCAATGGAATAAAGTTTATACGTGACACACCACCATCACCATCGTGGTACACCAGCTGCGTAAAGCTTTTACGGTATCAAAAATCTCGAACTTAATGGCGCCACAATCGACTGTAAGTGCCCAAATGAGGTAAAAAAATCCATCTGACATTTGTTAAAATTATTGAATGCAATCACTCGTAATACCATTTAGGTAGTTCTAGTTTTTTCATTCCTCCTTCACAAAACGAATTCTTAGTATTTAAATGAAATTAAACCATTATATAAAATATCACTATAGCTGGATATTTCGATAAAACTAGCGAAACGCCTGTGCATTTGTTGGGATCAAGCCTTTTTCCTTATTTGGAGAGGCAACCGCTGCTGATAGTTACGTCGTACGTCTCTCGAATTTACAATACTTTCGTCACGTTTCGTAAACAGTTAGGTAAATAAAATATTTATAGATATAAGCAACACTAGTTCGGCTAGTTTTCATTGTTTGTAACCGCGGAACAAACCGAAGGCACTTGATGCAAGAACTCTCCACTTTGAATGGTTGTCGCTGAGAAGCGAATGGACGAACCGGCTGAATTCCAATGCTCACAATTTATACTTGTCTCGCGCCAAGTGATTTATGAGAATTACCCTCTATCTCTTTCTGCATCTTTGATAGCGTAACAGTGTACTTAGCCCAGTCTGGGCCGATCTATCTGGCAGCTAATTAATAAAATATAATAGTTCTTAAAAATGCTGTAAATGGCGCTGACAAAATCATGACTGCAGCGACGCGACGTATGAAGCAGGCTAGATAGTTCTTTGAGTATTTATTTGGTAACTAGAATAGACATTTTGTCTTTGTGGTGATCTCGGATGAAAAACTCTTCCATTGTACTTAATTCTTTTGATTCCTTCGAAAAAGATAATCCACGATTTGTCTTGATTGAAACATTTTTTTTTACGAGCTGTCAGAAATTATAAAAACTTAGTTTTCACTTTTTACTAAATGCATTTTTACATGCTGCAGTAAGTGCTTTGAAAATTAAGTTATTATGCTTATGAAGACATTTTGAAACTGTTAGAGTGTAAAATTGTTTAATAGGCCGTTGTAAAGACCAATGTGGGATTTCCTCTTTGACCCAAATGTGGTCACATTTGGCTCTATTGCAAGGTTTTGTTGAGTTCAAACTTGTAGCTCTTTATTGCCAAAGGTAGACATTGTTAACTAAACGTATAGAGTTTAATTGTTAGCAGACTACGACCTCCATTTAATTCTGTGCTCATGCGTAGTTTCTATTTCAACAGCCTTGAAGAATATTAACTACTTATGAAAACATAAATTAAAAACACTCTACGTAATGAAATAGGAAATGGCTTAGAAAATTAATTATAACTAGCGGTCCGCCCGCGGTTTCACTCGCGCTATGTAAGATTTTCCCGTGGGGATAAGACTTTTCCCGGTAAAAAGTATCCTATATGTTAATCCAGGTTACAAACTATCTTCATTCTAAATTTCGTCCAAATCCGTCCAGTAGTTTAGGCGTGAAAGCGGAACAAACATCTAAACATCCCGACATCTAAACATCCAAATATATTTTCACATTTATAATATTAGTGTGAAACCTGTTGATAAAATACAAGGTGTAAGTGACAGCACAGCACACAAAATTATAGAACGCATTCAGCTCATGTTCCTTCGAAATCATATGCCACCGAAACTAATTACTTTCCGGGTGTTTTAGCGTCTCTCGATTATAATAGAAAACCTATTTCTTTAGTTGTGTTTACATTTCTGAACTTTTTTAACATATTATGCTTATAAATAACATTAAAAAACTAAATTATGCAGCAAAACCGAAAAAAAGAACATTAAAACAATTTTACTGAAAGAAATTCCGGTGATGTATTATTCAGAATCGTGGGCTGAAGTATCATAATTTTTTGGAGACCTGTCAGCCACCTACCTTACACCCTGTATATTTTTAGAAAATATACACTCACCGGCACATCTAACCGCCCACCCTTTATTTCAGGGAATACTCGCGATTCTTTATAATTCTATTAGTTACAGTTGATGTTAGTTAAAAAGTAGTTAATTTAACGTTTCTATAATTTGTCATTGAATATTATTTGTGAGTCATTATTACCTACATTTTCAAAAAGGGACAAAATATATTCACTGGCACATCTAACCGCCCACCCTTGTATTTCGGGTTAATTTTAAACTACGCCTATTGATATACATTACAATTGATTTATTGATAATTTTACGATAAATTAAACACACTTAAACTTTACGCAATAAGGTAACAGGACAATAAAATCTAATTTAGTTGTGGTAACCCGTAAATGGCTTTTTGGTTTAATCGTTTGTTAACTTCAACTGTTAGTTTTCCTGTTAATAATAAATAAAAAAATACTCCTCATAAAAATAAAATAAAATTGCTTGACGTGCTCATTCATAAATGCATTTTTTCATTTATTAAACGTCTGTATTAAGTACCTAGACAAATATTTAACACAAACATTAAAGGTAATCGTACTGAATAAAATCTTAACACATTATATGCGTCTCCTATATATCATAAGCTAGGTAGCTTGACAGTATGTTGACAGTATAGGTATACTGTCTTCATCATATCGTGTGGGTTGAGAACTCAATGCCCGACCCCACAAACCCTGGTGTCAGAAATAAGTTTTGACTTGGAAAAAAGGAGCAGATTCTAGGTTAGACTGCGCGTGTGTAAAGATCTTGGAAAAAAGAAAATAAAAAAACATCTCTCGAAATATCAATCTTTAAGTTAAATAGACCACCTCCACCTTCGTTCCACGTTGTCTAGGAGTTTATTTTCATCTGAAATCGGGATGTTCTACAGTTATATTATTCTTACTCTTATAACACAAATGGGGAATTTATTTTGTATGAGAAACCCAACGTAAGTATATTTTGCAAGACTGCCGTGTCAAATTCAATTTTGAATTTTATTAAATATTAGCTTGAAATGTGCGTTAGAATTTTATAGCCACGGTGCAATATTGCTTTAGAAAATGTAGTTTTATAGTACTTGCGGTTTGCCAAGAAGTTTATCTGACCTACATTAAGTGTGCCTATTGACTGCAGTTATTTATATTGTTTGTACTTGTAACGATAATCATAGCGATTTTCCTTTCAATCGAACTTGCTAGTCACCATCGAACATTTACCTGTTAAATGCCACAAACTAACCACCTTAAATTAATGATTCGTTTCTTTTGGAACATTACAAGTTAATTTTAAGTATGCCAATCCGCAACGGTCAAGCGTTTCGACTTCTTTCCGCCCACGGCTACACTCGCGTTTCCCGTGGGAATAATCCCTTACAAAAGTATCCTATGTGTTAATGCATGATTCAAAATCTCCACTACAAATTTCATCCACGTTCAGTAGTTTAGGCGTGAAAGCGGAACAATCATCCAAACATACTGTCACATTTATAATATTAGTGTGATGGTCACTATAAATCAGCATAGTATTGTGCAATAGTACAAATTAAGTTGCAAAAAGGCAAGCATCAAAATATAGTCGATACTTTCTGCCAAGTAGAAAAAGCTATAGCTAGAGTATTTAATAATTTGATGATTGAATTGATTGTTCCTTCCGTTATGGACAAGAGCGTAAATCTGACTGTTTTATTTTGTGAAGGTTTTGCTAGTTCCTTTATTCTCACTACTTCTGTTGAGTATGTCTGTTGACCTAACTAATAAGACTTTTTTTCCCACTATGTGAAACTGGCGTCATTTATCAGTGAAGTGTTTTCCGTCTGACCAAATTCGATTTATCATTTTATCTTATCGTTAACAAATAGCTTTTTCGGAATATATTTTATATGCTGTTATAATTTGTATCATTGCAAACTCAACTATAATAGGTAAAAGAAGCAGAGAAGAATAATTTCCACGTCTTGTTCTTGTAAAATAAAAAAAAGTTTTTATCCTACTTAAATGTCTCCATGTTAACCGGTTGCCTGGAAGAAATTGCTACCTGAGCAAAAAGGCCGCCAATTGTACTATTTTTACTTCTGTAATTACTGTATGTTTCTGTGTGCAATAAAGTATGTTACATTCATTCATTCATTCATTTCATTCATTCATAAATGTAAGTTAAACGAATCGATTTGTAACTGTTGCGTTGGTGAGAATAATAAAATAAATCGATTAACTTATCACTCATCAGACCGTGTTTAAACTATAGTATTTACATTTGTTCGCTGTGTAGAAGCGTTAATGAAAGTGAAATGTATCAATAATGTGTGTTCGAACAGAATTCATTGAGTTTTATCAGGATAACAGACGGCGAAAAAGTTTTATAGGTTTCAAAAACTTTAAGTACTAGGCAATTTATCCAGAGCCTAAGAACAACCACTAGTCTGTGTAGAGTATAACCAATATAATTACTGAGAAGAATGTTTTAAATTCCTTTGGCACTCGAGTTCCATCTTAAAACTGGCGATTGAACCGGGGTCGTGGTAAGAAAGAGTTAGGGATTCACAGAAAGTGTTGTGAGGATTATTTGTACCTGTCGTGCGTAAGATACGTAATATACGATATACCTACGTACCACGTATGCCCTGACGGAATGTAAATGTTTACTGTCATGTCCTAGGGGCAGGCAGAGCCCAAATTGGGATACAGGTTAGTCTTAACATACTCAGGAAACCGTTTAAAAATAAGATAGGTAGGAAAACTTGAAAATTAAACCTCGCGAGTTTGTCTTTTTGCGTTTTTTTCATTATCTATCGAACCGACTCACAAAATTTCACAAGAATCGGTTGAGAAATGCGACCTGTAGATAAGAACATCCGGACAGACATACGAAAGCATCTTTGCCTAAGCTGAAACGGAGACTCGCGCTCTCTCGGTCAACAATGCTCTCAAAAGCTACCAACCGTCAGCCGTTTAGTTCATAGCACGAGTAACTATAGCGTGTAGATTGTAAGTATCACTAAGTACATCTTAGTTATTTGTCAGGTAGGTTAGGTTAGGTTAGGGATATTGCGAAAACACGGATAATTAGACAATAGTGAAAACATTCCACAATCTTACTGGAAAAAGATAGGGTTTTTGCAAAAACACGAGTCGCTCTTGACATTGAATATCCTTAACTCTGATTGGCTAGATTTATGCTTACTGACTGACGAACATTTTAATAATAATAACATCTGCATGGTCCTCACTCGCAACAAGTTGAAACAACCAACTATAGCTACACCCAAACCTGTCGGTAAAATATTAAAGCCTAAATCCTAACGCTGTCTGAAAGTGCTATATATTATTACGATGTTTATATACCATATACAAATCTTCTTCTATTAATGATCTCTGTTCTACATGACAGGTAATTTATTCTTAGACCTTTACACTTAACTAACAGTCTCCCGGTGTACATTTACAAGTTCCAATACACGTGATGCTGTAACTTAATCTAAGCATCATTGCATACCAAGTACCAACGTGCGGAATGAGGAATTTGCCGTGAAATTACAATTATTAATGCTGTTTCTGCATAAAAGAACTCCTATGTCACATTTCCATAATTAGTTACATCTATACAACAACCAGATCATAAAGAGCGGAGATCTTATATCTATCTATTCCCGGCTACACAAATATTAATTAAAAATGATGAAAATGATAATAGCATCTTCGATACATACAGACAGCAAGTAAAATGATTTATTAGTTTTAAAGTTTTTATATACTCATTGTAGCCTGTGTCAGCGAAGAAACGTTCCGTTGAAAAAACTTGAATAACAAATTATAAATTATTCTAAATTGAATAAGAAATGACATCACACTAATATTATAAATGTGAAAATATATTTGGATGCTTTGATGTTTGTTCCACCTTCACGCTTAAAGTACTCAACGAATTTGGACGAAATTTGGAATGGAGATAGTTTAGATAGAAACCTAGATTAACATTATAGGATTTTTATGGAAAAAAAAACTTATTCTCGCGGGAAAATCTTACATAACGCGAGCGTAGCCGCGGACGGACCGCTGGTATCATTATAAATCAGTACTAGCGGTCCGCGACTACGCTCGCGTTGTGTAAGATTTTCCCGTGGGAATAATACTTTTTCCCGTTAACAGTATCCTATGTGTTAATTCAGGATACAATCTATCTCTATTCCAAATTTCATCCCAATCCGTTCAGTAGGTTTTGCGTGAAAGAGTAACAAACATCCATCAATACTTACAAAATTTCGCGTAGCCTCTGTCACAGAGGCTTCTAACTGATTTAATCACTGATTTTGTTCTGACTCTGAGATTAATTTTATTTTGAACAGTTCTTTAAGAATAAGAACTATAGGTATAATAATTATACAGGTACCAAGCCCAGAGAGACGTGCCGCTCCCTGTTTAGGAAACTAAGAATAATGACGATATACTTGCCTTGCGGAAGCCGGACGTATACGTCCGGAAGAATATATCGAGGTTCGACTGCCACGGCGCAGCACGTGTCGCGCAGCTTGCAGGCTACGGAAAGCTCCAAGGCGTACAAAACTCGCGCAGAAAAGCGTGCGCATAATAGGTTCAACTTTTTACGAATGACAATTTGAAAAAAACGAACCAAATGTCGACACGTTTAGACACCAACTATAAAGATCCTTTTGTTGGATGTGACGAATCCACTAATTGTATTCTATTGATGAATTTATTGAAATGAAACGTACTTGAAAAATGTATTTTCTATTGTTCTTTTAATATTATTTCGGACAGAAAGTATTGTGATCATTTTTCATTTGACATTGCATTTATTTAATTAGCGAAATAATTTGTATATTTTTGACATTCCTACTATTTTACCCTACGTTCCGAGACGCGCTGAAATCGATTAAAGTACCCGTAATCGCGTTCCGACTGTCAGCCATTCATTTTTTTGCTTTTCTTATCGCTGACAGCGCTAAAAGTCTGATTCGGAATGCGCCCTTAATATTTAAATTTAACTTTGAATTATAATTAGGCATTAATTAATATAATTTCTTTGAGAATCATACGACAGATGTCCTATTGTGTACTTTGTAAAAATGGGTATTTAATCTAATCTAAACTATTGGACCTCACTTTTTAACAATGCATTTTAACCTGCTCATTTTTTTTCCAGAGAGCAGTCAAGGGAGCAGCAATCAACATGGTGTTTCTGGCGACGGAGGCGGTTCGTGGTGGCTCTGCTGGCTTTCTTCGGGTTCTTCAACGTGTACGCGCTCCGGGTCAACCTTTCCGTGGCCGTGGTTGCCATGACGGAACCACAAGAGACCAAACTTGAAAATGGCACTATTGTTATGGTAAGTACTTCTTCGTTATGGTCTTCTCTTCTGTTGTTTTCCTTCAAAAGTTCCCAACCTTTGCACGAGTTAATCTCGTCCATTTTTATTTGGGATCTGGACTTCAAAAAATACTAAGGAAAAAGAACTCGTGTGTATAATCCTGTAAATTTGAAGTAGTGTGGTGTGTTTATGTATCAATTGGAAATATATAATGTACGCGTACGTACGTCTTTCAAGCCTTCAAGCCTAAAAGGAGGCTCCAATCACAGTCCATATACTGTAGTCTGTATCACAGAAAAAGATAATAAAATATTTAATTTTATTTATTTTTATTTCACGCAAAAATATATTTATGAAAATGCGATCCCCGTTTCTTTGGCCATATTTCTTGACTTCACAAAATTTCCATAGTAAGTAATAACGCCGCTTACTTACATAACGTGTGTGCCGTGCCGTCCACTGTACAATGACAGTTACTTATCTGTACACTTGAAGCACCCCTAACAGTTTACCGAAACAAACTTGTTTCCCTTTTCGCGTATTGTATTTCAATTTGATGGTACAGTCACCTTCAAAAGTGGGGTCATATCACTTGTTTTTATACTTTGAAATAACTTATTTTCTAATAGTTATTTTTTCTTGGATTTGTATTAACTACGGGACTTTATTAATATAAATAATAATATGCAATAAAAATCATAATAATGAAAAGATATTTTAAAGTATAAAAACCTTTTGCAAGCGACTGTACATAATTATTTATCGCTCCTTCCGTAAAAACTGTCGCGTCCAGCATCTTGAACGAGAAAACTGGTTTCGACCGCTATAACTTTATATTGACGTGCTCTTTATAAAACTGAAGTGAACCCAACCTTATGTAAAAGGATTATGGATAAAGCTTGACCTATTTTATTATAGGCTATGACCAAGTTTGCTAAACAACGCAAAGTAAACATTACCGTCCAAAACTACAGCACCAGAACTTTTTATAAAGAAAATCTGTTTTGTCAAAAGCAATGTTATGTTGGCCATTGACTGCCCGTACAATGTTGTCTTTGCCGTTTTGTAACCAGCTTTTGAATACACTTATTTCCTTAAATCCTTTTTGGCGACAGCAGAAATAAAGTTGTTGGTCAGTTCTACGGGGTGTATAAAAATACGCTCGATTTGAGAGAGCATAATAAATGATCGTTTATGTTCTAGAGCTAGCAACTACCCTTTGTACTAAACCATTCAATTTAGTAACTTATATAATTTTGTACATATTTATACGACCGACAACGTAAAAAGTATGGGAAGTTCCGTAATATGCAATACAAAAGTTAGGTAATAAAAATGTTATTGTTTGTTTCAATATATAGGTACATATCTTATTGTTCAACGATAGTTCGTACCTTGTTGTTTATAACACGTGAACATGTATCAAAAAACCGATTAATATTTTAAAGGGGCGCCCGGGCGTCGTAAATCTCGATCCTAAAGTCAGATCGCATTGTTAGATTGATCTGATCACGTCCACTCTTTTGTGCTGAACAACTTTAAAAACCCGATGGGTGGAAACAAAAACAAAATATGAATATAATAGGGGATCGGACTGTTCACTATATTTTATGAAATTACCATATTTTATGAAATATTTTTAAAATATAGATTAGCAGCAGACGGTTCGTGAAGAAAAAAACAGAATCGGTTGAAAAACGAATTTACAGTGATTTTTTAAAGTTTCAATATGTCTCTCTTTCAAAAACGATTTTTTGTATGGAGGTTATATGGCGTTACTAACAAATGACGTCACAAGTTGGTATGTGCCTCTCTGTCTAATCTTGAATTTCAAACCTAAAGGTTATCAATAACTCGGTAAATTTTAAAGATAGATCAAAAATTATTTTAGTTTTCGATAGCAGAAACTAAGAAGTTTGAATTTATAAAATAAAAATAAAAGTAGTCCGATCCCCTGTTATTATGTTATAGACTAGGATGACTTTAAGCTTGAAAGACTGTAAACTCTCACGTAAGATTCATCTTATTCAAGTGCCTTAACATCCACGTGTGGGAAGATTTATATAATCTCATCAATCTATCCTATTTCGAACGTTCATGCTTATATGTATATATAGTAGAATAATTTCTACCGACATGGTTTTACAATTAGCTTCCTCCTCATATTCAATCGTAGGAGCCTCCTGTCTGTCTGCCTGTCTGAATTTATAAAATTGTTTGGAGGTAGGCACGAGTACTTGCTGTCATTCCAATTTTAACCTTTCACGAGATCTTTAAGGAAGGTATGTTTATGTCACAGAAAAATATTGGTATCATATTTTATAAAAGTTGGTCTTCATTTTCCTCAGTGTTTTTTCTGAATATGGATGAGATTTATTTGAAATTCATGATACAAAGAAACCTTGTGTTGATAGCTGTGAAGTTAGTATTTCTTGGCGATGGGCGAGGAATAAACCTAATGCCTTACAAAAAGCTTCGCTTTGATTACCTATACAAAATAAGACATTTCCTCTCTTCTATTCTCGGATCGTGTTCTCTGAAGCACAGCGAAGAAGAGATGGGTAATATAAATAACAAAAACGGTTTTTCTGTTTTTATCGATCCCATCTAGATGATAAATAAACTTTTTAATAAGCATGTCCTTATTTATCTATGTATGTTATACCGGGTGTCCAAAAAGGGTATTTGCACTTTTAAATATCAATAAACCGTCTTAATGAGGGTACATAGCAAAAACAAATATAATGTCATACGTGGAATTTATTGGAAATTTAGTTGAAATGGATTCGTATACCGGAGCTCAGCGCGCATTTTGTGTACGAGCTTATTATCAAAACAATAATTCGATAATAACAGCTCGCCGCTTAAATCGCGCGAAGTTCAATGTATGGGACATTTCTTTATCTCCCAGTGCGAATATCATTAGAAAATGGATTAAGACGTAATGGACGTCATTTGGACAACATAATTTTTTGTCGTAAACTTTCCATTGTATGTACTTTTTGCAAATAGTAATACAATTATAGAATGACATATTTTTCATATATCATTTTTGGGTATAAACTGCCAACACCCTTTTTGGACACCCTGTATATGTAATAGTCAAATGAAGCTTTAACTCCTTACAACCGTTACAAAACGGTACTTGGCATATGACCTTGTAATATGGCGTGTGTAGGTGGAAGCTATACAGTCAGTAAACTCTACTTTCAACAATAAATAGAATAGACAATATCAGAATTAGTAGGTACATTCATTATTGTAATATTGTGTTATTGTTAAGATATTTTCGACTACTGTTCACGCATGGCAACTGTTTGTCTTAAGAAAACTGACATGCATACAAAGAGTAGCAGATATAATTAACATTTTACAATGACACGTAACCATGACGACAACCCTGAACGTATACGTATATGAAATACAATTTGTCGCTTACAACTTTGTCCAAAATCGTCCCCTCTTTTACAAATTAAAACCCAACAGATAGAACTAATAGAAGTGAATACACTTGTTATTAAGTTCTGGATTTAGACAAAACTTCTGATTTTACCTTTCATGTCATTGTAATAAAAAATCAAACATATTATTATCCGGTAGAGCAACGGGTAAGGTACGTGATTTTTTTTATTTTTTTATTATTATTATTCTTATTATCTTGTTATGTTCTTCCTCCAATATCCTTCCTTCATAAAACGTCGTTGTAATGTCACATTACATTAAAAAAAACTAATCGTGAAAACTAATTATTTTAATTGTTTTCCAGATGCCGGAATTCGATTGGAGCCCTCAAACCAAGGGGCTAATTTTAAGTTCTTTCTTCTATGGGTATTTGGTGACGCAGCTGCCGGGCGGGTGGTTAGCGGCTAAAATAGGAGGTAACAGGTTTGTTCCTTGGCATCACACCACCATAAAGTCCTTCTAATATATACTAATACTCAAGTGTCGCTAGTAACCAGAAAAAAGATGAAACGGTGAATAAATAAGCAACTGAAATCCGACGGGCGTGCATGTATTAATAGATGCTAAAGTCGTTACCAATAGCCATATAGCAACAGCAGATATGCCGGCAGTGATAGGTAACCAACCACAGGACCCCGTTTCACGAAGCAACAAGTTACAATTTGAAATACATTGCGTAGCCAATTCGCCCAAACTGTAAGCCCTTATCGTTTTATCTCATTGACTACGCAATGTACATCGAATTGTACTTGTAATTTGTAACTTGTAGCTTCGTGGAACGGCCCCCAGGAGGTGCCAATAATCTATATCTATAATAATTATAACAAAATTTAATCTGGTCGATGTCAATAGAAGCTAAAAATATATTTTTTTATTATTTTTGTTTGTCTGTATGTTTGTACGCGAATCACAACATCCAGACTCAAGACAAACACAAGTGTTCATCACACGCGGTTGCCCTGACCGGGATTCAAACCCGCGACCCTGTGTTTCGCAGGGAGGCACACTACCAACTTGGCTACGGGGCCACCAATGATTGGCTTATTAACAGTTTGCCAGTTAACTCCGTACAGCGCCCTCACTTTTGTATACTTTTTTCGGTTGAACTGTATGTAATGTTGTCAAGAAAATCGGACAAATGGAACATGCATTTAATAAATATAGTTCATCTGAAAGTATACAAAAATAGAATACTAATAGTTAAAACAGAATCGAAATTGATCGAAAAACAAACTAGTTACAACATTATTAAACAGATATATCTGTCCCTCTCTACGAAAACAAAATTTTCTCTGGCGGATGTATGGCCCGCAACACATATGACGTAACATGTCTCGTTGGACCTCTCTGTATAACCATCAACTTTGAAGCCTTATAACTTTGTTTCTGAGCAAGATATTTGGAAAATTATTTTTTATGTGTTTATCTGAGACTTGAAATATTTCGATTAATGAATTTAAAAAAATTGTGCATGTCCCTATTCTAGACCACTAATCTAAATTCATATGATTAATATTGTATCGTAAATGTTTAATATTCACTGTGCTAAAATCAGAGAAGTCAAAGCTATAAAAATGTTTCAGGGTATTCGCAATCGGTATCGGCGGCACGTCCCTCCTCACATTGTTCACGCCTCCTCTTGCCCACATCAGCACCGGCTTGCTGATCACCGTTCGAGTAATTGAAGGACTTTTTGAGGTAAAGAATTCATAATTTATAATCATATTTAATTAATATAGTGCTCAGCTCTGAATCAACAAACCTTGTCAGCCTAATCAAACCCATAGCCCAAACTACAGTTGTCCAAACGGCGGGATTCGCTCGCGCGTACCTTTAAATTTTCCATCCCACTTACATTATTCGCATCAGTTTGAGCAAAGTCTTACATATTGCATGGCAGCTGTCAAACCTATAGAATATCAGTTCATTGTCCGTATAAATCTTAGACAGTATAGATAAGATGACTGTGTCCAAAACAGTCTTGGTCACAGAGTCAAGTAAAGAGCCAAAAAGAACAAGAAAGCTAGTGGGTAGACCACCAGCCCGATGGTCCGACCATATTGCCGAACTGGCAGGTTGCTTTTGGAAAATAATCATGCTTTCTAATCTAATGTCAATATGTCTAATCTCTACCTTAATATACGAGTATTGCAATGACTTCCAGGGAGTGACATACCCCTGCATCCACGCGGTTTGGTCGCGCTGGGCCCCGAGTGAGGAGAGGGCCCGCCTCGCCACGTTCGCCTTCAGCGGCAGTTATGCAGGGACCGTGGTGTCAATGCCTCTGTGTTCAATGCTGGCACACTACACCGGCTGGCCGGGGATCTTCTACGTGTTCGGTTAGTATAGTTCGCGTCTCATACAAAGAACGAATAAGTGCCACGTTCGCCTTTAGCAGCAGCTACGCTGGGACCGTGGTGTCAATGCCTCTGTGTTCAATGCTGGCACACTACACCGGCTGGCCGGGGATCTTCTACGTGTTCGGTTAGTATAGTTCGCGTCTCATACAAAGAACGAATAAGTGCCACGTTCGCCTTTAGCAGCAGCTACGCTGGGACCGTGGTGTCAATGCCTCTGTGTTCAATGCTGGCACACTACACCGGCTGGCCGGGGATCTTCTACGTGTTCGGTTAGTATAGTTCGCGTCTCATACAAAGAACGAATAAGTGCCACGTTCGCCTTTAGCAGCAGCTACGCTGGGACCGTGGTGTCAATGCCTCTGTGTTCAATGCTGGCACACTACACCGGCTGGCCGGGGATCTTCTACGTGTTCGGTTAGTATAGTTCGCGTCTCATACAAAGAACGAATAAGTGCCACGTTCGCCTTTAGCAGCAGCTACGCTGGGACCGTGGTGTCAATGCCTCTGTGTTCAATGCTGGCACACTACACCGGCTGGCCGGGGATCTTCTACGTGTTCGGTTAGTATAGTTCGCGTCTCATACAAAGAACGAATAAGTGCCACGTTCGCCTTTAGCAGCAGCTACGCTGGGACCGTGGTGTCAATGCCTCTGTGTTCAATGCTGGCACACTACACCGGCTGGCCGGGGATCTTCTACGTGTTCGGTTAGTATAGTTCGCGTCTCGTACAAAGAACGAATAAGTGCCACGTTCGCCTTTAGCAGCAGCTACGCTGGGACCGTGGTGTCAATGCCTCTGTGTTCAATGCTGGCACACTACACCGGCTGGCCGGGGATCTTCTACGTGTTCGGTTAGTATAGTTCGCGTCTCGTACAAAGAACGAATAAGTGCCACGTTCGCCTTTAGCAGCAGCTACGCTGGGACCGTGGTGTCAATGCCTCTGTGTTCAATGCTGGCACACTACACCGGCTGGCCGGGGATCTTCTACGTGTTCGGTTAGTATAGTTCGCGTCTCGTACAAAGAACGAATAAGTGCCACGTTCGCCTTTAGCAGCAGCTACGCTGGGACCGTGGTGTCAATGCCTCTGTGTTCAATGCTGGCACACTACACCGGCTGGCCGGGGATCTTCTACGTGTTCGGTTAGTATAGTTCGCGTCTCGTACAAAGAACGAATAAGTGCCACGTTCGCCTTTAGCAGCAGCTACGCTGGGACCGTGGTGTCAATGCCTCTGTGTTCAATGCTGGCACACTACACCGGCTGGCCGGGGATCTTCTACGTGTTCGGTTAGTATAGTTCGCGTCTCGTACAAAGAACGAATAAGTGCCACTTCGCCTTTAGCAGCAGCTACGCTGGGACCGTGGTGTCAATGCCTCTGTGTTCAATGCTGGCACACTACACCGGCTGGCCGGGGATCTTCTACGTGTCGGTTAGTATAGTTCGCGTCTCGTACAAAGAACGAACAAGTGCCACGTTCGCCTTTAGCAGCAGCTACGCTGGGACCGTGGTGTCAATGCCTCTGTGTTCAATGCTGGCACACTACACCGGCTGGCCGGGGATCTTCTACGTGTTCGGTTAGTATAGTTCGCGTCTCGTACAAAGAACGAACAAGTGCCACGTTCGCCTTTAGTAGCAGCTACGCTGGGACCGTGGTGTCAATGCCTCTATGTTCAATGCTGGCACACTACACCGGCTGGCCGGGGATCTTCTACGTGTTCGGTTAGTATAGTTCGCGTCTCGTACAAAGAACGAACAAGTGCCACGTTCGCCTTTAGCAGCAGCTACGCTGGGACCGTGGTGTCAATGCCTCTGTGTTCAATGCTGGCACACTACACCGGCTGGCCGGGGATCTTCTACGTGTTCGGTTAGTATAGTTCGCGTCTCGTACAAAGAACGAACAAGTGCCACGTTCGCCTTTAGCAGCAGCTACGCTGGGACCGTGGTGTCGATGCCACTGTGTTCAATGCTGGCATTCATTACACTGGCTGGCCCCGGATCTTCTAAGGTCCCTTTCATTAGAATCCGGCAATAATGTAAACAAACCAATTTAAACACGATTACTCCGTAATTATTTATATTTGAGTATCAATCCTGATCATATTCACATTTCAAGGAACCATACATTCTTTTTACAATCATTTCGCCCCCTATTAAATTAACTTCTTTCATCATCATTCGCTTGCCCTTATCCCATCATTTGGGAACTTCTTTATGATAGTTATTTTAATAAAAAATACTCGGACGACAAAACATTCCATAATTTGTAAAACTGCCATATTAATTTTTTACTCATCATACATAGTCTGTTTGTCTTTGAAAAGTTAGTGTCAAAAAATTATCTTGTTTACATTATTGCCGGTTTCTATTGAAAGGGGCCTTACGTGTTTGGTAAGTATTGCTCGCGTCAAAGAACGCTGGAACAAGTACCCATTCTCAACATATTATATTGCTTTATCAAATAACATTTTATAGCTTTATTTTCATTCAACATTTCCTATTCCTATTATTGATATCACAATGTAGATGTTTTTGACCATTTCGCACACAGAAGAAAAATAATGTTCTGGACTTTTAAGTTCAGAATAATAGCTTACCACGCGATAAATCTTCATCATCCATCTTCATTAAAGACAGTTTTATTTCCACATTACGTCACACTTAATTATATTATTTTGTAGAATTTGAAAGAGAAAAAATCAAAGAAGAAAAATATATTTTAAAATCCTTATTGCAGTGTCATGCACATATTTTTTTATGGAAACAAAAGTATAGGTATCTTATATTGTTTACAGGAATATGCGGTCTTGTATGGACAACGATATGGTGGCTAGTTGTGAAGGAGTCGCCCGAAGATGATCCGCGAATATCCCCGGCCGAACTTAAATACATACAGGTGAATTAAATCTTCTTGTAATGTATCACTTCTGTCTCTCTCTCTACTAATGAGGTTTTTCCTTAAAGTATTTTCTTGTTTGTGTGGCATTGATAAGTTTTCTCAACGTCATGTATAAAACATCAACAATGCAGAATAAATTATATTACCCGACGCTGGCAAAATGTCCCCAAAAATGGGTAGACGGTTGCTGAAGATTAAAAAAAATGCAGAGCTATTATAGTTATTGATCAAGAAAAAAATTTTTTTTTTTTACAAAAATTGAGTTTTACGGAAGGACTCAATGCTTTTAAAAATACCAACTATCACATCACATTACACTAATATTATAAATGTGAAAATATATTTGGATGTTTGTTCCGCTTTCACGCTTATATTATAAATGTGAAAATATATTTGGATGTTTGTTCCGCTTTCACGCTTATATTATAAATGTGAAAATATATTTGGATGTTTGTGTTTCACGCTTATATTATAAATGTGAAAATATATTTGGATATTTGTTCCGCTTTCACGCTTAAAGTACTCAGCTGATTTGGATAAAATTGGGAACGGAGATAGTTTGTACCCTGGATTAACACGTAGGATATATTTTATGGGAAAAAGTTTTATTCCCACGGGAAAATCTTACATAACGCGGGCGGACCGCTTACCGCGGACATAAGGAATACGTTCGAACTTTAGGCAGTGCGGTTAGTGAACGCTATCAAATACGTTCTTACGAGCTCAAATTCATACGTTGGGTGCGTAGTCCCGTAATGGGCCAGCGTGCTCACCTGAAGCGAAACCGAAACCTACCCTGAATGAGGATGTCATTCAGGGTAGGTTTCGGTCCCTAGAAAAAACGTATAAATAGTTACCAGCCATTTTTTTTTTGTTATTTTTTTACTATTTCGTAACTTCTAAATCTCATTTCCAGGACTCTCGGGGCATGCAAATGGTGGAGGGTCGCAAGATCAGTCACCCTTGGCGCGCCATGCTGACGTCGGCGCCCGTGTGGGCCATCGTCATGGCGCACTTCAGCGAGAACTGGGGCTTCTACACGCTGCTCACCTTCCTGCCCACCTTCATGCAAGGTAAGATCTCATTTAAAGACACTAGATCACCCAAAAAGCAATTCGCTAATATCATTTTTTTTAAATACATTTCCATTTTTTGTTTCCGTAAACATTAACTTTAAACGAACAGATACAGTCATTTAAAACGGAAAATTTAAAAATGTATGGATTTTGCCTGTTGACAGTAATTCGGAACGGTGCTATAACCGATTATAGATCGATCAAAATTTTAACAGTTGTACTCTTGATGAGACGACCGTTGCTAGATCACCAGGACAAGCATCAACCAGTATGACCTAAATTAAGTGTTATCCACTATTGCTAGTTAAAGTTGTAATCAAATCAACGGCCCGTTACAGTCCACTGCTGGACTATGAGCCTCCTCCACTTAAGTGGAGGGTTTTGCCATAATCTCCACGCTTGGCAGGCGGGTTGGAGATCGCAGATTAAAAGGTTACTGTATCAGAGAGCGCTGCTGCCCGTTCCCTGTTCAATGTGTAGTCCCTAAGTCGCCTCTTACGACACCCACGGGAAGAGTAAGGGTTGGTGACAAATGTATTCTACTGCCGTCACCACACGGCTAAAGTTGTAATAATAAATATATTATCTTTGTTAATTCATAAATTAACAAAGACGTTTGCGTTTATATACCTATATTGTTTTATACTAATCAAATCAATCAGCCTATTGCAGTCCACTGCTGGCCGTAGGCCTCCCCAAGGGCACGCCAAAGCACACGATCACCCGCTTTCCTCATCCAGCCACCACCAGCGACCTTGCTCAGGTCACCAGTCCCCCTGGCAGGGCGGCGTCCCACACACGTTCCCGAGACGCGGTCTCCACTCGAGAGCCCGTCTGCTCCAGCGCTCGTCGGTTCTGCGACAGACGTGGCCGGCGTAGTTTTATACTAAACCGATACATTATTATTCCAGACGTATTCGGCTTCAAAACGTCAGCAACTGGTTGGCTAAGCGCCATACCGTACCTCGCCATGGCGATAGTACTGCAAGTGGCGGGCCACGTGGCCGACTGGATGCTGCGGCGAGGGCTCCTCTCCCTCACCAACATCAGGAAACTGTTCAACTGCGGCGCCTTCCTAGCACAGGTACATACAGACAGCCGTCCTCGCTTGGTTAGTTCACGCATAGACTCGATGGGGGATTTTCTGACAGCTCTTTAAAAATAAAAATAATAGTTCTAATTAAGACGATAGATGGCGCCAGGTGTACTTCGTGGATTCTTTTTTTTTTTATCCTTTTTTGGCCCTGGGTGACTCGCCGGATTTCTTCATCCACGAATCGTCAACGCTATCTATCGGAGTTTTATGAACTATTCTTTTTAATTGGCTGTACGTACGACAGCGTCTTCGCGAGTTTACACCATTAATTAGATAATAGGGCCTGCGTAGTTGCCCAGAGCGGATAGGTCTAATTAACACAATCTATAAAGTCAAACTGTTTAATATTTCCCGTTTACCAAAAAGCGTCGAATAAACAGAACAATCAATGTATGTTTTATACCTATCGCATCGTAAGAATGCCGTCCTGACAGCTGTCATACACGTACAATGTTTTTTCTGTCTCTTTTGCACCCATTTGGTTTTCATATTTCCTGCCTGCTGTCAGGACGGCATTCTTAGGATGCGATTACTCGTTCTCTCAATAGATTACAGAGGTTTCTTGATTAGAATCCTGTTGGGGAATCTGTGTTCAAACAAAAATTACTGTGTGCGACTGTCCCCAGTTTGGTTAGAACATTGCAGGCTGAATCATAAGATCTTTCTGAATAGTAAAATTCCGTGCTGCGGAAGACATGCTAAGCCGGTTGGTTCCAGCTGTTATCTACAGAAGTAATATTTTACACGAGCCATGTCCGTGACGCTTAGGCGGCTCTATAACACTGACACCCAAGTTTGTGGTTACGACCTTACAACCCACACGTCGCAGAATTAAATCAATCAATAGGGAATATGCACATTTTTTTTATAAATTCATTAATCGAAATATTTCAAGTTTCAGATAAACACATAAAAAATAATTTTTCAAATATCTTGCTCAGAAACAAAGTTATAAGGCTTCAAAGTTGATGGTTAGACAGAGAGGCCCGACGTGACATGTGACGTCATTGGTCACGCGGGCCAAACATCCGCCATGGAAAATTTGGTTTTCGTAAGAGGGATAGATATATTTGTTTAATAATGTTGTATCTAGTTTGTTTTTCGATTCTGTTTTGACTGTCAGTATCCTATTTTTGTATACTTTCAGATGAACTATGAAAAATACTAATTTTTTATGCATATTCCCTATTAATTAAAAAGAGCTTGGAAAAATATAAGGCCATAATAACCGTTTTTGTGTATATTTCAGACAATATTCATGGTGTGTGCGGCGTACGCGACGACGGTTACGAGCTGTATAGTGTTTCTGACCATTGCCGTGGGGCTCGGCGGGTTCGCCTGGTCCGGCTTCAGGTAGCTATCCTTACATCACCATCATCATCAATGTCCTAATTAAAACCACTTCCTGTAAACCACTTTTTAGAAAACTGAATCTACTCCCATTGCCAGCAATGTACGTTTTAGAAATAGGTAATTTCGTGAAAGATAACCTGGAGATATTCACGACCAAAAAAGAGACCTGCTCTTTCTCGACAAGGTATCCTGATAGGTTAGTGGCTCTACAGGGCACCACGGCATGCTTTCAAAGAAACTGCTACATTATGGCTGTGAAAATCTTTAATAAAGTTCCAGGACATGTTAAGAATCTGCCTGCAACTAAATTTAGAAACGCTTTTTACAATTTTTTAATGGAGCGATGTTTTTATAGCGTTGACGAATATTTAGAACATAAGTAACGCACAAAGATTAGGTTAAGATTGACATTAATAATTATTCGTAAATGACATGCATGCAAACATTGTTTATAATTCAATTTTTTATAAATAAAATTTACTTGATTAATTTTTGCATACCAAGTAATTTATTGGTTACTAACAAAATGTAACTACTTTGTAAAAAACCACATTTAGTGCAAATAAAGCTTCTATTCTATTCTAAAACTGGCTTATAAGGAACTTTAATCGACTTAGCAAATTCGTAATTATTTTTTTTATATTGTTAATTCTGCGTTTAAATCTAAATAATGTATTGTATTGTATTTAATTCCTATACTATAACCATCCTTTATATCATCCTGGCTGACGAAAGTTTCCTGTATTTCAGTGTGAACCACTTGGACATAGCTCCTCCACACGCGAGCGTGCTGATGGGGCTGTCCAACACCGTCGCCACGCTGCCCGGCATCGTCAGCCCGCCGCTCGCCGGCTCCATCGTCACTAACAAGGTATTATCCATTATTGGACTAAACCACAGCTTGGTCACTCCATAAAACCACCGAGTTTTACATGTCTACTATGCTATTTGAATGTCGCTTTAACATGTATTTTATTCTAAACCACTTTCAAAACAAGAAACTGGTGTGTACAGCAATGGGGGATTTTCCGACAGCCAATTAAAAATAAATAGTTCATGAAACTTCGATAGATGTCGTTGACGATTCGTGGAACAGAAGAAATCTGGCGAGTCACCCAGGGCCATAAAAGGATTTAAAAAATCCACGAAGTACACCTGGCGCCATCTATATTCTTAATTGGGGACTGTTGTCAGCATCTGACAATGGCGGACGTGTCTTCGTTTTAGTTTTTTTTATTTTAGTTTATTGAAGTGTTTAGTGTATAGTGCATTATCCAGTGAATGTTTCGGGACTATAAACTTTAATAAAACAATTGAATCGCTTACACTTTGCTGACATTTTTAGATGATGCCAGGCCTCGTGGTGGCTTCAGTAATTGTACTATCACATTACTGAGCCCAATTAACCAAACAATCATCCAAGGAGATATCTTAAACCATTGATTTATAACCTATCACTCGACACTGGCGAAATACGTCTATATAAGATGTGTCGCCATTAGTTACGAAGAAGAAAAAATTATCTTAATTAGAACTATTATTTTTACCTTTTAAAGAGCTATCAAAAAATCCCCCATTACAGGTTGTTTTTTTTTCCAGTTCTTATATTTACTTATTTTTCAACAGATCTTTTTTCTTTCCACTTTCAGACAGCAGAAGAATGGCGTTCAGTTTTCTTTATATCGAGCGCCATTTACCTTCTCGGCGCGATAGTCTACGGCGTGTTCGCGTCAGCCGAAAAGCAACCTTGGGTCGTGGAGTTAGAGCCTGACGCGAGTTTCGACACCGACGCTGCTTCCGTGACCACCGCCAGAGGATATGACAGCGCCAGCGTTAGGGGATACGAGAATAAAGCCTTGGACCATTCGGAAATGTAGAATTTAAAATAAAATACTATCAGTCAGTATAATATGCGTAAATACATGGCAATCGAAGGGAGTTAGATACAGCGCTGGAAAACACTTCAACTTTACAATATACGGCTTTATCTCTCTCTCTATCTCTCATCCAGGGTTCACAGAATGTCTTAAAGGTTCTCGATTAAAGTCTTGTCTTTGTCTCTATAGACATTTACAAAAAATATAGTCAATCAATTAATCAGCCTATTGCAGTCCAGTCCATTGCTGGACGTAGGGCACAAAATATAATGATCATGAGATGTCATGAAACAGCAAAAATTAAGGTCCATTCACCCGTTCAATCACACTAATACAAAATATTTGATACCGGCTTACATACCGTTTCGTCATAGGCTCGTACTTATATTCCTAAATAGTAAATTCTGTTTTTTCATTATCTGCCTAAAATCCACCGCTGGCTACTTTATTTAACAGTCTACTTACTCTCCTGCAGATATTTGTAAGTAAGAAAAATGCCGAAGATGGCGGATTTTTATTATTGATATGCCCGCAAATATGGTTGGATGTAACCAAAAGTAGCGGAAAATTTTATAAAGTTTGATGACGAAAAATTATGCTAATTTAGGCTCGAAGACTTTGGCTTTGATAAATGGAAATGTTCTGTAATATTTTTGTGATGTATTAATTAATTATGTAACTAGCTTTAAAATATAAGTAGTTTTTATATGAACCTCTCAACTATTAGAAATAATCAATATTCAAATCAATTAATTTGTGTAAATATAATAGGTTTGATGCGATCTGAAACTAAAACCTAACTCAATTTTACATAAACTAAGAAATAAGTATATTTTATTATTAAAACACTTAATTTGCAGTAATTTTGACAGGGTATAAAATCTCTTGAAATTCTCCTACTGCATAGGCTTTTGTGATTTATGATGCTTTAGTAAAATTATGCTTTACAGCGGTCCGCCCGCGGCTACGCCCTCGTTGTGTAAGATTTTCCCGTGGGAATAAGACTGTTTCCTGTAAAAAGTATCCTATGTATTATTCCAGGGTACAAACTATCTCCATTCCAAATTTTATCCCAATCCGTTCAATAGTTTTTGCGTGAAAGAGTAACAAACATCTATCCATCCATACTAAAACTTTCGCGTTTATATAAGGATTATTGTTTTGTGATACTGATAATTTACCGATTCTCCTACTGATTTGAAAATCGGGACTGTATGTACAGAAATACCTTGTAGTTATCTTTGAAAAGTAAAGAAGTCGAAAACGCCTCTCTTGAATGTATTCCATAACATTTATTCTTGTTTTAATTTATTAAAAACTGCGTACATCACAATCAAAATGGTCAATAATCGAATCTTATCCGTGTGGGTATCATCATCATACTGAGCCCACATCAACCCACTGCTGGGTAAAGGCTTCTTCTCTATAGCGCCAATTCTTACGGTCCTGTGCCAGCCTCATCCAGTGAGATCCCGTCATCTTGACGATATCGTCTGACCATCGGGCTGGTGGTCTGCCCACTGGCCTTGTCGCCCCTCTGACTGCTTTGGTCCACCGGTCGTCGTCCCGTCTAGCGAAGTGCCCCGCCCATCTCCACCTCAGTCTCGTTATCGTTCTCGGGTGTGTATAGATTTATGTATTCCTGAAATTGTAGCTTTAAGTTATTAATTATTTACTTATGATATATCTGTATATTATTTTGATTATATCGAAGAAGTATTAGATAAATGATCTTTGTGTAAATGTGTATGTTATGTGCAATGAGTGTGATATAAAATAAATAGTTATTTAAAAATAAATGCATTGACATTATTTAAGAATTTATCTGAATTATCTTATTATTTAATTAATTAAGTCCTCCATAGTGTACAATAACCTACATAGGCTTTATCTTTTTTATTAACACCAGTAACAGAAAGTGTACGAAATTCAAATAAAAAAAATTATAACCTCAGATTAAAAACTCCTTCGCTGAGAGATGATGAGAACCGATGATAATGGCTACTCGTAGCTCATATTATTTTTTATTTTTTATCTATGTGCACCAAGATGTGCACACATTCATCACTGCCACAGATCACTGCATTCTCTAATGGAAAATCTCTTACGCATTTAATTTTAGACTGCAACCCTCATAGGAACAAAAGAAGTTCGCTTCGACGCTCTTGAGAAATCTATGCTGTAACTGCTATTTACTACACGCAGTTCGTATCGTTCGTATAAGTTACGCCAGTATTATTATAGTACTCTGTGGTATGAGATGAGGTTTAAATTTTTTACTCAAAAAGATTTTGTAGGAAAAATTTGTTGCCATTGTGCAACAGCGCCATCTGTTGACAACTTTAAAAAAATACGGAAAGAACCTTGTCGTATCTAACAACTCCTAAAGTTATTAATAAAATAGGATTGATAAGAATATTTCGTTAAAATACAGAATTCCCACTTGTGTTTAATTCAATATCGTTTCATAAAGTCAAGTCCAATATTCAAAACAGGTCATTTAAATTTTCACGTATTAACAGCTGGCATATTACATATTTAGCACAAAAATAAACATTTGATTTACTTCTATTTGAGAATTAATAATGAATAACATTGTACACTCCATAAACATATAAAATAACATAGATATTAATAAAAAGTTATTTTTGGTCTTACAATAACAAATTTAAAACAAAGTTTTAAAGATCGACTCTCTAGAACGATCACCAATCATGATTCTGTTACTAACTTCACACCGGTTGTTTTGCTAAAATCATGTTGATTTTTACATTCATTTCTACCAATAAAACACAAAATAAACAATAAAAATATGTGGCTATATTTTATTTAAAAATTTTTCGTCTTGTTTGGGCCAATTTGGTATAAATTAAAATATTTTAACTATAAAAAGTAATGAATTGAGTAACAAGTGCCACCTCCAGTTTCGCACTACCCGTGACGTCACAACCGCCGCAAACCTTTTGTCGGCAAAGTATAAAGGAAGCCGCCGCTTTGATATGCCGCTTTTTCTAATTTGACTGTGAGTTCGCGCGTACGACAAGTTTTTATTTCGAAAAATGGCTTCTGCAGAGCAAGTTACCAACGCCAACGTCTTGACCTACAAACTGCTGGACCTGATGGAGAGAACAGGATATCCTATTGTGCAGCAGAACGGACAAAGGAAGTTTGGCCCTCCACCAGATTGGACAGGACCTCCACCCCTAAAAGGATGCGAAGTCTTCATCGGGAAACTCCCGCGGGAGATCTTTGAAGATGAGCTAGTACCGATATTCTCCAAGGTAGGGAAGATCTACGAAATGCGCCTGATGATGGACTTTTCCGGCTCAAACCGTGGCTATGCCTTCGTCACGTATACTTCAAGAGCCGAAGCTTTCAGAGCCGTGAAAGAGCTGAACAGTTACGAGATTCGACCTGGCAGACACATTGGCGTCGTTAAGTCTGTAGACAATTGCCGCCTCTTCGTCGGCAGTATTCCAAAAAACAAGACCAAAGACGAGATCTACGAAGAGTTGTCCAATAGAGTGTCTGGAATTGTGGATGTGATTCTGTACAAGAACTGCTTCGACAGGAATATGAACAGAGGGTTTGCTTTCGTGGAATTCTCATCGCACCGCGCGGCTGCAATGGCGCGAAGGGCCCTGGTACCAGGCTGCGTCAAACTCTGGGACCACGAGGTGATGGTAGACTGGGCTGAACCGGAACCTGACGTGGATGATGAGCAGATGGAAAGGGTAAGCGTGCTGGCGATATTTTTTGCGATTTTTTGCTCTTGTGGTTTTTATCTTTGCTGTACCCTATAGTGCGAACTTAGTACTTATAGTAATTCTGTTTTCGATGATACTTGACTCCCTCCCAGTTTTTAAGTATTAGTCACTGCGACGTGTTGTTATATTCTCCTGACACCGAAGGAGTGAGAAAGTGGGAGAGACTCCCATTCAAGGTCGGCTTTCAAGTCGCGCGACTTGTAGTTTCCTAATAGATTTAACAGATAAGCTTATACAAGCTGGGCCTATTTTAAGGGTGATGGAAACTGATCTTATATTAAAAATGTTTATATATATAAAAAGAAATAAAATCTATTCATCACAGGAGATGGTGGTGTTAGTTCCTTTTTTTGCCACATTCATTAAATTCACTATATTTTGCTTTGGCAAGGAACAGATGATACCCTGTTATTACTGTTACTGTTTGTTTAATTCAAGCTCACAAGTACCTAACTTTTAACTGTTTGTTTAAATTGTACACCTGATCATTTATTTACAAGTAGGTGGATATCCAGTTGCGTTTTATAGTAGTTGTGGGTGTTGTGGGAATTTAGGGTTCTAATAGGCAAGTAAGACAAAAATAAATTTTATGTGTGCATCGGATCATGATAATATTATTTATTAAATCAGCATATTTCTGCCTCAACTCTAGTAATCTTAAATTACAGGTAAAAGTACTCTATGCTCGAAACTTTCAAATTGGAACTACACCTGATACAATTCAGTCCATTTTCGAATCTGCCATTAATGACAAAATTGAGCGAGTAAAAAAGATTTACGATTATGCTTTCATACATTTCCATACCCGTGAACATGCAGAGCTAGCGATGACTAAATTACAAAATGCTGAAGTTGATGGCAGTGTAATTGAGATACGCTGGGCGAAACCAGTTGAGCGCGAATTGTATAGAATTCAAAAGCTGAAGCGAGGCAATGCAAAGTTTAATAACAGTCTAGATTTGACGCAAACACTATTGCTTTACAAACAGCATCTGGAGAAGAAGGAATATGCAAGTTCTCCAAAGGAAGATGAAGGAATTGGTTCAGCATGTGGATCGCCAACCGATGGGAAGTCATTTGGGTATTCACCACCACATGAAAACTTTTACACTTTAGCCCCTGCTAAGCTGGATGCCATGTGTAAAAGGTAAGATTTGGGTTATTTCTTTTTCAACTTTAATTATGGTAATATGCTTTTATAATATTCTTGGGATGTGAAAATCTAGTTTGTTAGGTTCTATATTTGGTAATTTCCACATTTTTGTTGCCTTATATCACCTACAGTCTGATCACTTGGGTGTTCAAATTCCACATGGTTCTTTTTATTTTTTTTGTTATCTAAATCACTTGTACTTTTTTAGCATGTGGCATCTAGATAATGTACATGCCAGATGACACTTAGCATAAAACTTGTGGAAGTTATTGGGGTCGGTGAGGTTGGTGGGTGGAGTCTTGTCAGTTTTGTTTGTATTATTGGGGTCTGACGGGCTAGTGGGTTGGGTCGATAAGTTCTGTGGGGTTATTGGTTCTGCTTAGTTTGGGATCAGATGGCCGTGTGTGAAAAGTCCCCACATATTTATTTATTTTTATTGAGGTCGGTTGGGTTGGTGGGTGGGGTCAATCTGATTTGTGGGGTTATTGGGGTCCGTCAGTTTGGTAGGGTTATTGGAGTTGGTCGGGTTGGTGGGCAAGGTTTTTGTCGAGTTACGCTGATATCGTTCAGGTTTGTGAGTGAGGTTATTCAATACAAATATAAAAATTAAATAATAATAAAAAAATAAAAAATATGATCATAGTGGAATAAACTGTATATATTTTACAAAGGGGTTATTTTTGCTATTTTATAGGTACATGTGGGCGTCGCCGATATACGACTATACCAAATATCTGAATGCATCTGGTGCAGAGGTGTGGATTGGCAGAGTGGAACTTCCCCAAGTAAGTACAATTACAAACTGCTACTTAACCAGGTTAGGTTTCAAATACTTGATTTTTTATTGGCCTGGTGTTAAGTTGGTCTCATATTCATAAATTTCTGTTAATTTCCAGATCGGGCCGCCACTGCTAAGCACTCCGCGTCGCATGGGGCCACTGACGACGCGGCCGTGCCTCTCCATGCAGCAGGCGCACGTGGAAGCCGCTGAAAACGCACTGCACTGCATCAAGGTACAATACTACATCTATATTGTCCTGCCCTTACATTTGTGAAGTCATCGACAGACTAGGGGCTCTAGCCCATTTGTAAGCTACAAATACATTATGTTCCTGCTGTATTAAACTAAATTATAAACAAGGCCAGTTTCTCAGGTAGTTTGCTCCTGGGCACTAAAAGAAATAATAGGGGATCAGACTACTTTTTTTTTATTTTATAAATCCAAACTTAGTTTCTGCTATCGAAAACTATTAGTTATCTTTAAAATTGACATAGTTATAAAAGTTTGAAATTCAAGATTAGACAGAGAGGCACATACCCACTTGTGACGTCATATGTTAGTAACGCCATATACCTAATCGTTGAAACTTTAAAAAATCACTGTAAATTCGTTTTTCAACCGATTCTGTTTTTTTCTTCGCGAATCGTCTGCTACTAATCTATATTTTAAAAATAATTCATAAAATATGGTAATGGTAGGTATGGTAATTTAGGAACAGTCCGATCCCCTATTCGAGGTTTAGTCGCTGAACACGGCGCCATCTACCCCTTCGCGCTAGAACTATAACTTCTGTAATCTGCCTTCATTTACGATGCGATGAGCGCGGGAGATCTTAAAATAGAGAAACCAAACATGAATGACTGATATAACGCCTTTATCTCGGGCTGTACCTTCTTGACACCCCAGAAGTGAGCATCGTGACGCCTTTTTCGAATGCGGCCCGATTACATCAAACCACAATATAAATTAGGAACTGATTTTCCAGATCCTCCGGCAAGACCAGATCCAACGCTCGTCGCTCACGTTGGCTGCCCCCGTATTCCCACCAATGGTGACCCAGATGCCAACATGCGTGTCTCCGTACGAATACTCGCCGATCTACGCCCGACCGCCTCCTTCCATTCCGGCGACCATGCCCCACGTTTGGCGCAGCGTGTGATGCTATTAGATAAGTAAGACTTAAAAAAGTTAGCAACAAACTGGTTCAATATACTGATATTGAACCAGTTTCAATAAACTGGTTCAAGGCTGGTTCTGAGTAACTTTGACGTCATTAAAGTAACATACTTGTCAAATCGCTGTGAGAGCGCTTTTATAAATTCCTTTAAGTTTCGAGTGATGTGACGCCACTTACAGTTTATTTGGCGTGGTGAGTACGATCGAATCAACGCAGCATTATGCGTTGGTTCGATCGTACTCGAAACTTAAGGAATTTATAAAAGCGCTCTCACAGCGATTTGACAAGTATGTTACTTTAATGTCGTCAAAGTTACTCTATGGAGAGTAATTCGTATCAGCGCAGCTTGTGGGTGGACGCTAGATGCACGGGGAGTTCATTATAGTGCGAATAAATCTCGAAGTGTTTGGGATAAGATGATCGAAAAATTCGTATCGTACACTATAAGGAGACTGGGCGACAAAACTTACCCGTGCATGCTAGATAGACTAGCCCATCCGTTTGTTCTATTTTAATCACTATCTTAGTTTTACACCATACCACTTTTTTTTAGACCTTTAGTTCTACATTCATGTATTTTTCTTTTTCTAGAGATTAATTATTTTTATTCCATCTGCGATTTAAGTGTGCAAGTTGCATTTGCATTACTAAATTGAATTAATTCTGTTTTTAAGTTAAGGTGTTTTAGGACTTTCTTAAGTATGTAATGTTTGCTTTCAACTTGGATACTAGTTAAAATTAACAAACCGTTTACCTTAGAATAATCTGTTTTTGAAAAATGGAAATTCTTTTCTAGTAATAGGTGAACTGCCAGTTAATTTTATGTTGTATGCAAGCTTTTATATTGTTTTGGAAATATCTACCCTGTTTTTATTATGAAATAGAGTAGTGTTTCAGTTTTGATAAGGTTTATGAAATGTTATTTAGATACGTACTTATAGAATTTATTAGTTTTAAGGATTTATAACCCATTGATTGTACTTTGACAAAATTTCGTTTGTATGCATCTGAATTTGAACTTTCGAAACATTTTCTACTACTTGTGACCATTATTTAGACTCATAATTACTCGTAGTTATTTTCTATGACCATTTTTTAGACGCATTATCACAGTTTTTTTAAATTAGACTATTATTTGGAATAAGTTTTCTCTTGTCACAAGATAAAACAATCTTGCGACAAGAGGAGTCCTATTTGATCCTAGTTGATTTTTTGTATCTTTTTTCGACAAAGGCACTATTTACATAATGTAAAGCCGCCTATTCCAGTGCTTACTTGTGCTTATATTAGATTATAAACAGAGATCATGCACTGTTTAGAGTTCCTATAGACATCTTTGTAAGACGAAGTAATATTCTTTTAAGAAATAAATACCTACTACATTAAAATAATCTTGGTTTTATTTAAGAACAAAACAAACGAAGTTTCGGGTACAAATCGTTTAGGTGCAAAATGTCCAGCCTGTGTAGTTTTGTTGAGAACAATCAGACAGACATTTTGCATTTATAATACCCCTATATTAACCACCCACCCATTTATTTTTCCTTTTATTTGCTTACTAATGTAAGGATGGATTAATGTTGTAGTTTTGTAAAGAATATTATTTTAAAATTATATAGTAAAAAAATAGACTGTGTATGATGGATGAATATACAACTTTAAAGATGCCTATATTAATTGTGAATTTAAATTAATTTATGTAATAAGCTATAAGTCGCAAATTGTAATAAGTAATAAATCCAGATACCTACTGAACTACTCTGAGTTGGACATTTTACAAACTGGACATTTTGCACCTAAACGATAATCAGCAATGCTATAAAATTTAAAAATAGTGGTTAAAAGTAGTATAAAATCTATAATCTTGTATTATTCCATCTCATCTTAAGGTTTAAGAAAAAAAGAATTTCAGCATGGTCCTCATGCTCGGAAGTATTCTTTCCAACATGACCATCATCATATCTCCAATATCAAGGTAATAGAAAATCTCATTAGCTATTTTATACCGTCTAGATATAAGAAAAACAGCCTTTGGTCGTGCCACGAAAAGCAACACTATATTGCGACAGCTTGAATGATTTTTTAATATCCATCTCGCTAGTAATTCAAAAAGCTTGTCAATATTGTTACCCCTTACCGCATACGTGTATAAATATGAGCTACACCGTTTTTAATTTATTTTTTTCATCTAGACGTTTTTTGCGAACATTAGATGCATAATAGACCACAAAAGGGATATACTCTTTTAGAAAACACAACATTCGCCATCTTTTGAGAGAAATTTGAACCCGAAAACGTTCTTTCAAGTTGACGTGCCCGCGAATGCGGCAACGGTGCGAAAGTGCTAGTTTAAAAATTATATAAAAAATACTTGTGCCTAATTCTCGAGTTCGAGAAAAATAACAGTGGTTGAGTGTTCTTCAAGGAGCTCAGGTAATGTAAAGTTTTGTCAAAATTTTGTAATAATTGCATGTTATCTTGCATTTTGAGTTTGTACCATACATGTCACGACATGCACCTATGTAAACTTTCTTCCGTCATATTTGGCACACTATGCAGAAAAGTTACTTTGTATCGCCCACCATATTTGGTACAATACGCAATGTTGGAACTCACAAATGTTTGTCTGTTCATAATTTTATATTAGGTAGTTATCAACACTTTAGATGAACTTCACCATAGTTAGTTATTATTATATTTTTAATCTGAGAACATCGATGGCGTGACAAGTGGGTTTTTTGATGCCTCAAAGGAAATAGGACTGGAGTAGGCATATTAATATAATAAATGTTGAATATTATAATAATAAAATATTAAAATAAATAATTATAAATATGTTGACTAGTTAGTGCTCGAGTAACACCGCGAGTACTAACTAGTCAACATGTAGATAAACTTTGACAGGTGCATGGTGTTCCATATATGGTAGGGCGAAAATAGTTGAATTAGGTGCATGTTGTGCCATATCTATGCCAAGTAATGAAATCGATTTTCTCAAAAAACTATAAATAATATTGAAAAATCCAAAAACACGTGTATTTTTATTTATTCTTTTCTATAACATATATTTTTTTGGTCAAAAAAAAAAACATGCGGTAAGGGGTTAATGTAAATTTTGGAAGTCCTGCTGCTCTCCGACGGGGGCAACACTGCAATCTGGATACGCCACGTAGAACACTCCACCTCTGAAATATTATATTTTTTGTACTTGTAAAACATCAATTAAAATGAAGTTAACAATCGGGAAATAATTCTAAAGCGCAGGCTTTTTTCGCATGAATGCGAGAATCACGGCCGCGGTTCGCAGGCGAGTGTAGAGCCCGGTTCATGCGGTACAGGTTTAACTTACAACACTTATCAATCACTACGCAAACTCCAAAAGCATTCCTGGCGTAGCCATCAGCACAGTAACACTTCTCGTTACAAATAATGTTCTTGATGGGACAATTTGTGCGATTTTGGTAATTTAGTGCTTTGCATTCATTGTCGCATTCAGAACCACAGTCCCAGAACTCATTAGGGCCAGTGCAGCTATCTGAAAGAAAAAAGAATTATATTAGTGGTATACCTACCACGGACCGACTAAAAACGGAGCTGTTATTTACAAAAATATTTATTTGGGGGTCTTTTGTCAGCATCTGACAATGGCGGACGTGTCTTCATTTTATTTTTTTAATTTTAGTTTATTGAAGTGTTTAGTTTCGATAGTGTATTATCCAGTGAATGTTTCGGGACTATGAACTTTAATAGTACAATTGAATCTGGCTGGTTTACACGTATTAAGTTGTCAAGTAGCAACTAAATTTTAAGTAAGTGTTTACACGTCATTTTAGTAGTTAAGCTCTTTAGTTAGCCCAAGATGGACGATCAACAGCGAATTCAAATCTGTAATAAATATAATAAATAAAATAATAAAGTATAATCAAATATTTATTTTTATATAATTAATATTATATTATTATTAATTTTTTATATTATATTATTTTTAATTATTAATATTTAATATTAATAATATATTAATCATTAATGTTTTATACCTATATAATAATATATATTAAAATATATCCAAAAAATAAACATAAAACACTCGCACTTAACTTCGCACTAGGGGCTTGTCACGAATTTTCCATGTTTTATCTAAGCTATATTTGACGTAAATCGCAATGTCTGTAGCTCAACTATGTATATAGTAATGTTAATGATATTTATAGTCCGTTGGTAAAAATGAAAACACGATGGAAATAATTTTATTCGATAAAATTATATCATAAAGTTCAGTCTTCCAAAATTTTAAAAATGTTTTAAATGATTATTAAACGCCACGAACCAACTGAAATTTGTCTCTAAATGTTAACCATAATTAACTTCATCCGTTTAGGTAAATTTTCTTGATATTGATCCATTTTTAAATCAAAATTTTAAAAAATTGTTACTTGTCACTTACGCTAATAATTCCGAGCGACTTCAAATCTTGTCTCCTTCACTAATTCGCAGCGCCTGACAGTGACGGCCGAAACGTGATGCTAGGCGGACGTGTGTCGCTCGCATCCTCCACCGACTCGCGCGCAATTCACGACTAATATTTTAAATGATTGGAGATTTGTTCCTATATTCGTGTGTATTTCGTTTTGTGATGTGCTGTATGTTTTTATTTAATATTAAAACAAAGTAAGACTTGTGAATAAACATATAAAATGGGCAACAAAGACAATGCTAAGAAAAAAACAACTAAAAGGGCCAAAAAAATCATGCATTACACATATTGGAAGTGAAAAGGTAAGAAATGGTGTGATTTATTTATTATTTTATAATTTACGAATGCTAATTGCAATATTTATTGAAAAAGTGCTTATAAATTCATTGATCAACAATATCTATCTTTATTTCGCATACCTAGTATAAGACACAATGGCGTCTTGGGAAAGTCACAAGAATTTTAAGTAATGATTGCTGTTTTGGTGGTACTTGGTTCGATCCTTACACCTACTATGGATGTTTCATTTTTATTTTTATTTATTTTTTTAAGAAGGTAGGTATGACAGTTTTTTTTTAATATTTTTACAGAAAACGGACGTGTGATGTAATTGAAGACCTAAATGCAAAACATAACATTGATAAAGGCAATGGAACAACCACTCCCGTTCATGACATGTGTGTATTTATTTTTAGTGAGACCTACCTATTGCAGCATTACTGCAGGTTTTTTAATAACCTTTTTGGTATGGGTCTTTTTTCTTTTGGCCGGTTTTTATGTCACATTTTCAAATTTAAAATTTTGTTGTTTTGACCTTTTTCTAAATTGTTTATTGTTTTCTCAGTTGTCGTCTGTCAGGAAATGGAAACGTTTTATCCCTTGAACTTGGTTGAATATTAGTGAGAAAATATGACTAAATGTTGTAAGTGGCTTGGCATGCAATAAATATTAGGCCATACAATAAATATTAGGCTCCTACTTTGGAGTAGCCGGGTAAGTCTTGTGCTGTCTTCCTCCTGGTTTTTATCGACGTACTTTTTTCTTTCCCTGACTTGGTCGGATGTCGATTATTTCCTTGTCAATCTTTACAGTGTATTTCCGGTCTCTGCGGCACACACACGAGGGTCCCTCCGTGCCTTTCTCGTTCTCTCGCCGTGGTTCCGGACCCCTGAGGCCACCGGGCGTTGGACGTGCCTGGACCCCTGCGTTGTGCGCGCCCGCGCCCGTGCCAGCTGAGTGCCGCAGACCCGCGCTCCGGCGTCCCCCCTGGGATACTGCCCATCATTTTTTAGCCGTTTTTTGTATCTGTTTTGTAATTTTGTATGCGGATTTTGCCAAATTTAAATTCTTTTTCCAAATTCTAAAAAGGCCCGTTAGGTTTCTCTGGCCCTCTTTTTTTGGTTCCCGTTTGGCTATACTCTCCGGGGTACTCCGCGGTTTTGGTACACCTTCCTGCATCGATACACCACAACACAACACTAGTTCAGCGACACGATATCGACGGAGTCCCCTCTGGACTCGACTCTCGGCTCATGCTTGGCAATTTCTAGGCCTTTTTTAATTTATATTATACCGTTCGGACAAATTCAACCAACTCTTTCTCTGTTCACCTAAATTTCACGTTTCGCCTGTGGTCGTCGACCACAGGTTAGCTAGCTTTCTTTTTTTAACGCTACACTATCTATTAGCAAACTATTAGCAATACGACACGATAGGCATCGAAAATATTATTATTGTCTTTGCTTTGGGTAAGTATCCTTATTTCACGTAATAAATGTAAGCCGCCGTGGCGTCGTCGTAATCAATCCAGATTATTGGTTTCAGAGTTGGAGTTCAATCTTGTCGTTCGGTAGTTAATTTTTCTTTTTCTAATAATATTATTTTTTTACAGAAATTCGATTGAAAGAATCGATGGAATAAACGGCGACCATTTACAAAGATGACGAGTTCTGGGAAAAAAACATGAAAGAGAAGTTGGTAAAATTTTACATGGATTGTTTATTACCTGAGCTTGTTGACCCGCGTCACCCACGAGGAATGCCAATAAAGGACCCTCATTCCATAGAAGAAGCAGCAAAAAAAAAGAAAGAAAAATTGACGTCTCGAAAGCAATGAGATCATGTTCAATATTCTCAATATTGTGAAAATTAAACTTTTGATTACCCATCATAGTTATTTTGTTTCATTCAAAGAAACTAAATATAAACATAAACATCATTAAATAATAATATAAATATCATTAAAATAGAAATATAAATACCACTATTTCTGTCATAACGTAGTATATTATTATGGTTAACTGTCGTCGGTCGTCATCCGGCTTTTCAGAACACCCAAGTCTATAGTTGTCTTACTTTTTGAGATATTATTACTTGTTTATAGTGTAAATACGCACTGAATAATAGGTAAAGTAGGTATGTAAAGTAGGTGTTTCACGTTTGTTAGTTTATAAAATTATCACACTTAGGTAAATCAAAAGTTTCGTCAATTGTTATGTTTTATTCAATAAAAACAATCTTCTATGCAAATAAAAAAGAGAATAATCAAATTTAAATTACAAAATACAAAAGTATTTTAGTTTGGTTTAGTGATGGGTTGGGATACGAGCAAAGAATGAGAAATTGTTTTAAGAATGGCACAGATGGTGCTGGACGTAAAGGTTCTTTCTGATGTGAATAGATGGCGTCACTTAAAAAGGTTCGTTGAACTCGTATAAACCGTCAGCGCGGGGAACGGTGCGGGATGAAGGGAGGTGCGGAACTGGAACGCTCAAGGCCATTTGCTCACACCAGCCCCTTTCCAAACGTGTCAAGTGGCAGGCCACGCCCACCAACTTACCCGAAAAATAGAAAAAGTTCTAATCTACTTGTTAACTTGCACACTAAATTTTAACTTGCAACTTACTACTAAATTCGCTGTTTACACGCATTAAGTTGCTTAAAATTAAGTTAAAATTTAGTTAACTACTAAACAACTTAATACGTGTAAACCAGCCATTACACTTTGCTAACATTTTTAAATGATGCCAAGAGGCCTTGTGTGTGGTGGCTTCAGTACAAAAAGTAAAGTTATTATACCAGGGTGACCCCCCTGCTTCAGTAATTGTACTATCACATTACTGAACCCAATTCACCGAACAATCATCCAAGGATATATATCTTAAACCTACTTTCACTCGACACTGGCGAAATACGTCTACATAAGATGTGTCGCCATTAGTTAGGAAGAAGAAAAACAAAAAATATTTATTTGCTTTTTTGACATGACATAGAATTTTTAAAGGATTCTAATAAGCTTTTATCCAAAAAGCAGGTAGTATAAACTTGTAAGAAAAGGTGCGAGGAAGATCGTCACTTTTCTTCAAACGTTTAGTTTATTTACTATAGTTGGGTTATTATAGGATGAGTTCTGACCACAGAGACTTGTCGCTTCAAAATTCTTCATACAACGTTAACAACTTTTTTTTATAATATTCAGTTTAAAAACCATAAATAGCTAATAATTGAAAATAAAGTATCTTCACCTCTTACAGTATGTAATTTTACTTAAAAAATAAATAAGTACCTAAACGAAATAATATTAAAAAGTTTTTAAAATTTTAATCTGACAGAGCAGCTCATCCTACAAGTAACCCAACTATAATCCGTGTTACAAAGAGCACATTATTTAATCACGTAAAGGGCCCCGTAGACGGTCAAACGGTTTGATTCAAACATGTAAAGTTTGGTTTGACTCAAACCATTTTGATCGTTTACAAAGGTGGTTTGAACGGTTTGTCAAACATTTACGTGTTTGAAGTATGTTTGATGCAATTTCATATTTTTCGTTTGATGCAATTTCATATTTTTGGCGTCATCGTATTGGGAGCGTTTGACGCGTCAGAAGTGTAATTACGACAGCGTACAGAATCAGACTGCGCAGAGCCGTTTGACAAACCGACTTCAAACGGTTTGATCAAACACGTAAGGTTTGAGTCAAACCGTTTGACCGTCTCCGGGGCCCTTTACAAATGAGCCGAAACTTTAATTTAGCGCCTAAATCGAAAGGGCGATCGAATATTACAAATTTATGCGGTGTGTAGAAACTAAAAAGTAAACTCATTACGTAACAAAACTAACATGAAAGAATAATTTATTGTGGACAAAGCAATTTCCCTATTATTAAGTAGGTACCTAAACACTTTCATTGGGATGAGTTGACCATCTGTTATCCCCCTTATTATATTTTCCGTGATTTTCAAACATTGAAACAAAAGCTTGCGGTTTTTGGGGGAATTCGAGCGATAAAGAAACTGTCTTTAAAACACAAAAGCGCTGTATTCAAAGTATGTGTGGTCTAAAAATGACAGACAGCTGCAGGCCATATTTTAAATCTCTCAATATTTTGACACTACCATCTTTATATATTTTTGAAATATCTATATACGCTAAAACAAATAAAGAATTATTTAACTATAAAGGTATCTGAAAAAAAATCTATTAACTTGAGACACAAAGACAGGCTTTGTCTTCGCACGGCTAATACAGCATACATGCATAACAGTGTTCTTTGCATGATACCAACAATTTTCAATCATTTGCCAGAACGAATAAAAAAATTAAATTTACCCGAATTTAAAAATCGGCTTTATAAATTACTTACAAATAAATGCTATTATAGTATTTATGAGTTCCTAACAGACAAGATTTTATAAGATTTATCCTATGTTAAGTTCATTGTTCGTTATTGTTTTGTATTGTGTTCATTCTATGAAATTTGTATGCTGATTGTCTTTGGCAGGATTTGGAGAAGCTATGTCTATATTTAAACAACTATATCTGTTACCCAAATTCACAAATAAATGTTTTTGTATTTGTATTTGTACCGCATATTTTATCCGGTATACACTCATTGATACTGTTTCTTATAAAACCTTCCTTGCAAACACAACTCTGTATGCAATGTGGCTCTACGGAGCAGTCGTACGCCATATCACGATTATTGCATGTCCTTTCAGGTGGACATTCACCACATCTTGAAAATTCATTTTTTCGGCATTGTAGGTCTGAAAAATAAAATTTACGTAATAAATAATGTACCTTGTTAAGTACATTGAAGATTAGTAGGTATAATACGCGGATGAATTACTTAATCGCTTTCGGTAGAAATTGATTCTGGCAAAATAATCTTTAGCAAAACAGAATAATTTTGATTGGCAAATTTTGCGAATGTAAAAATTGCTCGTTAAAAAACAAAATTTTGGGAAAAGTATGTGAACATAAGGTAAGCGCACATTATAATAATAATAATAAAATTCCCCTTAAAGGTGAACTGAAGAAGTTTCCCCATATAACAAACTTTATTTCAGACCAGTTACATCCATAATTACAAAAATAAAAAGGCTAATCGAGACCAATTGCCAAATGTAGTGCTCCGCACCCTCTTGAGTTTGTTTATTTGCTACGGAGTTTTTACCCGGTAGATATGTGTGTGTCCCAGAGAGCACCTTTTATTTTGTTTCTGTTAGCGCCATCTGTGTTAATTTTCTTGATTTAATGTAACTAGACTTGATTTTATTAACCGCTTCTATTTATCAGGTGTTTGCAATATTTTTAATAATAAATGTTAGATGTCGCTAACCCGGCTAGAGTAGAATATAGGTTTGTGACAATATAAACACGTATCGAACCCAAACTTGTGTTGTTGATTTTGCTCCCGAAATCCAGAGCCATCGTAATCCAGTATACAGTGTGTTGTCATTTCATTTGTGTATCCTATGAGGTGATTTTGAACTTAAAACCACCAATCGAAGCCATTTTTTTTCATGGTTCCTATTTCCAGGGTTTACTGAGCACTATTAGCTATGTGAGCTGTTGACCACGCGAGTCTAACTCCGTCATTTTTTAAAACTTTCTGAAACTGACTTGACAAATACAATCAATAATATTTATCAAACCTGCTCACAAAATTTCATGAAAATCAGTTGAGAAACGTGACCTGTAGAGGAAAACGAACGACATACAAAAGCAATTTTGGCCAAGCTGAAACGGAGACGCTTCGCGCTCGCTCGGTCAATAACTAAATACGTTTTTTCACTACGTAGTAATCAAAATGTTTCTTATGAGGTGGATATTCTACTACCGGAGCTTAAGCTAATTTAAGTGACAGCTAATTACCTTTAGTTTTTGTGACTCTAGAGGATCTGAGATAATCGACCGGAAACGTGTCCAGCCAGCTTGATAACCGCTTTTCGCTGACTGATCTCTCGAAATCCGGAACACAAAAATTCTAGCTCGATGCATTGCTCGATGTAGGTGACGAGACGACAATATTTGATATGCAAGAAGCCGTTAAAATCACTACACTACCGTTTCGGAGATTGATTGAGAGACCAGCAATCAGCATAAATTATTGGTACCATGACCCCCCGAAAAAGTCTCCGTCTATCTAGCAGCCTCACCATCGATTTTGATGGTTTTAACCATGTTAAAAAATTTATTGGAATTTGATTAAATTTGTTTATAAGTCTTAGAAAAAGTTTAATTGTATTTTGGAAGATATTTGATTATCTTACTGAGGCTTCTAGATCGACGTCTAGCTAGCAGCCTCACCAAGATAGACTGGCTCTATCATTATGATTTATATGTCAAAAATTTGATTGGAAATTAATTATCTCGTATACAAAGTTTCAACGAAATTGGTCCAGTGGAAGCCGAGATATGAAACGTTTAGTCAGAAAATGATTCTAAACTTCTACATACATTCGGTTTTTGGTACAGTCAAAAAGAAATTTTTTAAATTAATCGTATATTAATCGCCGTACGCCGCCGCTGGTTACAGTTGGCAGCAAGTCGTTGCAAGACAAGTTGTGTGTGAATGGGGGGCTCATTACGGCTCATGTGAGCGGGATAGAAATAATGTAAGGTGCACGTGAGTGAGTAAATAAGGTGCTCGTCAGTCGGCGCGGTGATCTGAGCTGCACGACTATGTATGGGGGTGACTCTAGTAATTTAAACTGCTAAGAGATGGCGTGATTAAGTAATGGCGGTTGACTAACCATTGAGGAGTTCCCTTGTGAGGAGACAGTCTTGGCAGCAGCATCAGTTTATGATAAATACTTTGTCTAGCTATTCAAATTAAGCATATAATGCAAAGTTTCTTGTCCATGCTCTTAGCCGTTGAAGAGTCCTCATGAGAAGACAATATTGGCAGCGGCATTCGATAATGATAAAGGTCATGTTTAGCAATCCAAAAGCAGCGTATAAGTAAATTGTCATGTCTGTGCCATAAACCGTTAGGGAGTTCCCTAGTGATAAGAAAATCCTAGCTGCATCCTTAGGTATCACTTTTGTGTATTGTATCGTCATCAGAATTGAACAAGTTTTGACTCATGATGATTTTTTTGTAGCTGCTACCGGCTTTTAAGGCGATTTGTTAGGTTTAATCGTATCGCTTAATCGTAAAATTATACTTTGGTACCTGAGTGTACCTGCTATAGGCTAAAACATCAATTTCAACCTTATTTCTACTAGTAGAAAGTTCAAAATTGATTGACCGTCGGAAAAATAATTAGTATGTAGAAGTTTAGGATCATTTTCTGACTAAACGTCTCGACGAATTGAAAGTTTTTATGCTGGAATAAGATAATCAAATTCCAATCAATTTTTTAGTATATTTGCTTTGCGTGGACATACCTCCGTTTGACGGGAATCGTCTTCACGTCAAGCATCAAGCTGGAAGCCTCACCAAGGGGGTGTAATATCTCGGCTCCTACTGGACCAATTACGTTGAAACTTTGTATACGAGATGATCAATTTCCAATCAAATTTTTGACATATAAATCATAACGATAGAGCCAGTCTATCATGGTGAGGCTGCTAGCTAGACGTCGATCTAGAAGCCTCAGTAATATACTCAAATAACTTCCAAAATACAATTAAACTTTTTGTGAGATTTATAAACAAATTTAATCACATTTCAATAAATTTTTTGACATGGTTAAAACCACGTTAAAACCATCAATATCGATGGCGAGGCTGCTAGATAGATGGAGACCCTAAAAATTGATGCTGTATACAATATACGCCACTGAATGTGAACGAGATAGCAGATTCACGCACCGGGGGGTTCTTGAGTGAGACCAAAAAGAAACCTCGCATATTTTGTGTACCGACTTGTTTACTTTTGTAGTAAATACCTGGCGCGTGTTATCGTGGCACGAAAATTTTGGATTATGAACTCAGCTATTAAAAATCAAACAAGCTTTATTACTTCCTCAACAAAGTCAAAGTCGTGGCCAAAGCTGATCGTGTCGAGCCCGTGAATATGAGCCCGTTAAAATAATAGGGGTGACACCTGGGAGTGGGCGTTATTTATTACTGACCCGAGTGTCTTCTAGCTGCATGTGCTGTTTACTGTACTTACGACCCGGTTTCCTGACAAAAACCGGTTATTGTTTTGGAGCTTTGTTTTTACAAATAGCAACATTAAATTCATACATGTCAATCAATTTCCGCCCAGTAAAAAAAAACCTTTCTGTCTGTGTTCAATTTGGTTCAATTTCAACAAGTAAAAATAATAATAGCGCTGAAATTATTAATTGAACTCATCAATTTTCTCAGTTAATTGACTTTTAATTAGTGAACTTTTTTAAAAGAGCTATATTTCGACATTTCTTTCGTACAAGTATACTTTCACAATGTGGCGGAATTTGCATCGTTTGGGCAGAGATTTTATTACCAATTCTATAAAACCGCTGGCATCAAGTCCAAGGGACTCTCTAAAATTATCTTATTTGTGTTTAAAGACTGCAAACTTTCACAGTTTGTCTAGATTTCAAAACATAACCTGTAACTTGCAGAATACCAAGGTTGAAAAGAAACTGCAACATACAAAACATCAAGAAGTAGATGTGGTTTCGTGTGAACAAGATTTAAATAAATTTACATATAGAACTCACACATGTGGGGAATTGCGACCAGAACATGAAGGTGAAAAAGTTACTCTTTGTGGCTGGATCCAGTTTACTAGACTATCAAAGTTTTTAGTCCTTAGAGACGCCTATGGACTTACTCAATGCATCGTAGGCGAAAATAACATTGATCTGGATATTCCTCTAGAGACTGTGGTTAAAGTGGAAGGCACAGTGGTTGCTAGACCTAAGAATATGATCAATTCAGAGATGGCAACAGGAGAAATTGAAGTGATATTAGATAAGTTAGAAGTGTTGAATACAGCTGACAATTTACCATTTAATGTAAGAGATTATCAGAAGGCCAAAGAACAGTTAAGATTGCAGTACCGCTATATAGACCTGAGGTTTCCTGAAATGCAAAATATACTAAGGATGCGGTCAAATATGTTGCATAATATGAGAAAGTTTTTGGTTGAAAAGCATAATTTTGTTGAAGTTGAAACTCCTACATTGTTTTGTAGAACACCAGGTGGTGCTAGAGAATTTGTTGTACCAACACATCATTCGGGATTATTTTATTCTTTGGTACAAAGCCCACAACAGTTCAAACAAATTTTAATGTCTGGTGGTGTTGACCGATATTTCCAAGTTGCCCGTTGTTACAGAGATGAAACTACAAGACCTGATAGACAACCTGAATTCACTCAACTTGACATAGAACTCTCTTTTGCCAATTTAGATGGAGTTCTGTCCCTGATAGAGCAGTTGCTCTATGAAACATTTGTGAAATCACTGCCTCACCCACCATTCAAAAGAATGTCCTATAAGTATGCTGTAGAAAACTATGGAACAGATAAACCAAATTTAACTTTTGGATTACAACTCATAAATGTAAAGCATTTATTCCTAAGAAAATTGGATGATCCAAATTTTCATGCATATATATTACCATTCCCAAAAAATATTGGCAAAACCGATTACATAGTACAAGCAAAAGTTATTGAGTTAGCCAGGAAGTATATTACAAACATAATATTGCCTGAGAACATTCACAAGAAATTAGGTGCTTATTTTATTGAGCAATTGCAGGGAATCATTGGTAATGAAAATAGATGCATAATTGCAATTGGGAATACATTAGAAGATGCATGTATGACTTTGGGCGAGCTCCGTGAGATAGTTGCAACAATAATGAGATCAAAAAAGTTGTTGACGTTAAAAGAAGATAATGAACCGCTTTGGATAACTGATTTTCCACTATTTGTCAAAGGTGATAATGGCCTAGAGACGTGTCACCATCCATTTACAGCACCTCATCCTGAAGATATTCATCTTTTAGAAACTGATCCTTTAAAAGTGAGATCTTTGGCATATGATTTGGTTTTAAATGGCAATGAGGTTGGAGGTGGGTCAATCCGAGTACACAATGTAGAATTACAGAAAAAGCTGCTTAAAATGTTAAACATTGATTCTGGACCATTAAATCACTTTTTGAATGCATTAAAGAGTGGTTGCCCTCCACACGCAGGCATTGCTTTAGGAATTGACAGACTTATAGGCATAGCTTGTAATGCTGAATCAATTAGAGATGTCATTGCATTTCCCAAGTCTCATGATGGTACGGATCCTCTCTCTGGGGCGCCTAATAAAATAAGTGAAGATGATAAAAAATATTACCATATAGCATCTGTTGAAAATAAGTGATTATTTATTCTAATAAATTAATGAATCTGTATTCTTTTTTTTTATATTATCTTCATCAACAGCTCATATACGTACCCCACCGAGGGGCTCGAGCCTTTTTATATTATCTACCTTAAGTAAATACCTACCCAGATCTTATATTTTTATTATCACTATAGCCAAGACTTAATACTTTACTTACCTTTATTATAGCCCAAAGATACACAAAGTAACACAATAAATGCTGAGGTGCCCTGCATGTTGTCTTTCCTCCTGCTAAACTAGTTATGATGATATCATAACAAGTGTTTTTACTTTTATACTTACCAATCCTGTTCAGAATCTTGTTTTTGTGTTGTTGTAATGTGAAAAATAAGTAAACACTATTTTTTGTAGGTTTATATAGTGTAATTATTTTTATTGTGTTCTGTTCTGATTGTAAATAATATTTAAATATTGTTTTAAATTCCTTATGTAGTAGTATTTATATAATAATAAGGCCTTCTTGCAATTTACGATGACTAGCTTAGCGCGTTGTTGGTGGATTTTCCAATTCTAAAGACTAATAGCGCCACCTATCTTGAATGGGAAGAGCGCAGGCTCCTACCACAGACACTGCAATGCTTAAAAGGAGACTCCAGTCATTTGTTGATTATGCAACCTTTATATATATATAGTATGTATATATTATATACATACTGCGTTGACCCCAAATAATGGGATAAGGGCAAGCGAATGATGATATATATATATATATATATTAAAAAAACTGCTACTGGGGACAGTTTTTTGATATACAATACAATACATAAATAGATACATGCATACTTATATAGATAAACCTATATAGGGACCGTTGTACGAGACTATACGTAAGTAATCTGATTTTTTTTCAATAAGGTATAATAATATCACAAAGAAATTGAAAGACCCTATAGCAACCAATTTGATTACTACAAACATCAAAAGCAAAACCTTGGGAAGTTATATCTCTGACCCTTGGGTCGCCTGGAGAGCATACTAACTTGATAAACCACATATCTACCTACCACTACATTCTCAATGTGTAGGCTGATTAACTCCATTTATTTGTAAACTAGCGGTCCGCCCGCGGCTACGCTCGCGTTGTGCAAAATTTTCCCGTGGGAATAAGACTTTCCCGTAAAAAGTATAATATGTGTTAATCCAGGTTACAAACTATCTTCATTCCAAATCTTAACCAAATCCGTTGAGTAGGTACTTTAAGCGTGAAGGCGGGACAAACATCCAAATATATTTTCACATTTATAATATTAGTGTGATGTGAGTGTATTAGTATTAGTTTACCCGAGGGTAAATAAACACAAAACAACTAATGTAATGATTAATAAGGTCAATCTCTGGTAATGAATGAATGATACAAAATTTGTATTTAATGTCACATGAGCTTTTAAACCGCAATGACACAGAATTCATATATAATAGTACCCAATGAGATATAAGGTCTTGTAAACTTAATTCTTTTAAAACTGTTATTAGAACACATCACTTTGTGTTTAAGCCAAAATTGTAGTACGTTTGTATATGTCACCGTAAGATTGTGAACGCCGTTAATTTATAATCTTACTCGCGATATTATAAACTTACGGAAAATTGTGAACTGAAACCAACCATTTACAATTTAACGTATTATTTCACGTTAGTTTATAATCTTACGATGTCAAACCGTAAAATTGTGAATCGTGATCCTGATTGGTCGGTTTTGGTGGTAGCTACCTACAGAACACGGCTACAGAATGACAGCCAAGAATAGCCGCGCTGGACTCGTCAAACGTTTTAACCAATCAGCGTGCAAGGTGCGTTCCGTCGCATCCCAATTTTTAATCAGTTCACAATTTGACGGTTTGACATCGTAAGATTATAAACTAACGAGAAATAATACGTTAAATTGTAAATGGTTGGTTTCAGTTCACAATTTTCCGTAAGTTTATAATATCGCGAGTAAGATTATAAACTAACGGCGTTCACAATCTTACGGTGACATATACAATATTTGTTAATATAGTAATAAAATAAAAAATAAGTAATTGAAATATCTAAAACAAGTGTATTAAATAAATTAAGAATAAAATTTCTTAATTCCCTACTATTTACAAATTGTATTCTAGGTTGCTAATAATAATGTATAACGTTACTTATTTGACGATATCTCAATAAATTAGATTTATAAATCAACAATCGCTTTTTGTCCTTTTTCTACCACGATGGTGTCGTGGTGTTGCGTCAGCGGGTCGTTCTTGATGTCAGATGATTGTTCCACTGCCTGTTTGTATTGGTCTTCCCTGAAAAAATAATAATACAAAAGGTTATCGGACCACTATACGACCTGTCGTCATGTATGGATCGGAGTGTTGGGCCATCAAAGGAATGGATGAAAGACGACTTCATGCTAGTGAAATGAGCATGCTGAGATGGATGTGTGGAGTAACAAGAATGGATAAGATTAGGAATGAATATATAAGAGGAAGTTTGAAAGTTGCGCCAGTGATAGATAAAATGAGAGGAAATCGCCTTACCTGGTATGGGCACGTAATGCGGAGAAATGAATGTTATGTAGGGAAAAAGGTATTTAATTTGAATGTGGACGGATATGTTGGGAGAGGAGGGCGCCAAAGAAAAGATGGATGGATTGTGTAAAAGATGATATGATATTCCTGCAGGAAGGATGTGAGTGTTGAAATGACGGCTGATAGGGATGTATGGAGGAAGAAAATGATGGGATAAGGGCAAGCGAATGATGAATACAAAAAGTTATATTAAAAACTATGGAACAATAGTTGTTAATTTTCATGGGGTATCTGACCTACCATCCGAGAGTTAGGGTTACCTACTTTGTTAACATGTTGAATACAAAACTAATAAATATTTTTGTTGGTTGAATGAAGTTTGTATACAGTAAGAACAGCACCGTAAGAGCGTATTGGAGGCGCAGGCCGCAACGTCTAGTACGCTCTGATTGCAGTTCCAGCTTATTACAACTATCAAAAAAGGTATCCTCATTCCTATCCTATCCTATTTTTCATAGGTATTTTTCATCTATTCAAGGCGGCGGCGTATGGATGCACGTAGTGTGGGCAGATCACCGTGCAAGTTCATTAGAAATTGAAATTAGAACAGAGCGCAAGTTTTCCATGCGACCAACTGAAAACGGACGCCGCGTTGTTGTTCAGACTACGTTCGTTGATCCATTCACTGCGAACGCCTCAAGTAGCGAACGTACGTTCGTATCATGTAAAAAAAACGCTGAACTAAGTGGAGGAGAAGTGTTTAAAATGCGTACTTTGCATATTTATTTGTATATTTTACATATAATTTCATAGAATTACGGAAGTAAAAGAGACAGAAACATTATATTGTCAAAGATGCTTTGGTGCGCGACTATGCTCATATACCAGCAAACACATCCTTCGTCGAGCGTTCTTTATTAGCGAAACAATCTATACAGTTAAGGAGTGGAATGCGCTCTATGCGATTGTATCCTTAAACTTTGTTGAATTGATAACTATTCATTTTTTAACAGTTAATTTTTAGTATTTTATTTATATGTAAAATAGACTTAAAAATTTGCAAATATCTCTGATTTGCGTGTGTTTTATGTTCATTTTTATTATTATTTTTGTCTGTAACTATGTGTGTTTTGTTTTATGTGCCGTAAATAAATGTTTTCTTATTCTTATTTTAGTGGATTATTCAGAAAAAAAATATATACTGTGTTTAGGAAGACCAAATCTACATATGTTTTTTATTTTATTTTTGTACCTTTATGAATTTGAAATGTTGTCAATTCAAGGGAAGAGTGATCCTACCCTGATCCTACCCTGATTGCCCAAAAATAATATACCTACACATAAAAAATTGCACTAACTATAATAACATTTGATTGTTCTTACCGGGCCTCCTTTATTTTATATAGTGCTCTTCTAATATCAGCCATTGAAATACCAGTTAATTTCAAAATGGCTACAACAGCTGAACCAGCGATTAAACTTAATGTAGCGCCTGAAAAGAACAGAAAGAATAGTATGAATATTATGTGGGAACACAGGTTGTGGCGCTTCCCTTCAGGTAGCAACCGCCCCCGCCGGCGGGGACGCGGAACTAATAGTAGAATTAATTCAGTAAGACCCGGTAGGGGTCATTCTTCTCCGACGCGCTTCTCGCCCTGGCAACGTTCTGGCCGCGGTCCGAGCCCGTCTGAGGGCCCTTCGTTGTCATAAATTTCCTAAGGGGTACGAGCCTTCTGCTCCCCCGCAAGTCCGCGCCCGCTATATTACCACTCTGGTATAAATAGCGATTAGGTCAAAAAAAAAAAATGTGGCGCTTAAAAAGAAGTAGAGATACACTACGACATGACGCGTCCCTCCGCCGCCGTACTCATCATCAACAGCTCACAGCTCAGGGAAAATATGGTTGTGATTGTGAAATCTGTATTTTCTAAGATAAAGCAACCTATTTTTTTTTTGTTTGTGGCTGTTTCTAAAACTAACTAACAACTATGGACGCGGAGGGAGATACTCGTACACTTATCGCTAAGCAGCTTAATAATTGCCATGTCCGTCCATCATGGGTACCGAACTATTATCATCAACAGCTCATATTAGGCCCAAAGCTTGTATTAGAGCGATCAGGCGGGTTGGTCGACACCAAACTATATTTTTACTAAAATTAATCAAAATTTATTCAGTAGTTTATCCGTGAAAACGTAACAGACCGGCAAAGTTACTTTCTTTGTAGGGATTATTATTATTTTTGAGCAATCTCCCACCAGTCCTATTGATAGGCTAAATCATCCCGCCATCTTTTACGGGCCCTACCTCGACACCTGTTTCCGTCATAAGGCGTCCTGTGACGAGAAGAAGAAAAGTGGGGAAGCCTTTGCCCAGCAGTGGGACCTTTTGGGCTAAGTAAAATAATATAATTATTATTTTTACCATAATTATGTGGGGAGATTTTTCACACACGGCCATGTGATCACAAACTAAGTATTGAGCTTGTAAGGTCGACCAAGAAAGTGGTTTACCATTTTTAATTCAATTTCCTAGTTATCGAAAATTTTACTCGGTATCTGACAGATCATTCTGCAAACGAAAATAATCTTTGTCCTATAATTTGCATCTGACATTCAACCTTAGACCAATTTATTGGTCGACCTTACTTTTGGTATCAGACAGCTGATATACAATACTGAAATAGAAAAATACATACTTATATAGATAAACAACATCCAGACACAAGGCAAACACAAGTGTTCTTCACACACACGCATGTTTGCCCTGGGCGGGATTCGAACCTGCCACCCTATGCTTCGTAGGCAGGCGTACTACCAACTACGCTAGGCTAGGCTACACGGGCACAGAATTAATATCTACAGGGCAGTAAATATTAGAAAAAAAAAAAGACCATGAACACATACCCAGTCCCGCTCCTACACAGGTGGCAGCCAGACCGAGGTTACACCTGAATGCTGCCCCAGTGAGGGTTCCAGCTGCTACATATTCGACCAGCGAAGTATCCCCGCGATACACCGATATTGTTGTTGCTATTAAACTGTAAGTAAAACCATCATCAATTCATTTATTATGTAATAATAATAAATATGTGTGGACGTCTCACACACGGTCGTTTGTTCTCTAACTACGAGTAGAGAGACTGTAGTCCTGTACCATCTTTGGGTATTTATTTTGAATTGATCCTTTCTTCTTCTTTCTTTTGCATGAGTATCAGACAGTGATTAATATAAATAAAAATATTTTAATAGACACATAGTGAACATCAGAATGACTGCCCAAAGTGACAGATCAGCTTTAAAATATTACTAACATTTAATACCTATTTGCTACTATTTAATACCTTTGTTTAGATATTTGGTACCTAATTAATAACTAAGAAAATTAATTAAACAAATGGCCAGTCATTCTGAGGTCTGAATATGACCACCCACATTTAGGATCTCCACGAAAAGGCTGCGAAATTTCATTTCGCTTATACACAAATTCAGTACCTATTTTTAATACCTAAATATTTTTTTTTTCTAGATTTTCAAGGCAACAAATAAAAAAATTATGAGCAAAAAATGTTTTATCTGCCCAGATCAGCTTTAAAATATTACTTACATTCAATACCTATTAGCTACTATTGAATACCTTTGTTCAGATATTTGGTACCTAATTCATAACTAAGAAAATTAATTAAACAAATGGCCAGTCATTTTGATGTTTGAATGACCACGCACATTTAGAATCTCCACGAAAAGGCTCCGAAATTTAATTTCGCCTATACACAAATTCAGTACCTATTCAATACCTAAATATAAATAAATACATGAAAAAAATATGAGCAAAAAATGTTTTACTGAATTTATTTAATAAGTATTGTTTACAACTCAATTATGCACATAATAAAAAATATAAAAAGGAACACGGTAATAGTCTGAAAACTCGTCGACATGTGCATCCTGCCCATCCTAACCCATGGTGCTCAGGTTTGGTCTTTGACTGCGTCGCAGAAGTCCAGGCTGGCGGTCTGCTAGCGGGCCATGGAGCGCAGCATTCTCAGAGTGAGAAGAACGGACCGAGTCCGCAATACCACTCTTCGTTCCAAAACCCGTATCGCTGATGTAAGCGAGAAAGCCGCGAAGCTAAAATGGGAGTGGGCGGGTTTTTATGTGTTGCCTTGAAAATCTAGAAAAATAATTTATATTTAGGTATTGAATAGGTACTGAATTTGTGTATAGGCGAAATTAAATTTCGGAGCCTTTTCGTGGAGATTCTAAATGTGCGTGGTCATTCAAACATCAAAATGACTGGCCATTTGTTTAATTAATTTTCTTAGTTATGAATTAGGTACCAAATATCTGAACAAAGGTAGTCAATAGTAGCTAATAGATATTGAATGTAAGTAATATTTTAAAGCTGATCTGTGCAGATAAAACATTTTTTGCTCATATTTTTTTATTTGTTGCCTTGAAAATCTAGAAAAAATATATATTTAGGTATTAAAAATAGGTACACTGAATTTGTGTATAAGCGAAATGAAATTTCGGAGCCTTTTCGTGGAGATCCTAAATGTGGGTGGTCATTCAGACATCAGAATGACTGACCATTTGTTTAATTAATTTTCTTAGTTATTAATTAGGTACTGTAAGGAGCGGTCTCCTTTGAGGTGACTGGCTGTTTGTTTAGTTCGATTGGATTTGAATATTTCGAAATACGAATTGTTCTTTTTTGTTGTTTTGACTCGGGACGTCAACGGACTACCGAGTAGAAGATATTTTTCATATTGGAGAGTTAAAAAATAACTAAAAATAAATATGTATTATTACTCATCTGCGTTACTTTATCTTCAATTTAGCTTAGTGCCCGTCTGGCTACCGCCCCCCTCTTTATCATGTAAGGAGCGGTCTCCTTTGAGGTGACTGGCTGTTCGTTTAGTTCGATTGGATTTGAATATTTTGAAATACGAATGGTTCTTTTTTGTTGTTTTGACTCGGGACGTCATGGACTACCGAGTAGAAGATATTTTTCATATTGGAGAGTTAAAAAATAACTAAAAATAAATATCTATTATTACTCATCTCCGCCCCCCTCTTTATTGTACCAAATATCTAAACAAAGGTATTAAATAGTAGCAAATAGGTATTAAATGTTAGTAATATTTTAAAGCTGATCTGTCACTTTGGGCAGTCATTCTGATGTTCACCACATAATACATACCTAAATAAGCCTGTGAATATTCCTAGTCTCCATCCCCACCTTGCAGCTCCTTTGGCAAATGCTACTAATACGTAATCTTGCAGTTTTTTCTAGAAACAAACAATACAAATAAAATATTTTTAGATTATATAAAAACATAATAATATCATTTTGAAGTTTATATTGTCATTTATTATGATACCAAACTTTTACTGTACAAGATGGCCCATTTAGATGTCTAAAGTAATTAATGTGTAAAGAGTATAGTTTCAGAGTTTCCCATACTGACCAATCTAAGTGGGCTAATTTTAAACAACAAAATAGTAACAAAAATATCCAAGTTGTACCATCAGCAGTACGAGTGGTGGTACAAACGGCCATTACCACCATTACTTGTGTGTGCTTGTATAATTATAATACTCTTTAGTCTTAGGCGATTACATTACTTACTTGCATAACTTTGCAGCAATAACGCTTTTATATCTTTCATAAAAAGCTATTATACTGATCTTGAATTTACCACATTACTTATGAATGAATAATGAAAATGAAATTGAGTACTACAAGTAATATAGTTTAGTACCCAATGACTGCTTTAACTGCAGAAAAATAGCTTATTTCGGCGTATCACTTTACATCAGTAAGATTACTAAAACTAACAACGCCATCTGTCGACATCGCTTGGTACTATAAGTGTATCTACCTCCGCGCTCATAGATGGCACTGCTAGTTTAAGAAACGGAAAATCCGCCAACAAGACAGGCAGACAGCGAGTGTGTACAATTAAAAATATTTTAAATACAATACCTGTGCATCTCTTGTAGATTTGAAAATAGAAGCTTGATTGTTTTCTATGAAATAAAGGTAGGCATCTCTTGACTTGGCGAAACCTCCCATACAAGCTCCAAAAAATGCTCCTGTCAATGCAGACTGCACTACTGTATGCAACTCCACTGTTGTCTCATCAAATTCACTGAAATATAATAAAAATAAACAATTATAAACCATAAACAAACAATGTTAATATAAATAAAAGTGCTACCCTACCTACCAGTAAAATAACAAATAATTTATAATTAGAGATATCATCATCACAACCTTTCACAATTTTCTATCGTCGTTTGCGTTTAGGGCTCATTTTAACAAATGTGATAGTAAATTTCCTGTTTGAAAATTCCACATAGTATACGAGCTTGGAGGTTACGAGAAATAAAAATTCAAAATTAATTAATTTTCTCAGTTTAAAAAGTTAAAATTTTTAACATAATAATGCAATGTGAAAACAATGGTAATGGTAGCGATCCACACAGGCACACTCTAATCCTTAAAGTAAGTTTGTAAGTTCTTTCACCTTAGATTAATTAAAAAGGGACAGGAGATGGCCATCCTAATATTAGAGCTGTCAAACATTGAATTTGAATTTTGAACCTGATGGACAATTGCACAATTTTAGAGAGCATGTAAAAAATCCTCAAACATCATTAAATATCTTAATCTGACAGCTATGCCTGAATTTTAGGTTATCATTCATTCAAAATTATATAATTCGTTCATCTGAATTCATCACCGCTGTTTCATTGGTGAAAAAACGAAAAAGTAAAAAAACGAAAAAGAAAAAGAATAAACGAAAAAACGAAAAAGCTAGCTGGATTTTAAAATTATAAATTAGAGCATGACTTCCCGAATCGGGGCCAATGTCTTGCAGACTACTCCAAGTTATTTTTATTTTATTTCATACATTTACTACAAGCACAATAAAGTGACAGCTGATTGGTATAAGCTGAGGTTTAAGGCAAGAATTCTCTCAGGTAACAAAAAATCATAAATAAGTAATTGCATTCTTAGTCATTTATTAACAATATAAACTAAACCAGTGCTGGTTTGATTAACTTATTTTACATATTTTTGTTATTGTTCACTCTTGAATAAACTAGGTATATGATTGCAAGTAGGGTAGCACACTATCAAAAGGTAACACTTTGATCAGACAACAAAATGTTCAAAATGTAAATACTATCTATCAATGTTGCTACCTATACGATTTGTAAATCTAACATCATTGAGCTATTATTACTACGTATAGAGAAGACACCGCCCCATCTCAAGCGTTCCGTTCAACTGTGGCCAGCTGGCCACAGTTCACTCAGTTGCTTACTAGCTCTTGAGCGCTTCAGTCTTGTTTGTTTCAAAGCGAAAAATCGTGAAAAATCATCAAATATGCCCTCATGTGTGTTATGATGTTGCACTAATAATTCTAGTAATACGGCGAAGTGCAAAGGAACAACTTTCTATTGGTGAAAAACTAGATAATCATTTTTAAACTTAATTCGAGAAAAATATTTAGCTGACGCCATGTTGTGTCATTTGCCATAGATGAAACAATTAAGATGTGACATTTGGGTGTGTAACAAGAGTAGATCATAATAATATCTTTTACAGTGGAAAATGATAATCTTACACATTATTTAGTAATAAAATTAGTAGTAAATCAAGAAAGATGAAAAACAATTGTTTTTTTAATTGATTGTTTTCATTGATTGATTGTTTGTACTACAAGTAGATATTATTTATTTATTACGAGATATTTTGTAACATTGTATTACTTCAAGGTTTCCACGTCTGGGCCGTAAAGATAGGGAAAAACTGATAAAGTTCATCGAATATTGTTTGTTTCGCAGAGTAAATTCAGTACTTATAACTAAAATAAATATTATAATTAAATTTATTTGTCAGATATCTTTAAATGTTCCCACCCAATTGAATAGGCGGAATATAAACAAAGTGTCGCGTCTATGACGATGACCTCGCATCTATGACTTAATAGCCGGCCCCCGCGCGCCCCGCACAGCCGCACTTGTTGCACAGATTTTGTAGGCAGCGTCTTTTCTAGTACGTAGTACATTATACTTCAATGTCTAACATAGCAATTATTTTTCAATTTTTATTGTTGGGCATTATAATTTTTACTTTTTCATGTATGTCCCTTTACAGTTACGGTCCTTAGTCTGAGTGGTGGTGGACTTTGATTTGAATAAGGTACCCAGCTCTATAGAAAAATAATTATCTTCTTTCATCGTCATCATCATCATCATCTTAGCCGGAAGACGTCTACTGCTGCGTCTACCCTATAGCGTCCTGCGCTACTCGCATCCATCGCCGCCCAGCAACTTTCACTAAATCATCCGGCCGTTCAACACTACGCCTTCCGGCTCGTAGTCTATTCGAGATCCTTTCTGCTGGGAACTTTTACTTACAGGTTATGATTATGATTATAATTTTCCAGATGTTAAACGACTTACTTTCTCGAGTACATAGTCTTGACTCTCTCCCAGCCAGTCTCCGGTGGTTTAAACTTCTTCGTGTAAAGTAAATCGTTGTCATTATCTGATCGGTTCTCAAAGATGGGAAATAAAGATGTTGGACTCAGTCTCCCAATAGTCCGCAACATACCTACAAGCCGACAACCCGGCCAACGGAACGGGGTTTTACGATAATGCAACAAATTATAAAACCATATCGTCTATTTAACTTGTTTAGAATTTAATTTTGTGCAAGGAACATAATACTCTGGCAAAATTATACCCTGATTCAGTGCCCTGATTTTTAATTAGATGGTCCAAAGTGACAGGTGACAGATGCAAAGGTAGTTTTTTTTTAAATGTTGCAAGTGGTTACAAGCTGAAGATCAAAGGGATGTAACATGACTCATGACTCATTGAGCTAATTCGTTGTATCGTGGCAACAAAACACCAGGGCCCCGTTTCACGAAGCATTAAGTTACTAGTAACAAGTTACAATTTGATATACATTGCGTAGCCAATTCGCCTAAACTGTAAACCCTTAGCGTTTTCTCTAATCTTCTACGCAATGGCCCCCTGGGGGCCGTTTCACGAAGCTACAAGTTACAAATTACAAGTACAATTCGACGTACATTGCGTAGACAATGAGATAAAACGGTAAGAGCTAACAGTTTAAGCGAATTGGCTACGCAATGACTGTAATTCCTTATAGTTTTATCTCATTGTCTACGCAATGTACATCGAATTGTACTTGTAATTTGTAACTTGTAGCTTCGTGAAACGGCCCCCTGGATTTAAATTTACTTGTGGTTGTAATACAAATATAGGTAGGTATACGTAATGTATTTTATAACTTTTCACATGTTAAGTAAATAGTTATATTGAACTGATTTATAGAAAACTTCTGTAACAAATATTTATGAGTTATATAAAGTTAAAAAAATTACACAAGAAATATATTATTGCAACATAACTCCTGCACCTAATACTCTTGAATTAGCCGAATAGTACAATTACCAGCAGAATGTATAGAATAAACGTTAATTAAAATCTATAGCTTTATCTATCGAAAAATTAAATCGTGTTTAAAAACTTGGAGTGTGCGTGAGTGAGTGTGACTACAGTCAACCAATCGTTCATGAAATAATTCATAGAATATTTTTAATAGAAGCAAAAATTATTCATACAATTTTTGAACGAAGGGTATCTACCATGGATCATGCTCCCCAACCGGCGCGTGTGTCAATTGCGTCATTCGTCTTTCCACTTCACTCGCGATTGGTCGTACGAATATTCCTTTCACTTTCAACGCCGACTTTCGTCGTTACTTGTTGTTAAGTTTTGTTATTTTTTCCTTGTTACTTGTCACGTTACGTTGATTTGTTTGAATACAGTGAAATTTGATGAACTCTAAGTAAGATTAAAATTTTAAATTAAAAATAAATTTATCACTGTTACAAGTCACTTACTCTTGGGGGCCGTTTCACGAAGTTACAAGTTACAAATTACAAGTACAATTTGACGTACATTGCGTAGACGATTAGAGAAAACGATAAGGTCTTACAGTTCAGGCGAATTGGCTACGCAATGTATATCAAATTGTAACTTGTTTCTTCGTGAACGGGGCCTTGGTCTTTGGATCACTCAGGCTACATCACCATTATTTATGTTGCGTTAAATGGCAACACTCCAAACGTCACTTTACTCTCTCTACGCAATCTAAAAAAATAAAAAAAATATATAAAATGTTAAAAACCAGGGTGTACGTTGTTTGTTGAAATTGTTTATTATAAACATGCGCGTATGTGCCGTCTTTACATGTAAAAATAAAGGCTCGCATAAATATCCCACTGATCCGATCTTGAAACAACAGTGGATTAAAGCCACAAGAGTACAGTATCAACGCAAAATAGGGTGGAATCTACGAAAATCTTCTACCATTTGTTCTGACCACTTCAGACCGGATGATTTTGAGATCCGTAAGTTACGTTTGTGTTGTGAGAAACCTGCACACCCCTGCAAGGAAATTCAAAGGTTGTGTGTGAAGTCGTTCAACTTGCGTTCATGACGAGTAAGTATCAATGTAATGTTTCAGGTGGGAAACTAAGGCCACTGAAAAAAACTGCCGTGCCATCAATTTTTCCATGGAATGCAACTATATCTTCCGCAGTTAATGATGACGATGACATTGCTGAACCAGAAGACACCAAAACAGAACCATCAGATTTTAAATTTAATCCAGCTAAAGTAGTTAATAAGTACTCCAAATCAGGTGTGTATTTGCAAAGATTTTGAGTTTAGTAAGATATTATTTTGATGTCTACTTTTTATTTTTATATTCCATTTCCAGTACCAATTAGATTCATTGAAGAATACCCATATTTAAACACTAAAACAACAGAAACAAACCAAGACCCTCTGCAAAGTAAAAGTGACAAGTATGTAGAAACATCAAAAAATCCATCGCCATGTCCAGTCGGTCCAGTTAGCAACTACTCAAAATCATGTGTGTACCTACTTTATATTGACGCAAATATTTTTCGCAATGTTGTGTTCAATTTCATGCACCTGTTAGTACTTACTTGTACTTATATATTCCATTTCCAGTGCCGACCAGATTCATAAAAGAGAACCCATTTTCGAAGGTTAAAACAACATTAGCAGGCAAAGACCTGCAAAATAAAAGTGATGAGCAGACAGAAACATCAAAAAATCTATCGCCAGTTCCGGTCAGTCTAGTTAGCAACTACTCAAAATCAGGTCTGTACCACCTACTTTATAATAATAATAGTAATAATAATTTAATAATAATAAATATATAAAATAATAATTTAATTCCGAATTTATAGTACAGTCTCAACTTCAAATTATATCCCTTAGTTCGGTGTGCCTCTTGGCAAAGGCCTCCTTGAAATCTTTCCATTGCTGCCGGTCTTGGGCAACCCTTCTCCACAGTGATCCTGCTGTCATCTTTATCTCGTATTTCCATCTCACATGTTGCCTTCCACGGCTTCTCTTTCCATCTCTCGGGTACCATTCTGCAACCTTCTTGCTCCACTTTCCCTTTGTGTCACGCATCATATGTCCCGTCCATCTCCATTTTTACCCACGACGGACAGAACGGAACGGAGGCGGTATATGCGTTTGGGGTAAGAGGTTGTTTGTTTGTTTGTTTGTTTGTTACCTTCTATCTCGAAAACCACTGGACCGATTTAGTTCCGGTTTTTTGCATTGAAAAGGTATCACTTCAACTTAGGATCTTAGATATGTTTTATATAGGTAGACCATCAGGGAGCGCTGCAGCAGCCAGATAAGTTGGCAACACAGGAGTTATCAAAAACTACCTATTGGATTTGAATCATATTATTAGATAGATGAGTATGTAATAGTACCTAAATTAATAAATATTATTGCTGTGTCTATCTCTACGAGAAAGCAAAAGGTAAGTAGGTACGTAAACGTAAGGACTAAGAAAGGTCATAATTAGTTGTTTGTGTGGCGGATTTCGTGAGAAATCACTCTTTTTATAGATTTCTTTATTTTATATTTCTTATCTTATTTGACTCTGGTTGGGGGATTTCCAAAAATGTTATTTAATCCTTTTTTTTCTAATATATTTTAACATACGGCGTGGGTTTTTTTAAATTTTAAATTTTGTTTTTTATTTGAATATGTTTTAACATCCGGCGTGGGTTTTTTAAAATTTTCAATTTTGTTTTTTGTTTGTCTATTAAGGACAGTATATCGGTTACTTTTGTTTTAGAACAAAGATCGATGTTAGTTATTTTATCCAGTCGTTTGTATTGTAACCAGTCATGCTCCTCTCCATAGCTCTCTGGCATATGGCAAGTTTTTCTCTTAGTATTTTTGTGAGGGCCCAAGCTTCGCATCCATAAGTCACGCATGGCAGTATACAGGTGTTAAAAGTTTTTCTCTTTAGTGACATTGCTAGGTCTTTTGATTTCATTATTTCCTTTAGGGACCAGTATTTCTTCCATCCGACTGCGATTCTCGTGTTAATTTCCTTCGTCATTTGGTCTTTGGTAGAGATAACTGACCCAAATAGGTGTAATCTTCGACATATTCCAGGGATTCGTTGCGGTTAATTTTAATGTTGACTTTTGTGGTGTTTGTCATTATTTTAGTCTTACTGGTGTTCATTTTTTTTAGTCCTATTTTCATGCTCTCATCATTTAAGCTTTGTATCATGTCTTCCAGATTCTTTAGGTTTTCTTCCAATAATACTAAGTCGTCGGCGAAACGTAAGTGATGCATTTTTGACCCATTTATGTTGATACCGTATTTGTCCCAGTCTAAGTTTCGAAATATGCTTTCCAGTATGGCCGAGAACAGTTTTGGTGACAGTGGGTCTCCCTGCCTCACGCCCCTTTGTATGCAGAACTCGTTTCCTAAGGTTTCTAATTGAATTTTCGCCTTACTGTTAGAGTAGATTGTCTTTACAATTTTGATGTAGGTGTCTGCAACGCCTTGTTGCTCTAGCTAGGCTATCCCATATACACGGTGTTACAAAAAACCCGTAAATTTTGTATGGAGACCATCTACATTTGGTATGGAAATGCGATTTTTTTAAATCGTTTTTCGACCTATGTTCTTTGGGGAAAGTTGTTCAGTTTTACGAGCAGATTCACACCCTTTCGGCTTTATTTGTAGTTTTGTAACACCTGGTATAATCGTGATCTAGGCTATCAAAGGCCTTAGCGTAGTCGATAAAGGCAATATAGATATCTTTGTTATATTCAGTATATTTCTCGAGAATCTGTTTGACTGTAAAGATGTGGTCGATTGTTGAGAAGCCCTTCCTAAAGCCTGCTTGTTCAGCTGGTTGTTCCTGGTCCAAGTTCGCTGTGATTCTGTCTAGTATGATCTTAGCAAAAATTTTGTACACATTCAACATCAGGCTAATAGGTCTGTAGTTCTCTATATTTTCTTTGTCACCTTTTTTATGTATTAGGATAATGTGAGATTTTGCCCATTGCTTTGGAATCTTTCCGATTTCGTTAAATATTTTTGTTAGAATAGGGGCCAGTTCTTCTATGGTTCCTTTCATCAACTCATTTGTGATTTTATCTGGACCTGGGGATTTTTCCATCTTCTGACTCTTTATTGCTTTTTCGACTTCGCATTGTAGGATTTCTGGTATATTTTCTGTAGTTTCGTAACATTGCTTGCTCTTTTGTTTTCCTGTTAAGTACGGTTCTTTTTTAGCATATAGTTCGCTATAGAATTGTGTGGCTAGGTCTTTGATGTTCTTTCTTGTCGTGATGGGCTTGGACTTTTTCTGGAGTTGAGGTATCCATTCTTTTCCTGCCGCACGTAGTTCTCTTAACGCTTTTTTAACACCACCGGTTTTTTTTATTTGGTGCTCTAAAGTTTCCAGCCTCTTTCCTTTGCGGTCTTTTCTTATGCTTGTTCTTATTTTTTTGCTTATCTCTGCGATCAATTGTAAGTTCTCTTTTTTTGTTCCACTATTTATTAATTTCTTCCTATCTTCTATTAGTTGTATGGTATGTTTGCTTAGTTCATACTTTGATCTTCGTTGAATGTTGTTTGTGATAAGGTTTCCTTGTAGTTGTTTTTCTAGAATATCATATTTTTCTGTTGGCTGCAGTTCTTCTTTTTCGAATTGTTGATTTAATTGTTTAAAGGAATTAGAGATAGTTAAGTTCGGTTGTTTTGAATTATCATTGTTGTAGTTTTTTATATGACTTCGGGGTGCTCTTGCTTGGAATTTCTTGAGAGAGCAGCGTATCATACGGTGATTAGTATTGAAGTTTAGTTTGCTTATGACTTTTGCATCATTAAATGCTTTAGGGTCGCTGCTTATTATGTAATCAATTTCGTTTTTATACGAGCCATCAGGGGAAATCCAAGTCCATTTGTTTTTGTTATTCTTTTTAAAGATTGAATTAAGAACTGTAAGATTGTGCTCCATAAGGAATTCGACTACCTTCTGTCCATTCTTACTTCTCTTTCCATGCCCAAACTTGCCCAGAACATATTCTTTGTTATTATGTCTAGCTCCGACTTGAGCATTGAAGTCTCCCAACAAGATTATGTGTTTGTCGGCATTATTTTGTATTGTCATGGACAAAAAAAGGCGGGAAAAAGGCGTGACTTTATGTATGTATGTATGTCATGGACATCTCATCGTAAAATGTTTCGAGAACTGACAAATCTGCTTGTTCAGTAGGAGCGTATACTTGGATGATAGACCATTGCTTCTTGTATCCTGGTAGTTTGATATTGAGTACCGCTAGCCTGTCGGATACTCCAATCAGTTCCCGAATGTACTTTCTTAATGACTGCTTTATTAGGAAGCCCACACCTCTATGGCCTGCAGTTTCTCCTTTCTGGAATAGTATGTAGTTTTTATGCTCATCTATTTTCTCTCCCAATCTTCTCATTTCAATTATGCCTAGAATGTCGTATTTGATGTCTTCTAAAGCTTTCTCTAATTCTAATAAACTTTCGTGCGTTCTAAGAGTTCTTGTGTTGAGTGTTGCAATGTGGAATACTTCGCTTCTTTTCATTGGAGGGTGATGTAGTCGTTTTTATTGTAGGGTTACCTTATATGAGCAATTGTGATATACAGGATGGCCCATTTAGATGGGTCAGTATGGGTAACTCTGAAACTATAAGACATAAAAAGATCTGATAAGAAGATCTCTTAATTATCCTGTAAATTTAAGTGTGCAATAAAGAATATATAAATAAAGATCTGTTCAATTTTGACACGGGATTTCACGTAAGTCCTATATCATCATCACTTACTACCAAGAATAAGGAAACATCCTTGCCCAAAATGTGATATTTTGGGCAAGGATGTTTTCAATTATAAATATTGAGTAAGTTCATCAATATTATCTGCATTATTTAATTGTATGCTACAAAAATAAATATTTTATACAAATATACTTTTTTAGATTCCATATCTGGCCACCCAGCTTACTATATAAAAAACATGAATGAATGAAACAGATCATATAACCTTCTACAGTCAAAAATTTATTCTACTTGGCGATAGATGGCGTTGCTATAGCCGAACTTTCTCGAAGGAATAAATTACGAGCATTAAAAATTGCATTAAAAAAATACATACGAGTGGAATTATGTCTTTTTTTCGTTAGAAATAGTTGTATTACTCGTACTGTTGCATGATACAACACAGCTCATAATTTTTGCGTCACTAATTTCAATTAAAATGGTAATCAAACCAAGTCATATTCGTGTCATATCCATAAAATCCAAAGTAACACTGACAGAAGCGACGCCTGGTGGTTAATAGCTAGTAGTAAGAGTACTTAGTCAGCTATGAGACGGGCCTAAGTTGCTTGTGGCACCTCCTCTTTGTATTTGTCTCTGTGGTTGGGGCCGTTACTATAGGTTCGTAATTTTCTGTAGTTTTAGGTGATCCGGATGGTGACGTCTTCCTCTTTTCAGTTTGTTTTTCTTTAACAATTAGTTTGTCATACCGAATAAAGGCTATCTTTCCTTTTTTTATTTCTATACCTACTTAATTTTAATGCAAATATATTAGCCATGTCATGTTCAATTTGATGCACCTACTCATTACTTTTATATTCTATTTCCAGTCCCAACCAGATTTAAAAAAAAATACCCATGTTTAGAAGTTAGAAAAATATTAGCAGACAAAGACCCCCGGCAAAGTGACACCGATGAGCACGAAGAAACATCAAAATTTCCATCACCAGTTCCAGTCAGTCTAATTAGCAATTTCTCCAAATCAGGTGTGTGCTTTATTTTTCTTGCAACTTTGAGGTATATATTTTTTTTTTTTTTTTTTAATGCCCGTCATAGTTTTAGGCAAGTTATAAAAATGTGCATTTATCCATATAATTTATCATCTACCCTTTGTAGATAAGTTATTAATAGTTAGCTTTAGTTATTATTAAATTAAAATTGTGTGCACGGAAAAGCAATTTGCTGCTCAAATATGTCATAAAATCCATTAATACACTACTTTTGCCAAAAATAATGCTATAATTCAATTTACTGCACTGATTTTTCACTAAAGTAGCTAATCACAAGTGGGCAGCCATGGCCAACTGGTTATAAACCACCCAATAGTTTTGAACCAACAGAAAAGCAGATTATGAACCTCTCAAAAGTGGTTTCCAAATTGCACTGCTCACTGTTTGCATTTTGAGTTGAGTTATATAATAATACAATTTATGTCCTATTATAGTTTTTATTTTCTATTTCCAGTGACAACTAGAATTGCAAAATACCCATTTTTAAACATCGGAACAAAAAAAGTCTGTGTGCAAAGTAAAAGTGACAAGCATGCAGAAACTTCAGATAATTCTTCACCAGTTCCGGTCAGTCTAGTTAGCAACCGCTCCAAAACAGGTGTTTATTAATTTTGAGTTGAACAAGATTATAATTACCTATATATTATGTTAAATTTTGATGTTTACTTAATATTCTTATTTTCAATTTCCAGTGCCGACCAGATTCAAGATTAAAACAGGAAAAGTTCCTTTGCAAAATAAAAATGCAAAGGATACAGAAACGTCAGAAAACCTATCAGCAGTTCCAGTCAATTTAGCTAACAACTACTCAAAATCAGGTGTGTACTTTATTTTAATGCTAATATTTTGAGTTCAGTAAGATATAAAATAATATTATATTGTAAGTAAGTTTAATTTGATGCCTACTTATTATTTTTATTTTCTATTTCCAGGGCCATCCAGATTTGATGAAGAAGAGTTTTTAAACACTGATATTATAGAAACAGATGAAATCCCTGTGGAAAGTAAAAGTGGCGAACATGCAGAAACTTCAGCCAATCCATCACCAGTCTTAGTTAAATGTTTGGAGGAAACCGAGGAAATAATTAAAAGTGAAATTAATTCCTCAGATCAAAATAATATATTTTGCAGTGGTTCACCAGTAACAATTGAATTTTGTCAGGAGGAAATTATTAAAAGTGAAATTTGTTCCTCAGATCAAAGTCAAATATTGTTTTGTGATAGTTCAGCTCAAACGGAGCCCTTTCCAGAAAGGGTTTATGAAAATAACCAAAGTCCATTTAGCGTACATAAGTACAGACACAGCGATAAAGCAATCCATTTCTACACTGGTTTGGATAGTTTTTCTAAACTTACAAATGTATTTTCAACACTTAGTGAATGCCCTATGAAATATTTTGATGAAAAGCCACCAAATGAGTTGGATGCTTTCGACCAGTTTTTCATTACATTACTGATACTACGAAGACATATGCCCTTTAAAGAAATAGGCTTCATGTATTTAATACCAGCCAAACAAGTTAAAAACATATTCATAACTTGGATTCGTTTCATGGCATTACAATGGAAAAACTTGGATTTGTGGAATGATAAAAACACAGTAACGACACAAAAAATAATATTAACTAGCTACAAAAGTAGAAATACTTTAAAATTTTTCGTAGGTATTGCTCCAAGTGGCTTAATTACATACATATCTCCTTGTTGTCGAGGATCAGCAGCCAGCAATAAAAAAAACCAAGACAGTTTGCAAAGTGACAGAAAAGTACCCGGTAAAAGGGTACATGTTGAAAAAGTTATTGGTATACTGAAATCATTCAAAATTGTTAAACAACCATTAAATGCAATTGAAACAATATTGTCGAGAGAAATTGCTTTCATTTGTGCTATGCTAGTAAATTTTCAATTAACTATTGTTAACAGAGATGCCTTATAAATACAATTAAATGTAAGTGTTATTTTAAATTAATTATTAATAATAATTAGTAGTATGTTGTAAAATTAATATTAATGACATGATTTAATATAAAAACAAGCTCTCCACAAACTTTTTTATTTATATAAAACTAACAGCGCTATCATTTTACACTCGCGATTTTTCACATTTTAAAACAGGTCTAATCACGATATATTGTAAATAGGTAAAAACAAGTAAATTTGATTTAATATCTAAAATTCTTGTTTCCTTTGTTTTTACCTGAAATATATCATAATTATACCCCTTATAGTATATAATTATAGTTTTCACAGCGCTATCTATGAACGTGGAGCGAGATGGAATACGGCGAATTAGGAACACGACCGGAACAAATCATACATTAGTCGGGTCTTTTTAAAATCCTTGAATGCAGTTAAAATTATTAATAAGTAATAATTAAAAATCCTTTTTAAACAAGCTTTTAAAGCCGTGGAGTGGAGTATCCTTGTTAAGACAAATTCAACGAGCCCAAACACGACTAGGTTGTGGTGTGTATTTAAGGAGTTCCTATGGATACCTTCCGGCTCTATCATGAGACCCTGGACATCACATATGACTAAAGATCTTGTTAAGACAAATCCAACGAGCCCAAACACGACTAGGTTGTGGTGTGTATTTAAGGAGTTCCTATGGCCACCTTCCGGCTCCATCATGAGACCCTGGACATCACGTATGACTAAAAATCTTGTTAAGACAAATCCAACGAGCCCAAACACGACTAGGTTGTGGTGTGTATTTAAGGAGTTCCTATGGCCACCTTCCGGCTCCATCATGATACCCTGGACATCACGTATGACTAAAGATCTTGTTAAGACAAATCCAACGAGCCCAAACATGACTAGGTTGTGTTGTGTATTAGAGGAGTTCCTATGGCCACCTTCCGTCTCCATCATCAGACCAGCTCCATGGTACCATAATATTGCATTGTCATCGCGGTTACATAAGTATACCAAATTTCAGCAACTTCCAATGGCAGCAAGTGCTTAAAATTTAAGTTGCAAAATTTCGCCCGAACGTACCCACAAAAAAATCGAAATCAACGGCCCGTCACAGTCCACTGCTGGACTATGAGCCTCCTTCACTTAAATAGAGGGTTTTGCCATAATCTCCACGCTTGGCAGGCGGGTTGGAGATCGCAGATTAAAAGGTTACTGTATCAGAGAGCGCTGCTGCCCGTTCCCTGTTCAATGTGTAGTCCCTAAGTCGCCTCTTACGACACCCACGGGAAGAGTAGGGGTTGGTGACAAATATATTCTACTCTGCCGTCACCACACGGCGATAAATTAATTTAAATAAATTATATTTTATAAAAAAGGAAAGATTAAAATTAAGATAAAAAAGAAATATATATATAAAAAAATATTTCTATTGCATCGGGAACCGAACCGTGTCGTCGTCAAATTCATGAGCAAGTTTTTCGAGACTAATATTTGAAGTTCGAGTTTTGCTTCAGTTTCCGAGAGGTTATGCATTATTTAGATATCATCAATCAATCAGCCTATTGCAGTCCGCTGCTGGACGTAGGCCTCCCCAAGGTATCATCATATTTTTGTTATCGTGTTGTATTTCAAGATTTTCAGTACTTCCCTTCATGTGGCTGGCATATCGTCGGACCCCTCCTGTATTAAAATTCGCAGTCAAACGCACTATGTACCTTTGTAGGTATATTTCTTTTTATTGTGAAAACCCGCAGACATTACAGATAAGCAAGTACATTTTCGCTTCTATATTTTACCATGGATTGCTGTACTTGAGTCGGCTCATATACGTCCCCAGTCCACCAAGGGTCATGAGCGAGCCTTCCGCGTACGGTGTTCAGGATGGTTCAGGCTTACCACGCTGGCCCGGTGCGAATTGGTCGACTTCACACACAACCTTTGAATTTCTTCGCAGATGTCTGCTAGTTTCCCTACGATATTTTCCTTCACGTAATCGAACAACGATGCTATGGATTCGAAAACAAATTGGTATGTGCCAAGGTTCAACCGGCGCGGCAGCGGCGGCGGTGACGCCTCCCGGACGGGATGTAGCAGGCCAGCGGCACTAGCTACACCACCGGCAGCACTTTAAGTAAGTATGTTTGTTTGTTATTCCAAATTTTTCATCAATATCCCCATTAATAATCATCTTTTAAAACACGACTGTGCCGACAAAAAAAATAGCCAGATTAGCCAGTGCCACTCGGGCTTATGGAAGGATTCTAACGATACACTAACACGTACATCCAAATCTGTTCAGGCATTTAGAAGTGATCGTACCCCCTTATATCCTCTTTGGTTATTATGGTGGTACAAAAAAACTCGCATACATACATACCTACATACATGAACCCTAACCCATTAAACTCCTTTCTTTGGTAGTCGTAAAAGGTAAGGTTGTAGTAGAATACCATTATGTGTACCCATTGATAGTGGTTTGATGTATACTATGAAAGAATATTTTAACAAACAACAGCTCGTCACGCGTAATAAGGTTCTATTTGGTCACACTTACTAATATAGTACCATGTTTCTTTTTAAAGAAGTTCGAACATTTTTGTATGGAGACTGGCCTACCTAAAGTTGCAAGTACATAAAAAGTGACATTTTGGTGTACATATATGAAACATATGCCAATCGATAGATAAAATTATTACAAACAACAAATACTCTTTGACAAAATGTCGTAAATGATATACTTTCTGAGTTATTTTGGTTTGAAAACATAAACATAGTTAAAATAAAATCTCCATTTAAATTGATTTAAAGGTACAATATCAACATTTTAAAGCATCCCACGTCACTACTAGTATTAATTTTGATTTTCGTGATAATAAAATAATGGGATAAGGTATAAATAATAATAATAGGATATCATAATAAGTTATTTATTTATTATTTTTATGATTTAGTCATAATTAACTAAATATGAAATAAAGTAGAATTCTTTAAAAATGATAGATAGCACATTACATGGAAACGGGATATTTAGCTAGGTGATATTTTTTGTACATAAACATACATTAATTACTATAATTTGCATAAGATTTTTAGCATTATTACCCATTTCACAATTGTAATCTATATGTAAATTATGTTGGAGTCAGTTGATTCTTTAAAAACACATCAATTTTTTTGTATATAATAATATACTTATGTAAGTCAGATTTACCTTTTCCTAGCATTTAAGTTTGATTAAAAACAGAATTATATAATTCTTCTTTTCGGTTTTTGCTGTTATAGGTGAACTGTACGGGGCTGTATCCACTAGGATAAAAAATACGAAAAAGGTTACATAAATAAAAAGATATTTCAAAGTACGCACATGATATGGATGGACTTATGAATCCGACTGACTGTACGTACACATTTATTTTATTTGTAAGTATTATTATTATTTTATACATTTGACTGTCGTGATATTTTGTACATACATACTTGCTTAAACCAGCTGATTTTGTAAATACACATGCAGTGATTTGTACTTTGATAAACAATACTAACTCATAACTTGATGCAAAGCAAGTAAAAAAGCATGTATAATTAAACTTATCACATGTTGTATAACATGCTGATCGATATCAGATCCCGTTTTTATGTGATGTGCTATCATTTTACTTTATTTAATATTTAGTTATAACTAAATCATAAAAAAAAACTTATTATGATAGTATACTTATTATCCCATTATTTTATTATCACGAGAATCCAATTTAATACCAGTAGTGACGTGGGATGCTTTAAAATGTTAAGTTTGTACCTTTAAATCAATTTAAATGGAGATTTTATTTTAATCATTTTTATATTTTCAAACCGAAATAACTCAGAAAGTATATCATTTACGACATTTTCTCAAAGAGTATTTGTTGTTTATAATAATTTTATCTATCAATTGGCATATGTTTTATAGATGTACACTAAAATGTCACTTTTTATGTACTTGCAACTTTAGGTAGGCCAAAGAGGTTCGATGCTCTTTTGTCAAATACATCTTTTCTTCTTCATGCCACTTCTCTTTATAATATTTTTATTTGTAATGTAGGGTTTAGTGTAGGCATAGATAAAGTAAGGTAGTAAATGGGATTTATAATTGAAACCAAAATGCCATTTTCAACTATATTTTATTATAAAATGACAAAGAATAAATCTAGAGTTCAATAGGGTAGTCACTTGTGTATGATAGCAATGTATTTAAATCACTTAACTGTATTAAATGTCTGTAGTTACTGTGCTAAAAGCCCACGTGGGGCGATGATTAAAAGTCACAAACCGTCATCAAAATACGTTTTCTTTGAAATGCCTGTTAAAGCTTTCAATATCTCTATACTGGAAGATGATCGAGTCGAAAGGAAATGTAGTAAGTATAGATCCCTGTTATTTTGTCCCAATAATTTGGTCTTTGGCATATATTTTGTTATTAGACTAAAATATTGACATGTTCAAATAGTTTCAGCGAATTCTCTATGATAGTGAACAAAACAAGATGTGCTTTGAAATGAGATTACTTTTCCGTTACTCAAACGACAGTTTACATCTATTAAACTATTTTAACTTTACACACAACCCTTTAATTTGCACACCATTAATTCTGAAACAACGTAATCGGCACTAAAACCTCGAATGAACAAAGGAAGGTATTTTAATATTTTCTAGAAGATTTAGGTATCAACTATAGAGCGACTAAGGATAGGATATTTTTAACTAGTAAATCTTAGTGTAATGATTATGTTAATTTTACTATGATCCTATAAATTTAATTTGTTATTATTAACATAGTGGTGTATAATATTTACATTCGCAAGTTAATTTTAACACTAGCATAACTGCCATTTTATAGGTTTTTAGGATATTTTTTACCGTGACTGCGGTTCTGAGCAATTTACCTTGCAAAACATTTTTGAAATCCTATTAATTGGCAGTTATACCTCAAAAATTCGCTAATTTAACGTTTCAAAATACGGAATGGGTCAGTTCTTCCTCGCGGCAGGAAGCAGGGACGTGGCACGGTCACAACTACCGAGCTAGATGGGGCGGTGATCAAATTTATTCACATTATACCCTGTGCGCAATATTTTGCTTTTGATAATATACAACATATCATTGGCAATATTTAAAGTCCCTTACTCCCTTTACAAATTCAACATAATTGCAATTTCGCCTAATTTCATGCGCAAATTGAAGGCGGAAATGAAAAGAAAGGTAATTAGTAGGTAAGTATTCACAAAATGCGTCTGCATAGATACATATTGATATATTTTTAAATACAGTTTAGATACGCGACAGGATAGTTAAGATCTATATATACGAACATGTCCTAGAGTACCAATTGTGTACATACGTACATCATTATTTTTTCATTATATTGATCCCCTTTACAATTTATATTTTTTTATATACAAATATTTAATCTCTTTGAATGTTCTCCATATTTTTTTATACTTTCAAATAATGGGGTTAAAGATATTTTTACAGGTAATATAAAAAAAGAAGTAAAGAGTGATTTAAAGTGAGAAACAGACATTCGTATATCTTTTGCATGGATAGAAATAAAAGGATGAAGGGTGATAAAAAAAAGAACAATAGTTATCAATGAACATAATATTTTAATTATGAAATTAAAAATAAGGATGAAATTAACCACACAAAGACTTAACATTAACATAAGAAAATAGAGACGACGACACCTTAAATAACACTGAAAACGAACAAATCGCTGCTGTCATTACATTAGACAACTACGAAATTTCGAGGAGCTGAAGGTTTTATATTTGCGCCTTAAGCCAAATTTCTATTTATTGATATGTTGGCCTTTAATCATTACAAACTTTATGAGACACTAATATAGAGTAGAGCTAATGAAATAAGAGAGATGAAGCGCAATAAAAATAAAAGCGTCAGAATGATATGCGCGCGCGCGGATATGTATGTCTCGTGACGTCACGTGGACGCAAGAAGAACAAGCGAAGTGGGAAACTGTCGCTAGTGTCGACACTGACAGGTGTTATGCAAAAGACGCTCATTCAAAACATTCGAAAACAACTCTCACATTCCATCTTCAACGCATAACTTTAACTAACAAATGGAAACAATGTTCACTTACAATGAATAAAATTGCGTATATTGCGCTTAATAAAACTCTCAAATATAATTTAACTGTAACATTTTCATCAACTTTTCAATAAATGTAGTTCATTACTTCATTATTTAGTTTACTTAAAATAATGTGTATTGACTTTAAATTTGGCATCTCGTTCTAAACACTGATCTATTTTTTTAATATAATATTACCATATTATTATCTAAATATTTAAAATACTTTTCTAAACACATTAATCCCTATAATTATCTATTAGTCAATACCATATTACTGAGAAAACCTTAGGCCAGAAACGCTACACACATGATCTTATCGTCCGGTACGGATTGAGCACAAGCAAAACATGACGTAACGTAGGGGAGCAAAGTATCGAATACGGGCGCATAGTGACTATACTGCAGGGACCGCGGTATGTGTGTAGCGTTGCGCTCTGAATACAGCGGATATGTAATCTCCTTTTTGTGATTCTGCTTTATTTAAATAAGTAATATTATGATTTAAAATTACAATGCGATAACCGCCTCTCCCGCACAGACCTCCAGTCGCGCCGCGTCCTCCTCGCTCCGAGCGCAGGCGCAGCCCTGCACCCTATAGTAAAACATTTTCAAAAACGTGCAAAATATCACCACACCCTGGTCACCTAACAATATCTAAACCAAATAACTACTTTTAAGTTCCTTACAATAGATAGGTACTGATTAATACAATTTTGTATGATTAATTTTCATCTATTAAACTTACATCGTAATGACCATCTATTTTTTTTTCAGTTTTAATCATCTTACTAAGCTCTATTTTTTATATTCTTATTTAAGATACGTGATGTATATTATACATTTTATAATAGTGTAAATATGTGATTTTATTATTAATGACTGCACAATGCTTTCTAAAATAAAAATTCAAAAAATTCTTTTTCTGACGATACTTTAGAAAAGGATATGTTTGAGGATGATTTAATTGATAAAAATATGATTGATTGTAGACATGCTGCCATAAATTTTACTAAAATTGCCATACCTATGGTTTTCTCCATCGACCAATGTTATCACTAATGAATTACCTAACCAGCGGTGCATTCTGCCTCATTTAGGGTTCAATAATAAAATAAGTTCATTAATCTCACGCCCATTTCAATTACCACTTACATTGTTCACATTTTAGAACCGTATAATATTTGGCATGACGGAACAATCATTTTGTAAATGGGAGTTTTTGCAAATGGGAGTCGCATGATTCTCCTTCTGAAAATCCGAATAAGTTACCGAATGTGGCAACAGCGATATGTAATAATTTGGACTTAAGTATAATCTGGTTCTTATAATTACTCTGCGAATGGCATCGTATCTTTTCGTCATGTTTCACTTAATTGTTTCACGCATGCTTTGCCTCATCACAATACTGGACGTGGAATTGACCATTTATAAACTGGTCCTAAAATTATCGGGTAATCCCTTTCAATTAATTATCTTTATAAATCTCAAAGCATCTCCCTAGAGTTTAGTATTTGACAACATCAGATTTTCATAACGTAAATCACTTATTCCACAAACTTAATCTCTTTTGCATTGGACTAGACGCATTTTTAATTAATTTAAGAAGGCAAAGATGTGTGAATACCAATCGAGAACATAATAGAGCGCGAAAGTTCAAGTCGTCAAAGTTGGAGGAGTTTATATACAAAATTAAATATCAAGGGAGAGCTATTTAAGTAAAATACTGTCTAGAGTGAAGTTTGTTGTGACCTAGTGTAAATACTGCTGATTACATGTTAAGTGCATAACAGATCTCGCTAATACTTTAGACCGTCGCCGTTCATCGGCCAGTGTGGCAATATCCTAGTAATATTGAAAATTATTCTAAAAAATACGTTATCGTAATATTGGCCACACCGCGCGATGCAGTGCTCCCGACCAGAGGCTAATAAATAAATTATTACCTAAAAATAACTGCTTAGTGAAACTAATGCACGAGCATTTATCGTATGTTATATTGTGGCTACCATTAATATAAATTAACATCGAAATAAATGCATCATGTCACTTTGTCACTGAACGTAACGTTTACTATTGATAAAATATCAACTAGAAGCTTAGCGTAGAGTTGTGATTACACTAGCTAATCGAGAAACTTGACAAACAAAGAAACATTCCTAATGAACGAAACGAGTATGGAAGCATTGCATAAGAAGTAGAACCGGCACTCGCCGGTACAAAACAGTTATACATCTAAAATATATTATTAAAATAACCTTTACAACTAATATTGCACACACATACACATTTCTTAACATAACATTCCAGTAATCATAAAGTAAGGAAAATGTGTACGCGTACAAAACTATATTTTACTTATAAAGAAATGCGATAATAGTAAATTGTGCATATTAAAATAGAGCATAAAATATATTTATAAAATATAATATTTGAATAATAACTGCAAATTATACGAGACAAAGAAATTATTCTTAACAATGTGTTAATGTTATAAATTTTAAATACTTATGGGATTTAAATATAGCATGCCCTCTAACAACCATCGAATTGGAAGCAATGTTTCACATTGCAAACGTGCATAAATAAATTGCCAAATGTAAATAAATCTAGCGCAATCTAATTGCTGAATATACACGCTTAGACATTCTGGTTATTATAATATGAAAATCAATATAAATCACTGGAAATTATTGTAGTCGTATATAAAAATAAAATTATATGATTATTTAAAAATATGGAATGAATATCACACAAATTAGTAATCCTCTCTGGTTCGATCGGGAAGTGAAATGCGGTCCAGCCAGATTTAGAAATAAGAAGAAAATAGTAAAGCATTAAGCTGCCATTGAAAAGTGACGATGACAAGTATCTTAGATTAAGATGTACAGTAACAGTAAAACGTACGTATTTATTAAGAAAATAGAGTAGCACTTATTCTAGACTGATCCGAGTAAGCGTAATACAGATTCATATTTTAATTTTCAGTCGAGTGAAATTCTCGATTTGTGTGAGAGGTATGGTTGCGGCAGTCGCGCTAGGCTGTCTGCGTCGAGCCTTTGCGTTCGCTTCGATAATAAAAATAACGTTTTATAGATTTGCGTTTTATAGTTTTATAGAAGTGCGCAAAGTGCAAGTAGTCGCCGAGCAAAGGCCCGGAGTGTCGGGCGACTGCCGGTGTGTGATATTCCGGAGACGGCGCCGCTTAGATGCTCGACTTGGAGAAGGACACTCGGAGGTGGTTGGACTCGGACAGCTGGTAGTTGTGCATCTTGATGAGCGCCGCCACCGCGTCATCGATCGACGGCAGCTGCACCAGCGCCATCTTGCGGTCCTTCCTGCAATGTCACATTTTTTTTAGTAAGTCCAACCAAATACTTTCCCTTTCAGTCAGATATCGGCTATATATTATCAGATTAATCACTTTGCCTAAAAAAATAAAATCAACTTACGGGAAGAACTTGAAAGCCTTGATTGTGAATCCCCTCTTTGTGAAAGCTTCCTTGATATCATCCTCAGACACGGTAGCTCTGAAAACATAATTTTGATTACATTCAAGTTAATTAAACAAAACATTGATCAAGAATCATGTCATGCAACTGCCTGCAGAGCATGACAAACTGAAAAGTATGCTAATGATGGTATTGAATCCAAGTTGCAATAAGTCGATTTGAATGTCTAAAATCTGTCTGAGTCGATTTGAAAAACTGAAAATAGATAAAGAAAATTAAAATTTATAGATTTTTGTAAATGGTGACGTAGTACTCACGGAATGTTCGACAAGTGTAGCGTGGCGCTCGGCGGGTAAATGTTCTGGTAGTTCTTGCTGCCTGGCTTCTTGAATCTGTGCAGCGGGCTTTGGGAGTAGTCCCTAAAAATCAACGAACTGTTAAGAATCATGTGCACAGTACAATGCTAGTAAGAAGGCTTCAAGCTACATTATGAGCGCAGAGACGAGCGGCACGAACTGCCACCCTACAACACTACTCTTCCCAAATAGATCACAATCAAAGACAGGGTCAATAAAACTCTATGCATTTGACACACTGACGCCATCCAATTTGTGATTGAACTGAACTTTCAACTCGTATTAGTTACCTGGTCAATCCAGCATCAGGCTGTCCCTCCTTCGGGAGCTGCACGGTCTGGTGTTTGCTGAGCATCACGCGCATTGCCTTGCCGAACACGCGCAGTTTGTCCATGTGGGTCATGGCTGGAAGTCAAACGCCAATAAGATCTTACGTAGACATCAAACCAAAACACTTACAATTAAATGTGTAATAGAATTTAATAAACTTTATGTAATACAAAGATTTAGAAAATCTGTGTGAGAAATGTCCCCAAATATTTATTTATTTATTTATTTATAGCAATAATCGTTGGATATAAAACGAAAAAGACAAACTCTGCTTTGAGGATTTAATATGGTTACATAATTTCATCTTGAGAAGGAGTTACGAATATTTAAATGACAGCCTCAAAGGATTAAAATGTAGTTTGCGTCATTATGATTTTCTTATTAAAATTGTGAGGAATTAACCTATTAAATTCAAAATGTAGGTTGGATCACTCTAAAGTATTTACTTTGGACAGGTTGTTTTGTTGTATTTATTTACGCATGGGTTTAGCCCTTCCATTAATTCCCTTCCCCGGGATTCCACAGGATTCAATTCGAGTATTTTACTAACTTTTCGGTACAAAACAAAGTTTTCTTGTAATACGGGACCACTTGACTCGATAATTAGTGGGTTCAGTGTGCGGGAAATGTACTCACGAGTACCTACAAGATACTTGTCTGTCCTAAATAAATAAACCAGGGGTTGAGCTTTATTGTCAAGGTATAAAGTCGATGATGGCTTACCTAGATGGGCCTGATGAGGCTCGGCCATCTGAATGAGAGCAGAGTCTTTCTTGTTGTAGAGAATCTTCACCCGTTGCACGTCACCATACACGCCTAAATAGTAAAAATCGTCTTGAAAACTGTTTTCTATGTTTGATAGTAAATGCTGTATTAAAAGGTAGTAATAATGCAGCTGTCTCAACTGTGTGTGGTTTTTAAGGTATGATAGTGTTACGTAATAATTAGCGTAAACTAGACGCAACATAATTAAATATTTGAAAATATAAAACAGCATAATTGAGACTGCCAATAATCTAAATACTAAGAAATCTAATCTAAAATTACTACTTACATTTAACACTCAATACTTTTACAATAATATACGAATAGGAAGGAAGAGACCAAAGGCAATAGGAATTCCAAGAAGGATTTTCTTTGTTATTTAATTATTTTAAGATGTACAAATTAAAGTTTGCTTAGTAAATCTGGGTAATTTGTTTTCCATTTTGAACTAATTTCAAACCTTTAAAAAAAAACTCCTTTTTGAAAAGTCCGTCGATAATTTGACTTCTTCCGCGCTACATTTGTCGTTAATACATATTATAATGTCGTGAAACTGGACAGTCTAGAAATGATACAGGAAGAAAACAATTCCAAGCTCTAAGTTGGTCACGTTAAGCTGTAGCGGTTAACAGCGAGCGCGAGCGAGCCTGGTCAACCGGCTGTTTTAAAGCAATATTACTACTTACATAAAAACAATAACTTTTTTTGTATTAAATATATATTACTAGTATTACAACGGGTTTCGTATTGAACCTTTCTTTAAAGTTTAATAGTAAGTTTAAGTCGTATGAGTTAAGGTTATGTAACGACCGATTTAACTGTCCACTTGTAATCGACAGCAGATGTTTGTAACGGAAAACAAAAGTTAAATGAAACGACACTGGGTAGACATAGGTAATAACTTAGCTACGGCTAGGTGTCTGAAACACAAATTGTCACACGAGTTAATAAGCAGATTCGATAGAGTTATGAAGCGAAGCGGCGACACAGTCAACAGATGCGGTTACGAGACAGAAGTCGAGAATGTTAGCTGACAATTTGTCTTTCAGGCGACAGGAGCATATTAATGTTTTAATATAAAATACGGAATATGTGCACACGTACCGAAAAGGGTAAAGAGAGCGTCAGGCGTGACCATCTAAAACAATAGGAAAGAGAAAGAGACAGTATTATAAATAGTCGTAAAAGATATTTGACATCATGTCTATAAATAAATTAGCAACTTATTTTTAAGGAGTTTGAGTTGAGTAGAGTATATAAGTGTAATAGCCCGTAACGCCCCTCGTATTAGTGGATGCATTAGTGGTGGTGATTGGAACTGGATCGAACCTAAACTGTAGGTGTCTGAGCAGACGTTACCGGCTATTTGGTTAGCGTAATGAATAAATTTGCCAATAAACATGAAGCTACCAAGTTGGAACGTTCAAAGTTTTGATTGAAATTTTAACGCTGAATACTCGGCTACTCGAATTTCATTTGTTATAAGTTTCATGAAATGAACTCTAATTGTTCTCGTCTACCAAGGTATTCAATTTAATGTTTATGATGTACATTATTATTTCTGTGCTTAATAAATCTATGAACTAATTCGTTATTTAAAATTGTAAGGTGTATAAATATGAAACATTTACATAGACCGGGGATCGACAAGACATGTTTTACATAACAAAAGGGCGGGGTCTAAGCCAAAAGACGTTCGTCACTTTCTGGGATTGGTTGATAGATTACACAATAGGTAGAACAGGATGTGGTTGTTAGGTGATACTGACCTCTTCGTTGAGGTTGGAGACGAGCAGCACGGTGGCAAGCGGCATCGGGGGCGCGGCGAGCGCGCGCAGGGCGGGCGAGGCGGGCGTGAGCGTGAGCGCGCCGAACGCGGGCAAGCCCACGCCGCCCACGCCCACGCCGTACGGCGAGGCGAGTCCCGAGCCCAGGCCCAGGAATGGCGGAGCCAGCACGCCCCCACCTGCTGTCGGACATTCAAAACCTTGATGGGGTGGAAGTCAATGACGAAACTTAACCTGCCGTTTTAATCTCCATCAGCTCTCAAGTTAAGAACAACGTTTTGAGGATTTATATCTTTTAAAATTGTTTCTAAAGGCAGAAAACCTAATCGACACTAGTGCATTTATTATGCGAAAACTACGCATTATTCCAGTAACAAAATAACAGTAACAGAAGTAACGAACTCGCAACGTCGGAATGATCCCCATATTATGTACAATCCTCTACGGTGCAATACGGATTTATGAGAAGTTATTAGTCACAGCGGGAATATTTAGCATTGAATTATGAATGGGAAACAAGAAAAGAGCTAACATGGAATAGCAAATGTAATTTAGAAATGTTGCTCTTGTGTGATTCGGTGCTGGAGATTTATTTCGTTTACTCTGGCTACGGAGTACTCGTAACTCAAAGAATATAAAATCGCCGTGAGCAAAACAAAAGATTAAAGCGAATATTTCATTCGAGAAAGCTTTTCATTTTAATAAGTTGTACCTGAGTAATAATAAAATAAATGTTGAGAGTTTATAGACCAGGATGAGATGCCAGATGAAGATTGTAAATTAAGTGGTAAAATTAGCGAGGACATAATTAAAAACTTGTTCTAGGTGCTGAAGAAGTAATCAGCCCTGTAAGGGCACAGATATGCCATTGGAAAAAAATGCATGCCTAACAAAAGAGGACACTAAACTGCCGAGCGCTTCAGGTAGAAGAAAACAAGGTTTATTCCACAAGTACTAACCAGCCAGTCCCCAATGGTGAGGGTTTGTTGCCTTTCTCCACAGATCCCACTGATCACCTACGGCTTCTGCATTCAGAGAAGGTAAGCTCAGGGTTGTACACATTCACACTTAAAACTTATAACATGTTATGATCTAATTTAAAAATACAATCATGCTGTTGACACGTCGGCGGCGAACAAAACATTTGGAGCACCTTTCTGTGAGTGAACTAATTTAAACCAAATACATTTGATAATAATCATTATGCATGAAACAAATTAACAATTATTTGTACAAAACGAAGCGTTTACTTAATCAACGAATCACCACCGATGCGGACTGATGTGGGTAACATAGTGGCATGGACTTGTGGAATAAACCAAAGGTAAGGGTCACATCCTACGGTGCAAAGTCGGAGCGGTGTTGAAGCCGTGCTCGGAGTAGTATTGGACTAACTCATCCTGTTCGCGAGGGTGAGGGCGATTCGCGCTCGGAGCAACAACTCACTGGTCAACAGCTGGTGCGCGTCGCCGTCGCCGGACGGGAGGGTCGGGTTGGTGTAGTCGCGCGACTTGTCGTTGTTATACTTCACGTTCAGACACGTCATCTTCGAGTAGTCGATGCGGAGTGTGCAGCACCCGTTGTAGATGTTCTGCCCGTCCAGAGCCTGCGGACAACAAAAAAGTAGGTACTTAAAACACCATTTCAAAAATTGTTTTTACAGGCTAATAAGTTACACGAATATGTTTGCTCTTTCATTTTTATCAAAAATATCTTGTTAATTTTAGTATACTTTTAGATTTGGTGACACTTTATTTTCAATCTTTTGTTTTCTTGTTCAGAAAGTCTTGAGAACTAGGACCTAAAACGCCTAGCCTATATCATATTATCCCCAAGAAAAAAATGTAATCGACCTCGTAGAACGTTAGCTCGCGGCGAAGAAAAATCAGCGATAGGGGTTGGTGTCAAACGGTAACGTTCCCGAGTAACAGTTATTTGTTTGTCCGCCGCGCCTGCGGGAGGCCGATAGCACCGCATCGCGATAGAAAAGAGAATTAATTAAAATGCAACAGCACTCAACCCATTCCTGCGAACTTTATGCTCCTGGCTCACCGCAGTGTACACGTTATTTTTATAATGAAAGCGCGGTGCAACACGTTTTTATATCTGAAATGGAAATGAAGGGATGAAAGCGCAACGATGTTGGCTAACCCCGAACCGCCTGAATGTTTTCATAATCACCTTCATTCAGTCCAAGGTCGTTTGTCTTAATGGAGGTATTAAGGAGCTTTGTAGTCGCACTACAATTAATATTTGTATATGTATAATAGTGATGGCAGAGCGGTACAAAGGCGGCTAACCGTCGCCGTAGTTATTCAAACGGTTCAACTTTCGTACCGTGGGCGCTTCCTCCGAAGCCGTTTCATTAGGACAGTCTACTTCGCCCGCGGCCAACTCTCTCTAAATCGAAATGATTAATTCAACCAATTAACAACACTGTTTTGTCGAACAATGAAAGTATTTTCAAAGAATCAAAGGGCTTCAGAATCATATTAAAAGATTTGTCTCAATAATTCAGGCAAAGACGCAAAGATAAAATAATTTAATTTACAACGGAAAGAAAACAATGACTAGTTTTTCACAGTTCTTTTAATAAAGAAGAAACAATGGCAGGAAGAAATATTAGTTATTAGGATTAACAATTTAAAGTACCATGAATAAAAAAAAAAAAGGAAATAAGAGTAAATGAAAAGTTCTTTTTAAGAAACGTCGTCTGTCAAATGAATTGTGACGTTTCGCGAGGGGGCCATTAGCCAAATAAAACGTTTTAAGTTTTTAATGACTGAAAATTATCAAGAAAAGAAAAGTGGCAGTTATACTCGGTAGCTAGGTCGAGTAACGATTCAATTGGACCGAGCGGCGGCGGTGGCGCAGGGAGGTAGGTACCTACTTTTTAAGTATGTAAATGGCGGGAAATAAATCACGCCCTTCCAATTTGTAGGTGCGGTTACGTTAGACCTCTTTTACAATCCAATAAAAATATCAAGAGACGAAGAAGCAAGAGTTCGATGTCGGAACGCTGGATATTGGCTGTAGATTTAATAAATTTCTGTTCTATATGCAAATGCGGCCCCCTGATGTGTAGACGTGAATAGATTGGCTCGTTTAAACCTCAACTTATATGGAAATGCGAAAGGCACGTAAGAAAGCGTAGAAGAAGATCGCTTCGATACGTAATTAGTTTTGGAGACCCTCGAGGGCCGAATCCCATTTCGCGAATGCCGAGTGCGGAGTGCGCGAGAGGCGTAATCGAACGCAACCAGTAATTAATTTACAATTCTAATTTCTATTTCCCTTAATGCATTGGTATCGTTAAATTAAATTTTAAAAGTCAAATGAGAGTATAATCGGGTACGTTTGCAGATTAGGCGCGGAATAAAAGAAGCGACGAGCCGTCCGTCCAATTTGGCAAATTTCACGGAGAATTTACTCAGTCAAAATGCAGATATTTTATTAATTATGCAATCATTTATTTGAGTACTTCGCAAACAATTCAATTATAGTAGAACTTTTACTTCGGTATAATTGAATTAATAAATGAACTTCGAATAATAGCACTTATTAAGAACAAAACATTAAGTTCATACATAAAGTCGAAATTCTAATTTAAACGTCGAAATCACAAGAAAGGGAATGAAATTATGTTTTTATTGTGAGAGGCAAAAAGGATTTTGAATTGCAGATTAATTTCTTTACTTTTTATAAGCGTTTTCAGAGGCACTTTGAATATAAACCGGTCGTTATTCTCTGAGGAGTCAGGAGTAATTTGAGTCTTCAGACGTTCTTTATATGTTTACTGACCAAGTTCATTTAAAGCATATGCATAATATGCCAGAGTACCGATATGAACGTTATCGCTGTAAAAACAATGTTCAATAACATACAATTACAATTACTTAAAGATAAAGTGACACATTTTCTTTCTGAATCCATTGTCTAAAAATAGTCTGTTATTAATTTATTTATGAGCCTTACCGTACCGTTTAAAAAAAAACCGTCAAAAATAAAAATATTCACATAAAATAAAATAAAATATCGAAACATTTAAATTTTTTACTCTTTATTTTACACATAATTAATATTCTGTAACCGTTCTCACGTATGAATAATACTTTTTCATAATAAAATATAGGCAGAATTCCTCGCGAGTTTTATTTTAATCTCTGGAAACGGTACTCGCTCCAAAAGGGAGTCGTAATTGAGGTAAAAGAAAATATTAGAAGAAGTAACAAGGTGATAAAACGACAAACGCTTCGCCCAATTTGATATTAGGATCTTTATTGCGTTATAGGGAAAGCGGAGCCGAGATGACAATCAATGAAACTTCTTCTTTCAGATATCCTGGGTGAAATTTAATCATTTGAACACAATCTAGAGGCTGTTTAGTTCATGAAAGTGAACGACTTTATCAAATGAACATAGGACAAAAAACAATTTTGGATCAAGCTGGCCGACCGACTATAGAAGATGTTTTTATTTTTTCATGTGACAACTTGTTCCTTGGGTAAAGTTGTTTCGGTTCACGGACTGAAACATCCCATACAAATTTTTCAAATAATTTGAGACAAATGAAAAACCAAAAGAAAGATAAAATCAAGACTACACTGTGATGTGCTACGAAACTGCTACGCCGTAGAGCAAGTACTTCGCTACTATTGTTACGGTAAATTAAAAAAAGCCTTACACATACTCACACTCCTTAATATGAAAGTACTGATAAACAGAAGATTATGATAAAAATCATTTTATAAGAGGCCTGAAACACGTTTGAATACATATTTAATAAGATGATATTCGGTGCTACGCACTGCGTAGCAGTAGCTACGCCGCCGTAGCACCTCGTAGCAATACTCGGTTTTTAATTAATTAATGCCTACACTAAACGTAACTAAACCAATAAACAATTGAAAACTATATAAGAAAAGACGAATGCTATATCAGAAACAACTCTACTAGGAACTACCTATATAATAATATCAGGAAAATATCAGAAAATGGCACTGTAACGTAATTGGACGGTTACATAAATTAGAAATCAGAGATCAGAGCTGCCGTCAAAGAGTTCGGCATCAGCGCAAGACGTAACAAGTGTCCTCCGTATCTCTTAATCACGTCCCGGTAATTGTTTTATCTTTAGCTCGTTAGAACTCGTTTAAGCAAAGCCTTCTTAGTGAAGGATTAAGTGCGGCCCGCCTTAATCCACCCCCGCTGCTAATTCTGGAGGTTTTTCCACAGATAAACGTTTTTGTTGGGGCCCCCGACGTTTAATATTTATAAGAGACCACGTGGTTTGGAGTGGTGTTTGGTGCAAGGATTACGGTAGCGCTGGATGCATTCGGTTTTTGTGGGCGCTTGACGGGTGGAGATAGAGAAATGTAATGGAAACATTTTGAGCAAAGCCGGCGGTCTTATGAACTGCTGTCGGCAACAAGCACTCATATCTACGTTAATTTCTCACCTTTGATGCGCTACAGCGGCGTAGCGAGGATAGCTTTTGACGTAGCATACAGGTCGAGACTCTTTTGAACTCAATGATATAGATTACTGACGACAATCTATCAAAATTGTATAAAATAGTCAATAATTATCTAGTGTCATGTACTAAATTATACTCTCTCTGCTTTTTTTAGGAAATGTTTCTGCTACGGTGTTCTGTACACAGCACTTAAATCAGTCAATTGATTTACCAGCACACAACTAACAGTAGTTTAATTAATAATACCTTCACCCTCATTAAGGAGAACTGATCAAGCATCTGCAACCGTGCACACATACAATGCGGCACACGTGTAGGGAATGCTTGCTTATGCAGATGTGGTTTAGCGATAACAGTATCAAACAATAATAGCGAACTCCTATTGAAACCAGACGGTCGGACGCAACGCCCAAGGCTGTCTACACTAAGGAAGTACAGTGATTTCGAAATCGACTCGAATGGTACCGGTATACCCTGCGTTCCGAGACGCGCTGAAATCGATTAAAGCGCCCGTCGCGTTCTGAATTACTGTCAGCTGTCAAAACTCATAGGTTTTTTGCTTTTCTGATAGCTGACAGCGCTGAAAGTCTGATTCGGAATGCGCCCATAGTGTACTGTCTAGTACTCGTCTCTATAGTAGCGAGCCACCCCTATGCGTGTACGTAGAAGAACGTAGAAGAAAAAGATCTAAGGCTTTGTGTTATGCCAGTTCTGATTTATTCTTCTTCTCCATTGTGGATGTTGTACTGAATTCACAAACCCTAGTCTCTTTGTTCTGATTTATTGACTGTATAGCAGCAGTAACTTATTAATAAAATTAGAGAGTGTTAGATGACTTATAAAGTAATAATTAATTATTTGACACAATAAAAAACGAAAAACGATGATAATAAATAATAATAGAATAATTATTCTTCTCCCTTACTACATGAATAGGTTGGCTGGAAGAGATCTCTTTGTAGAGATAAGCTCGCCTTTGAAATGTAAATTTTTAATCAAATGTATGTTGAAATTGTGTGCAATAAAGAATATAATATAATAAACTAAGTTTATCTTAAGGTTTCTCTACTGATGTAGCACGTTGAAAGATAACTATGCATTTTGTTAGTAACTTAAATGCTACTTTCTAACAAAAGCTCAAATAGAAAGAGCACTTTTCAAATCACATTTTAAAAAATCCTCTTGTTTACTGGTATAATGTGATAAATAAGCCTTAATTGATCTGTGGACCTGCTCGGTACACAGGGCTGCTCCATTAGTCACGGATAAAAGATCACTTATCGGATGGGATGGACGCTGCACACAAACAAACGCCGCTAAGTACAAGCTCTTAAATAAATGGAAAAAGATCAAAGCAACATTTGATAGGAGAACGGTTTTTTGTCCACCTTCAGCAAAAATTGAAATGCCAAATATCAATCGTCATAAAATACTTAATGCATTTCAATTGGAAGTTTTACGGGTGGCACGACCGATGCATTCAAAGTTTAATGTTTGGGACAGCTTTTCATCGATTGCCACGTTTGTATTTTTTTGAGTATTTTTATATTTCGTTGAAGCTTCGATTCGGCCTGCAAATAATGGTAAACAAATAACCATAACTTATTATTTATTTAAAACGAAAACACTCACGTAAAAATGGAGACTTTGTAATAATGTATAAAAATCAATATCGTTCAATAATAAAACACTAACTTAAATAATATAACTATGTCAGAATACGATGTCAGAGTATTTTTTGTGATTTCGTACACAGAAATCAATTAAATTTAATTAAAAAGGTATAAAAGCCAAGAAAATTTTAAGTAGGTACTTTACGTGTACAATATAATATTTTATTCAATATTTTTTTATCAATACCTTCAGGGCTCGTCTAAGAGCTTTGCTTATTTTCTTTAAATTTTGACGAGGAGTTAGTATTAGATATTTAATTTACAAGAAATAATTGAATTTGCGAGTCTGGCTCTTTATAATTAAATATTACTTACAGAGTCTAGACAATATAGCAATTAGGTATTAAATATAAAGCACTAGCCAGACGATCCAGACGCAAAAAATACTAGTCATATCATAATAAATGGTACTTTACCCGTCACAATTAGGGTGTGTACACACTGCGGTGCGTCACCGTCACCGAGCAAACGCGCCGCTCCATTAGACAATGTAATTAATACTTAGAGGTTACCCCTAATTGTGGGCGACAGATAGTGACGGCCGAGACCGAAGCGGGAACGCTCGCAACCACACCCAATCGCGGATACTAACACGCCTCATTTATAAAATTAGTCAATGAGAGGGAATTGTTCAATAAAATATTCTATTCCCAAACTGAAAATAATGAATGATGATGCCCTTGAAAATGATAAATATAAACAAATAGTAGAGTATTTTAATACCTCCAACGATTAGGTATAGTATTAATTCCCTGTATTACCGTGGGTTTACTTTTTTAACTGAATAAACTTATTTTTACCGCCTACTCTATCCAGATTACTTCAACTAAATCATAGCTGACAAAAAACGTGACGAGTCGTACACTGAACGCTAAGAACAAGTGAACCTGAACGTTAAAAATTATTAATTCTATCAAATTCTATGCAGTATTTCACCCACTACGCCTATTCGCAAATGATCCGCTATTACAGTATGAAACCACATGAATAATGAACCCGACTTTTGTTACATAGGAAAGCCTGAATCGGTATTGTCTCAAACAACATTTATTGTTCTTGAAACATAATGGAATTGTGCCATTTGTTTGCACAATGCTAAACATGTGGAGACAGAAATACACTTAAAGGAAAAGTTGCCTTATGAATTTTTAAATCGCGTAAAATGTTTTTCCTTTATTTAAAAGCGTCACGAAGAATGCTACTGTATTTTACAAGTAAGTACTTAAACAAGTAACAATATTAAATAAATTATGTTAATATTTCTACAGACCTATCTACAACACATACTACTAGGTGTCTACCTCCTACATATATTTACTAGCTCGCTTGAAAAGTTAAGAAAGTTTAAAACTTTTGATTGGTTTCGTATTTTTCATCGACACATGTTTGTAAGATTATAAGGTATTTTCCCATTTCTTTAAGACTTTGTATTGTACAAAAGGCGAGCATTATGCCAGATAGAATTTGGAAATGATACAAGTGGACCACAAGAGCGACAAATATTTGCGCTGCTGTTTGTGTACCATGCCTTTGTCCAGCAGTAAACGGCTTTCAGTCGAGACGATGATGATGATTCGTATCTAATTCACATCACCGATTCGCTTGTAATCTTTGTCCGTGCCAGTATATCATGTTTATAAAGCACTTTATGCGAGCTAGAGTGTTAGAGCATCGTCTCTTAAGCTCCCTGTAATATCACCGGCGCGGCGGCGGCGGCGAATGCACTTAGAAACTTCGCGAGGTGCCACCGAAAGCCTGATTGTCGTACCGACGTGATTACAGTAAGCAAACTGGCCACAGAACACAAACTAAACAACTGCTAAACAATGTTTGACACGTAACTAGGTGATGCAGAGTGCAGCTCAGGCGGTGTTGACTCGCTCAGTAGGAATCTAAACACAGGGCGATGGGACGTGCAATTTTAAACGGGACTCGCTCTTCGCCTGCAGGTATCGCTGTGTTTGATAGCTTTAAATTTAGATGAGGTTTGACCGTCACCGCCGCCGCGCCCACGCCCGCTAACGAGACGTTTGTTGTTCCAAAATTTCAAACTTTGCTTTTGCAATTTAATGTGGTTGAGTGTCCTTTTAGTTCTCGCAGACTTGGGTACCTTTGCCACTATTAATTCAGTATGCCTAACGTTGCGTTGGACGCATTTTCATGAAACTAAATTATTATGTGGTATTAAATATAATACATTTCTATGAATTTAGTTAATCGTATGGCGTATATATATGACATAAGAAACAATTAGATAACAAGCCGTCTCATGTCAACAGCATCCTTGTCTCGTTTCAAGAGGAATATCTACTTACAACGCGTATAGAGACGCGCAACTAGCAAAGCAATTAGATAAATTAGTGGTTCTTGTAAAAGGAACGCGGGAGCAACTTGATACGTGGAAGTTTACATAAGGAGCTTAGTTCTTGATAGTTGCTCATGCAGAATAGAAATGTTAGAGGTATAATAATGAATCGTAAGCGCTTAGGAAGGCTTATTATAGAATAGGACGTATCAGAAAGTTTAAAGGATATTCAAAGGGGTAAATTTCTTATTTTCCGACTGCCAAATTACATAACATAATTGCATACACGCTCATAACATGTTTGCATACTGCCTATTATATATTTATGAGCCAGGTCACATTTGCCTATAAAGCAAAAATACTGATAAAAATTTAAGCGATTGCAGCAAACACGTTTCGTTTAAACAAGTGATATGTTTGTACAGAACGTCGCTGCATAAAATGTTGTCTGACAAGACGTCTCAGGGTGAGGATATAATATTTTTGACTGTTACTTTGTTTGAGTAGCCGGCGTGGCGTCGAGGCGGGGCGCCGCAGTGCAAAGTGCAATTTCAAAGTGTAAACAAAGGCCGCACCTTAGCTTCATAAACGCTACGCCAGATTTCGCTTTATTGAAACTGCGAGACGAACAGTAATCTTGTCTTTTCGCTTCATTTACATACTGCTGACAGACTACTTACTGTTTTTTTAAAGTAACTTTCTTTCGATAAATGGTTCCTATGATTGTATCTTACAGTTCACAGTCTGGTAACATATTATTGGAGCAATATTTTTTTATTGTATTACATGATAGACCCGCTAACCTTACTTTATTAACGTTATCGTCTTTCGGATGACAGTTTAACATTTGTTTTAGTTTTATTTACATTCTTAACGAGAATAGTGACGTTGACGTTTTTTGCGCCGTCAAACAAAAACAAAAGCTATACCATTATGGAATGTAATAGTAAACATTAGAGTTGATTCACCCGCTGGAACTTCGGGAGTAATTAGTAAACGGTAGTGTTAACCGGAGTCCGCTCCATCAATAAGTTATGATGGATGGCCGCGCGATTCGGACGCCCTCTCGCCGCCGCCGCCGGGCCATCCATAACGGCACAATGTCTCTGCAATCACTCATCCTAATGGTATTCAAGGTGTTAACGCTTCTGACGTTTATTTGATTCGATTACTAGATATGTTACACACAAAATGTATCATTAGGGTGCGTGCGTACTTAGGCGAAAAAGTTTGAAAGTATATGATATTGACAATGTCAATTTGGCATGTAGAAGATTTCTGTTGAACCAATATATTTGAAGTCAACGAAGATGTTGACAACGAAGTAAAGAAGTAAATCGCCAAACTAAAGATTTCTGACGCGCGTCTCGTCTCGAGCGAAGCGATCGTCTTTTGTTCCTCTGAGCACCAAACCATTCAGAAAATGGTTGCCATTTTAAGCCGAGATTTACTCAAGATCAGTGTTTTCCTTTCAGCAGAGCAACGTTTACTGCCAACGTATCGCAGCGTGTACGACGTGTAGTAGAATTGAGCGCATTAAGAGAGCACGGTCATGTCTCCGCGTGTAAGCCGCCCTCTGAAAAGATTTGATGGCGAGGTTAGAGATTTATGTCAAGGATCATAGAGCCCGAGATCGGGGGATTTCAACTCTCCTAACATCCCACTGTGCCTTTGTGGCTGAAGCACTATACGGCTTCACTTTGTACTTACTCCTGGCTGCCACTTACCTCGCAGGACATTTTAATTTCATTTCGAGAAAAGTCCTACCGCTAAACCCCCTGAGAGCACAGCGGAGAGAGAGCAGCGGTACCTCCGAATGACTGAATTGTAATTGCCAAATTTAAATTTTGCAGTGCAATTTTAACGGATCTTAACCTTTTCTGTGAGTGTTTTATGAATGGAGCTGTGCTTCGGAAATGTCGTAGTAACGTTTGTAATAAACAAGTCGGTAGTAAAATGGCAGCAGTCGACATTGTATGCTCGTTAGTTTGCAGCGCGGGCGCGGGAGGCGGTATCCGGTAACGAGTGCAGACTTATTACCGTCCCGACTATTCCGCGCTTAATGCCTTGTTATTACGCTATCAATACCATCCTGCGAATGTGTGAACAACGGCAAAGGTGTACGAGTATCATTGGAAAGTTATTATAAGTTTATGTTAAAGTTTTGCGCCAAGTTTATTATTTTCTTATGTAAATTGAAACGATTGGTTCTTCGAACAATGTAATTTGAATTTAGTGTTGAAATTAATCAATCAATCAGCCTATTGCAGTCCACTATTGGACGTAGGCCTCCCCAAGGCACGCCAAAGCGCACGATCATCCGCTTTCCTCATCCAGCTACCACCAGCGATCTTCCTCAAGTCATCAGTCCACCTGGCAGGCAATTCGAGAAAGTGTTGAAAGCTGATAATAAAATAATTTGATCAGCATGGATAATTAACAATTATTTTAAATAAGTATGTACTGATTGTAACATTGTTTGTAGTAGTTGGTAACGTTTAATGGTTGACGCGTAACTGAACGAGCTTCCAGGATACAATGTACGGCAGGACTCAAGAGAACACTAATTTGCGACATCTTACTGTCAACAAAATTTATTGCTGCCACTGGCCCCAAGTTACAACGGAAGTAAAAGTAAAAAGAATTTCCGGAACTGAAGTGACATTTCGACAAAACGGCGTGCTCGACATTCTAGATAACTGGATTGTACGGAGCATTTCACTATAGTAAGCACCGAATGAAGTAAGTTTGCTTTGAACTTAGTGCACAAAATGAAAATTTACTTGCGTTGGCGGAGCAAACTGACCGAAACCAACGAGCAATAATCGCCTTGCAGATGCAACCGGTGCGGGTAGCCAATAATGCGCTAAGCGGCCAACAGTTTTGCGGTCTTAAATCCTTCCTGTTAAAGCTTCCTAAAATATCTGGCAGCAGCGATGCGAGCGCGGCTGGGCGGACGGCGTTCGGGGCGTCCCCTGCGCCCGCTCGTCTGCGCGCGGCCTAATCACCGCAAGCGTTGCTAAGATTTCACCACTCGGCCTCGCCATTTTGCTCCGTGATATCTCGATTTCAAAAGGCTTCTCGCTTGCGAGCTTTAATTTCTATTCGAGGCCACGAACGCCGATTCAAAAAGACAACAAAAATATATTTTACTTTTACATCTCCAATAGTAGGTAAAGCATTTCCTTTCCAGTTTTGAATTTAAGCGTTTATTTCGTCGGGTGATTTTGGCATACGCTACAAGTTTGTGGCTTGAACCGTTGGTATGAAGCTCCACAGGAATCGGGCGTAAAGAGCAACTAATTAGGCCGGATAGCCGACTCGCTATTGTAGAATTCGTTAGCGAATTGTACGCTGTACTGTGGTAGAGGTATTAGGGGAATTTCATTAAATTAATAGAGCCCGTGAATTGAGTGGCAACACTATCTTTGTGCATTTGAAGAGCTGTATTTTAATTAAATAATGACATTCACAACGCGCAACGTACGACCGAAAATTAATAGCCGAAATTGTTAATTTATTTATAGCCCGAAAAGCAAAACGAATCAACAAACAAAAAATCCAAATTCCCATCGGCACGAAACAAAGTTATCTGCCGCGATTCATAACACGGCCGGCGACGAAAATAAAAACAATGAAAAACTCAATAATTATACTCGTAAAGCGAGTTTGCGGAAGCTGCAAAACGAAATTTAATTTGCCCTGAACGCTGCATCAGAAATAAAGTTAAAACAGTCGCTGCTGCACGCCCAACTTCTAACGCAAATGAATAGCAAATGGGAAAAGTTGGTGGAGAAAAATGATGTCCCACTCGGTGTATTGTCGCAGCTCACGGCGGCGGCGGCGGCAGGTCGGTTCGGCTCGGCTCGGCCCTGCTCTGTTTATACGCCTCTGTGCTATTGTTATTATTATTAAACACTGCAAATGTACCGTTATTTGCACTCGACTAATAGCTGAATATTAAAACTTTATGATCAAGCCAATGATTTTGTTTAATACTCGTAGTATAGGTATTACTTCCGCTAATTAGTTAAATGTTTTAGTGATTATTATTGCAAAGCTCGTTGATAAAATAAACGTAGGTAAACGTGCTGTTGTTTGCGCTCACGTCGCATTATTAGGTAAACATTCAAGCAGTAATACAGAATTTAAATTTAAACAATGATTTCGTTAATTATGGTAGTGCAGGAATTTCTATTTAAATCGTCATAATCGGAAATAGGTAGGTTATGCCCGGCATAATCAAAAATAATCCTGTTGTCACAAAACTGAACTTTAGAGTGGCAGTAGGCGTGACTGTAAGTGCAGTTGAACCAGTAGATAAGACTCACTTCACTTCATTCCGGGATAGTTCGCGAGTAGTCATTAAAGTGAATGAAACGTGCGGCAATAGGAACTTTGTTTTATGGCTTTACTTTACGAACGGTTAAATAAAAACAAAACTTTTTACAACTCACCGTTTTCGCCGTCTGTGCTGATACAGTGTCTGGGTACTGTATGAGCGCTTGGAATGAATCTGAAAATAAAAAACATTCCGTTAATACTTAAAGCTTATACAAAAAATTATTCTTTGTTAACAATATAAAAGATCCTACTTAAAAAGTGTGACTAAATTCAAATTCCTTTATACTTGCAGAGCGATTTCAGAGCGAGTTCGTAACAGAAAATTTTCTGAAAGTCAAATAATATCGCAGATTTGAAAGTTACACTGTGGCTGTGAACGATACTCGTATACTAGGGTAGGGGTAGAGGGAGCTTAATGTCGAGTGAAACTTTCAAAGAAGACTCGAGTGACTAACAAATGCCTAAGCAAGCAAACTAACAATTTTGGTGAAGCACATGGAGTGTCGATGTTGGGTGGGAATTTTGACAAGTAATATCTTGTTCGCAAGAACGCTCAAACAAGGTGAAATTGGCGGCGCAACGTGATCCCGGTTCTCGAGGACTTAGTGGCGTCGCGTCGCGTCTCAGGTGCACCCCAGCTATTTTATCATCCACAACACTTTAGTAAATATGCGAGTAAACAAGTTTCATGCCTATTTTACTTTCGTTATAAACTCGAACGCTGAAATTTATTGCTTCAGCCGCCGTGCTTGCTCTTTGTTGAAGATTTTGATGGATCGCGTCGAAGTTGATTTTAGACTTACGATACACAGTAAAGCCGAAATTTTAGTCGCAGGTTTACACGGTGTATTTTCAATAATATTACATATTTATTTATTAGAATTGAATCTCCATAAACTTTCCTTATTCAAATTCTAAAACAATATTTTAAAATTCAGTTTGCGCGTTGAGACGGTTATTCAACCGGAGATTTTCAATAACGGTTGGTGGCGAATCCTAGCGCGGTAGTGGCGATAAAAGTAGCTGGGTAAGTGTTGTCAAAACCCGCATTAACGTGTAAGACAGCCATAAACAATCCGGCGAACGAGGGGAAGCACCCGAGTGGACAGCAGGAATATAGTTCGTCGTCAAGTCTATTTACTGCCGGAGGATAAACGTTAAACCCCCTAATTTAAGGCAGAGCCGGCGATCATTGCCGTCGCGGGCGAGCACATAAATTCACATTTTTAGAAACATCCCGAACACAGCAACACCTGCGATGCCGCGTGACTCACCATCACCTCTACTTTTGTTAAGGCACTCTCGTGTCGCGTGCTGACACTACTTATCTTATTTTAGCCCGTATGGTGCTATGGCTGGACAAAGAGTAAAGGATTTCTTTGCTGGCTGTAAAGTTCCGTGTGTTCCTATGTTTTTTAATGCAACTTTTACTTAAAAAATTACTTGCGAATAATCTTTATCGCTCTATTAGCCATAGAAATTAAAATTTTAACGTGTTGTGTTTATTGTTTTTTTTTTTATATTTGCGTAGATTTATTTATTAACACAATATTTAGTTTTAAAATCGAGCCAAAAACAATTTCTAAGTATAACTACGTGGGTTAAGTTTGTGCTAACCCTAACTTTCCCTTAACAATATTGCTTGCTATCTATAAAATATAGAAAGTAGAGCCACTCAGGGTAGAAACGTCGGCGTAAATTAAAAGTAACGCGCTGTCTCCTTCATACATAGTTAAAATGCTCTTAAAGACCCCATATTTTCTTTGGGCCCGCCATTTGGGAACATTAAAATGGAATGCATAAAAGGCTTACCGCAAATTGGAGTTTTTATGTAATTACATGTTGAATAAGTAAGCGAAAAGTGTTTTATGGCACTGAGTCGGTGAGATGGAATTGAAAGAAGAATGATTATGGCTGCCAGTCCGGACTGCACGCGAATGTCACTACTGCGCTTGCAAGCAACAACGTTGTTGGTGGTACAGAAGGTGGACGTCACACTTTTCTTCACAATAAATTAACAGAATCACAAATCTGCTTGCAAATTTTATCCATTTTTTAAAATGTATTCGGGGCGTATTGACTGATGTCAAATTATCGTATATTTTATTCGGTCAATATGCTGTCACCTTTATTGCATTTCCAGAAACGTCCGTAATGAGTTTTTCCGGCGTTCATCGTTAAAGTTTATAATATTCTATATTTATTCAGCCGGTGAGCCTAACTGGCGAGTTCAGCTCTTAAATAGGCCGGCGGCGTATCTTTATGTCATTCTAATAAAAAGAACATTTCAGAAGTCTTTTCCAAACAAGTAAGAGACCCGATATCTGGGAGTCACGCGCCGTGCCTCGTTCCCTAACATCAATGGCGACTATAAACGCCGTCTAACTAAACAGTGCGGATTTGTTCTCCATGAGAATACGACACGAAAGTTTATGCCCCCGGGATAAACGACCTTTTTCTTACTCCTTTCAAGGATGTAAAAGCTTCAAGCATTGCTATCATCCGTGAAAAGCTTTTCACATCTCGTATGTATGTTTGTCTACCCTGATCTTCACGAAAAAACAACGAAACCTAATGCGGATTTGATAGTTTTCCTTTGAGTTTGTTATCAATCTTCGAAAAGACTTTTCGATGTTTTTTTTTTATATTGGCAAAATGATTGATACCTGCTTTTACGTTTAGGCCAACGCTTTCAAACTTAGGGGTCGCATTCAGGTGGGGGGGCGAATCACAATAAATAGGCTGGTGAATAAATACCTACCACGTTTATCTGAATTTAATCACACAACTAGAGTGCTAAAGTCTAAATTGACAATGCTTATAGCATATTTAAAAAGAAACTTGATACTATTTATTATTGGCCGCACAATACGGCTGTTGGGACAAGTCTGTGTCAAAATCCACGGCAGAGACCGTATGAAGTTTATTTGATCTTTTTCAAATATTTGGAAAAGAGAACAAATACAAATTAAGGCAAATCATGCAGCCAGCATCAAAATACATGGCCAACACGCGGACCATCGTGGCCCGATGCTACAATACTCAGTATGTTTTTGAAATGTATGTGAACGATTATTTCAAATAATGTATTCATAAACAAATAGAACTAAAGTAATTTTAATTTAGTGGTAGAAAGATTCTATGCTGTGCTGTTTTCTGTAGAGACTTTTCTCACTTCTTTCTTACCTAGAAACGGTATTTTACCAAAAAATGCACAGTAAAATGAATAAATAGTACTTTGAGCACAATAATAGGTATATGAATAAAATTAAAGAATTACGAATTTGAGTTCCAAATAAAAACAATAACCGGAATCAACCGGTTAACCGTTTATTTATCTTGGATACTTCCAACATCGGACGTTAATCCAATAATCATGCTGCCGTTCCGATTGTCCGCAAGAAATTCAAATCTCCCAATCAATCCTTCCGTTTCATAATGCTTCATTAAAAATTCAACCAGAATCCGCAATTACTTTATGGAATATTTAAACGTCAATGTCTGCGTAAACAGAAGATGGAAGTTGCGGCTTTAAATTAAAATTCCGTAATCCGCGTTTCGCTGTGTAGCAAAGAGGTTGCTTCCGCTATGTTAATATTAAGCGAGGCGCGTCCGACGGGCCACCGATTACTGTATAATTTGATATCTTAAATCTCACCGTCTGTCGGGCGAGCCCTGTCAGGCCTGAATGCGCCCTCGTTCGCAATTTACGCGCCCTTTCAGCCGACCTGTGCGCTTCCGACACTCAGACACTACTTGCAAATGCTAAATACTTGAACAGTTCCGGTATTAGCGCCGCGTTCCGCTCCGACGCACTCGCAGAACCACGCCAGCACTTTGGAGTTACACGGAATAGAGAACTAAGATACAGCGAAGATGATACCCGCCGAATCCAATCCTTAATTACGGGAATCCGAGGCGACATAGACACGACACCTACCGCAAACAGGGGACGCATAATAATTGTAGCGGTCTGCTACACCTTAATAAAGCCAATCGGGAGGGCGAAGGTGAGGGGCGAGCGGGCCGAGGGGGCAGGGTGTGGGATTACGGCGACTCCGCGCTCTTCATTGAGATTTGTTTCGGGATTAGGAACGCGTTTGATGGTAACCTCGCCGTCAGGCTGCGGCCGAGCTAACGGGATGTACGACCAAATTATCTTTCTTCGTCTACTTTACCTACAGCACTTTGAAACGATAAGCTTGAGCACAACTTCAATAAATTGTCTTTGAGAGAAGCTCACGCAGAAACATCAGAGGTTGGGATTCACAAACTTGTAAATGATTAAAGTTGTGTTTGCGTGCGCGACGTTTTCTGTGAAAACACGCGAGGAGCAAAATATGAAATCTGCAAATGAGGTATGCCGCGGTGTTTATTTGCAGTCGAGATTGATAACGGTTGAAGGGACGCGCGTTCCTGCCTCAAGTAATCGCCATGTAAATACGTTTGCGCCCTCAGAAAAGGAAACGCAAACCATAACCCGCCTGTAATCTTCAGGATAACAAACAATACGTAAAATATTATAATGTCAATTTGGAACAATAGTTCCATTTAGCCCGATTTCTTGGAAGGAGATTCGTGCTCGTAGAAAAAAATAGTTGTTTGTTTTTTGTAGAAAATAACAATACAAGGTACGGCATCATTATAATGTTGGTTAACGTTAAGTAAGGAACGTAGCCGGGGATATAGAAATTGAGATGGGAACGAAATATGTGGTTTATTTGCTCCCTCCGAGACAGGATAATTGAAGTAAGGATTTATACGTTTCGGATCTGCTATCTACTTGGCTGTACGAATTCGCTTTTGGGGGCGACATCGCCGGTGGATTTGCAACCGCGTGTACTGCTGAATATTTGAGGGAAACGACTAATGTGGGTCAATTTTCTTATAATTCTGTCTAGTTCTCAATCGATTAAGGCAGCTATTGCTTACAGCATATAGACACAAATTGTAGCAGTTGTGTATTAACTACTATAAAAAACAACTTACTATACGTTATACTCGTAATGCAGGTGTAAAGGTAGTTACTTTTCAAATAAAGAGTCAGAAACATATTGTGTACAAAGAAGTAAATTAATAAGGTAGGGCCAAACCTTATTATACATAACCTAACAATATTAAGAGAAGAAAAGTTAATTGCAGAAAATAGTTGCAGCAAACAAAAGCGCTTACAATCGGACAATGACGAATGCTGTTAAAAGTAGCGGTCGTTATACGAAGCAAAGAGGCGTGCAGTTGAATTCTGCTGCTTACATGATACACTACTCGATTATTAAAATACCTCTAAAGGGCGAGAAACTAAGTCAAGTAAGAATGTAATAGATAACTTTGTTTCAAAGAGCGTAAATATGACAACTAACGATTCTGCTGAACAAATACCACCATTGCATTGGATGACAACATTGCATTAAGAAATACATGTTTTATGTTTCATTCTATCTCAAGCGATAGACAACACCACACAGAAAAATGTAAAGACAACTTGCCTTCCAAACCCTACATGGTTTGAGAGCTGCTCTGGTGCATGGTAGAGTTTAGCAAGCGGTTGCCTAGAGGGCAGTTGGGCACACACCGCACCGTCGGAAATTGAGAACGTAGCATTAGCGAGCAAACGTCGCGATACGGGCAAGTTATGAGCCCCGGTGACTGCACGCCCGCTCAGATTGGCGGCACCGATTACTTTTAACGTATGACCAATTATATTGCTTCTTAGTTCTTTAAGCAATACAACTGCACTAAGTACACAAACAAGTAAAGTTGCTAACAAATCAAAATATCCCCTACGGGTAATATATGTTACTTTACTAGCAATAAAAATTATACGGTACGCTACTTATTAAAATCAGCCAAATCATTTAGGCAATACAAGAGATTAAGGAATCTAGCGTGATCATGTGATAAACATTGCCCTAATTTTTGCTTCGAGTTCGTCAGGGGTTCGGGTAAAGGTTTCCGAAACCCTGTACTTATATTTTGTCGTACTAGTCTTAAAAGTACCAACTAGAATCTTTCTCTTTATAAAAAATATTCCTCATATTACGCACAGTATCGACAATATGATCCATGACCTTGATTAAGAATAGGAATCTCCATTAGCTTAGTAAGTGTACGTTGTGGTAGTCAGATAATGAGAGCCATAATTAATTTACGACACCCGTGAGCGTTTCCATTCGTAGATGGTATAGTTTATAATTATGAGGAAGGAATGATTCTAAACTCGCTACATTACCCATCAACGATTAAAGCTGTGTTTTGCAAGCAATCAAGCAGATCTTTATTTTTTATGAAAAATGCAAGATTCAGGAAATGTTCGTTCATATAAACATGTTGAACATAAAATTTTACGCATAAACGCGCAATCCTACGAAATTAATTTTAGGAATATATTGCTGAACTGCATTTAGAGAATGATATATCAACTTCACAACAACTCTACCTAAATAATCTAACGTTCATTCTGCGTCAACCTAAATTCGCATTCCAATAAAAAAAATAAGTAGGTAGGTACTACATAATTTTGTGATGAAATATTATCCACGCAATATAGCCCAGGAGGCTCGGGGCGGAGGTTTTAAATAGAGTTGATTTGAGGTTCTCAACTAGGTATATAATTAGCTGGAGTGAGCAGCAGGCCGCGGCTGGAGGGCTTATCAAATATGTACCTACCTACCTGCTCGTGTGCCGCCGGATTTATTTAGGATATGCATGAGGGTACGATTTAAATTTTAAACGGATTGCGCCCTTGGATTTTGGCCCTGTGTTATGTTTGGTAAATCTATCACTATTATAACAAGCGGCCATTTCCGCTTCAAATTTAATCCCATAAGAAAACCAGTTGATAAAAAGATAGACCTGCTTGCTTGCTTAATTATTTGCTTAATTGTACTTCAATTACTAACAAAATTTTGTAACATGAAATGCCTTAAATGAAAAATTTATGTTGTCATTATCATAAAACAACAAACTTACCTGATTAAATCATGAAAGCTTTTACTGGCTCTAAAAACTTACACAGAGCAAACAGTTTGAGTGGTGATAGTATCAAAGTATAGGTGCCGGCCACGAAATTGCAATATAACAAGGTAAAAAGGCCCATTTTGTCCCTTTTGAGTTTTGGGATAATATTACTGCAAGCAAACACGTCGACTGAAATATTATTTTGCATTTAAATAAAAATGATAAAGATATATTTTTTTGATAACCAGCAAAAATTCAATATGTACTTACTATTTTTCGTGAATGTGACGATCTTGAGCACCTTGCCGTATCTCTGGAAGATGGAGTAGAGGACATCCAGAACTATCGGGTATAACATGTGTTCTATGATCACGCGCAGTACTGTGTTAGGACCACCCTGTAGACAAAGAAACGTAATATTTTATGTGATATCAAAACATAGAGCGTTCCTATTACAATTTACGTCTATACCGTTCTCTGTCTATATGGCTGTGATATACTGAAAGATAGACTGACAAACGGAAAAGCAGACGAAGGACAGAACAAAATTTTAAGGGTTCCGTTTTTTCACAGTCGTGAATTGTCGAGAATGAAAGGGAATACGCCGCGTCGGAATGAAAAATACAAACGTAGTGTTGTATCAAGATGTTAAAAAGAAAAGAGAGAGTGACATTTACGTTCCAGATAGAGTCTTAACAAATTACCTGATAGCCCAAATCTTAGAGGAACTTAAAAATATTTTAGAAGAGTTACCAAAGACAGGTAATATCTTCTTATGTGGCGATATAAAAATTGACCTCTTGAAATTCTCCCAGTAAGTTTAAAACATAAATATTTACTTGAAAACAATCCGTTACTAGTTAAAGTAGTTAATAAGTTGAATACTAGGTCAATGACCTCGGGTAATTACATTGTGCCAGGAGTTATTAACTACTACGGAGACAGAACCCTAAGAAAACGAATACCATATTTAAATAATAGTCTACCTATTGCCATTCGTCAAATAACAGAAGAGGAAAAGTTTAACGCTATGTTAAAAGATTACCTTAAGAGCTTGTAATATGTTATAGTTCTCTTTTTTTATATTAAATATGTAGACATCTTACTTGGTGTTATGAAATTCTGGAGTAAATAATATTGAAGAGATTCTCGGTGCCGCTAGAACTAAATGACTACCTAATATTAGTTCAAGCTTAAGACTGTTGTTTCTAACAATACAAGAGGAGGCGAGGGATCAAGCCTGCTGACAGCTTCGTTATCCATATGGAACATAGTATCAACCTGTATACTCGCTTCTTGTAAGCTCTGACCTTACTGAGGTTTCAAAAAATAACGAGTTAAAATAATGGGTTCCCAGTTGCATAGTAGTACTAATTCTTGTACTAGCGGTCCGCCCGCGGCTACGCTCGCGTTGTGTAAGATTTTCCCGTCTACTTATTTCCATAAAAAGTATCCTTTGTGTTAATTCATCTCCATTCCAAACATCCAAATCCGTTGAGTACCTTAAGCGTAAAGGCGGAACAAACATCCAAACATCTAAGCATCCAAATATATTTTCACATTTATAATATTAGTGTGATAAGTTACTCATATAAACCACAAAAATATTTAACTTTTGATGTGGTAGTAATATCATCGGATAAGATCTGATGAAAAGAAGTTCTCTCATTTCATTTATTTTGAAGGAAAATAGTTTTTCAATATTTCTACTACAAGTTTATTGCCGTTGGGACAACATTTGTACAACACAAATTACTTTTCTTTGTAATATATTTTTTGGACGGTTACTTATACCTAAATTCAATGATTTCCTTAGCTAAAGTGACGTCGTCGTATTCGTGGCCCGGAGCTATGAGATTTTCCACTTTTAGATTTAACCCAATAAAGGTGCTCACAGCCAATTAGCTACGTCCTGGCTGCGTGATGTTGTCATTACAAACGGAAAAAATGTTGAAAACGTCTAGCTTGTAACGTGGTCAACGGGTCAGCTCCCATTCTGGAGCTTTGTAATTCGAATCCCAATGGGGACACTGTCATACGAAATCACTCATGGGATCGTCTCCAGTTTGGTTAGGTTTCGCAGGCCGAAACAAGATTTTCCGAAAAATTGGTTCTGTGCTTTGGAAAGCACGTCCTGGCTAATATGAGCCATGTTAGAAGCTTTTGGCGGCTCAATAGCTCTTCTACACGTCACGACGCCTTGGCCCTAAAAGTGATTTCCTCATAATTTTGCAGACATTTGTCGCGGTTACTACAATGGTTTTAACATTAAAAAAACCATATTGGTCTTATTATTGTATCGATAGGTTGGGAGCGTTGTCGGTGGTTTGTTTGTTGACGAGGTTTGGATAAGCATTCTGGCCGAATTTTAAGTTAAGGAACTAAACGAGCTTTTCCTATTCAAGAAACACATAATTACATTGTCTTAAGACAACATTACATCAATCTAGGTGGTCTTTGTATGCACAGTAGACAATCTTGGTCTCAGTGCTCTAGGGAATACGTCTGACTCAGGTTTGTAATATTTAAGACAGCCTTTGTAATCAGCTTTGCTTTAGAGTAAGCAGTTAAGTTAAGCTTATTGGTTCTCTCTCCTGGGCATTAATATTTGAGGGAAATCAACTTACGTCTAAAGGTTACGGGCAAATTATGTTTCTTTAATGAACACTTTTTTCACTTTTTTCTTTCTTTTTTCTTAAATGTATGTACATGTGTTATGTAGATTTTTGAATAAAACTTTTTTATCTATCTATCTATCTAACAGCGAACCTGTGAAATGAACACATTTAATAAACAGCCTAAATGACAAAACTATGGACAAAACAAAGACATGGTCCATAGTCGGAAAATAATACATGATTAGTATTGCAAAAACACAATAATGAGGAAACTGTTATTATATTAGTTATATATAGTACATAAAATTAAATAGAAGATTTATACAAGTATTTATACAAATATATGTTTTTTTTTAAGTTACAGGGTTGCGTTTGACCTCTGCCGTATTCTTATCTGATGACAAGTGACGACGAGGTCGAAGGTGGAACATGCTTACCCCGAAAATGCTTATTCACTCTTGTGTAACTGGCCGATGTCTGTACTAAGTACATAGAAAATAAGGAAGAAAAAAGTAATACTCGTATGAGGGGTAAGGGCAATAGAAACCAAAACGATTCTTTTTAGAATTATTCTTGTTTGTCTGTCTGAATGTTTATAAGCGCATCACGTAAAAACTACTGCACGAAATTGGATGCGGTTTCCACAGTTGTAAGACTGGAAGTTTGACTTAAAAACTGGTGTATGTTTAATCTTGATACACTGACTAGAATTTATTTCTTTTTTAGTTTTTGTGCTATAAAAAGTTCATCTTGGAGATAAATTTTTGATCACGCAAGGGACGTAGCTTCCAGACCGTTAGTTAAGAAAAAGGCTCAAATTTACCTGTATTTCAGTGCCGCCGTTCGCGGGCTGCAGTGCGGCGCCCGCGCCAGCCACGAGGGCTGCGCCTGCGCTGTTTGATATGGCTTGAGCGGCCTGCAACGCTGCCTGCGCCGACGCCGACTGCAAACAAAGAGCTCGGTTTATTTATCGTTAACAATAAATTTGTGACTCTATAGCAAATACAAAAATGACTTTAATAGTTTTCAGGCTTAGTAACTTGTTTAGTTTAAAAATAAAGCAAGGTAAAGAAGAGGTGATTAGTATCAACAGAAAGCAGAGTTCCACCAGCAGAGTAAGTTAATCAAGCATTTTACTATTTTTGTTAATTGGATTAATACCAACATAACGTGTAACTTTCAAAATAGCCGTGAAAGTGTTTCCAGCGTGACAGTTATAGCAACTTCCGGAAATAAACACACATTTACGGTCACGTAGCGTAAATAAACATGTCCACTAATCTCTCATAACTCCGAACAATAAAACCTAATACGGGGAGGAGTTATCTGCCGGACGCGAGTTACTTCCTTTCCTACAAAGCTCCAAGACCTGCGATAACATTGACCACGTCAAACAAAGGACGCACATAAACTTATTTTGTAGGGATATGTCGCGGGTGATTCGACAAGCAGGAGAATCGGGGATAGACGAGGTGTTTTGGAAACTGAAGAAAAATATGAAAACATATTACTTAAATCACTATTAAACGGTATTCCGTACAGGGTAATTAATATTATTGACGACGTTAAAAATAATCAGTAGGTATGAGTACCTGACTCATTGAAAAACTGATATATATTTTTTCGAGAGATTGCCTACGAAAGCCTATATTTTATTATCATATATTTCATCACTCTTGATGTTAATACTCAATATGCCCAATTTGGCGGATAAGTAATTTTGCCTTTCTGATGTCAATATGTTTTTTAGACTCAAGTATTTCCTATAAATTGCTGTTTTCTTTAAAAACCTGCGACATACACTTTTTAACATTATAAGGGTGCCATTGTCGTCGGTTATAAGATAAGGAAATTAAAAAATTGGTCGCGTGTTATATGAGGTGAGAGGGGCTCACGTAAACAACGTTTGCCTTAATCGCGTTGAGGGCGATGTGCCGGTTTTATGTCGGTTAATATCGACTTCCTGCGGGTCCCTTAAATGTAAAGGGTCCTTATTAATGGTTGATATTGTAGTATAGTCAGTCCTAACCTAACATACTAATATTCTGTGACTCAGTAAAACAATGTTTTGGACTCGTGCAAAGCATTACTCACATGATAATAAATCGTTTAACGTATTCCATACAACGATAAAAAAGAGCAATGGTCTTGCAATTCAATAACACATAAACCGTTCCATATAGTAATTGAGTGCGCCCATCTATGTGACGTAATAAAAAGAGTGTTTTGCACCGGAGCGCGCAAAGAGTGCCACTCACAATATGAACTGTAAAGGATTGGAGAGGGTGTGAAGGTGCGAACAGCAAAACAATGTGAAATACAGGTTGAAGGGAACGATCGTACGCTGGGCGTGGCACACTTTGATCCTACATTTTCACATGGCTTTGTGCCGTCGCCGGCTGACAAGCGGGCAGGCCAGACACAAAAATAAGGCTTTAACCGTGTCACGGTAAGCCTGCCGCCGACGGCAAAGGCTCCGGTACAAATTCGCATTGACTTGCCCCTTTCCCCTTCTTTCCTGTGTCACATATTCCTCGGTATATCTAACGCGACAAGGATATTTGTGGCTCCATAAAAATTCTATTGCGTTATTTTCCAAATCATAGAATACGCGGCGTATTCCATTCGAGTGTTTATTCTCGATAGTCATACTTTGCTTGGTTTTATTACTGTGGTAAAATGTTTATTCTTTTACCTTACGTTCGTTTGATGGGGTATAACAATCAAAACGCCGAACATATTCTATCCACTTGCATAAATTTAATGGGAACAAGTCGTTTTCGTGTCTCGATGAAGTGATATTCCATCTATTTTCTAGCCACTTCAGAGCCAAACTCCGGGAGTTATTTAAAAGGTATTCGGAGGGCGCAATCTTTCACAGCGCACAGACGACGCGACAAAATAACTCCGTCCAGTCGAGTTGTATTCTCCGGCCACAAAACCTTTCTCGTCGCATGATTGATCAAAGTCCTGAATTCAATGTACGAGCGTCCTTTAAAATCGAAAACTAGATCCAGGTGGTTCTGAAGTAAAATTTAAAAAACCGCCTGAGTTCATAACGGGAAGTGATCGATGGAGTTTTACAGTTTTTTTTGCAGGTCGCACTGGACGTAAACTAGTGAAACCTCAGCGCCAATTACTGGTACAGTTTGGAAAACAAAAAGTCAGCATATTCGAGTTTGATTTGTCAATAAGTGGAAATGTTCCGCCTGTAACTTCTCTTGTTTCGATCCGATTAAAGTCGGTACGTGCTAATCAATTTTCCGTTTTGATTAAACCGTAATTTACTGGCCGTTAATTAATCTCTAAATCTGATTACCAAGCGGGTGTGTGTGGAAATATATCCTTTAATTATTTACCTTGAGAGGCGGAACATCAGCGTTCATTTAGCGTAGCGTTTGAAGTGGTTCTCAATAACAATGCTGAGTATTTCTGTCTATTTGTGCACACCCCTCATTATAAGTTTTAATAGTTCACAATACAAAGAGACGCCGAATTCACGACGACGACAGCTCGGTTTCGTACCCACGCTACAGGCCGAATAAGGAGACATTTATCTATCGAACACTGTAAGGCTATACCTATACAGTACAACATACATATAATAGTTAATACTTGGTATTTAATGCAGCTTTTCTCTAACCATAATTGGTTGAATAGGAAAACTATTAGCGGTAATAGCACATCAGAGACGGATGCACCACTTTCCTTGTCATCATAGCCGGGTATAATAGCTAATTTTACCTGCTTGGCCGGAGCGTCCCTACTCCAATACTTATATAAGTAATAATATGAGTACACCGGATTAGGCGACAAGTTAAGATGCTTTCTTTTCCTATTTTTATGTTAGTCCTTATTTTTGTTTGGAGATTTGTCAAACCAGGTCACTTTTACGTAAGTAAAATATTTCAGAAACCAAACTCAATATTTATTTCATTTTGATAGAACAGTAACTACAAAACCTAACTCTTGCTTTGACGTATCGCTCCGTGGTTCGGTACTAGTAATGATGTGACTTTGTTCGTGGCATTATCGAGGAGTTAAGGACGCCCTTTCAGACGCAGACTTTCTTTCCTTTTGTAACTGTCTCGCGAGTACTTAGTTTGAACGATTGAGTAGTTACAGAGAAGTTGGTGAACTAATAGGAAAACCAGCTTTAGTTTCAGCTCATGCGAAGCTCAAATAACAAAAAGAAAATTAAATTCATTAAGTTTTAAGAAAATAAGAATATATTTTAAACGGTAAAAACTTAACGAGTAAAACCGGGAAATTAGGCCAATATAATTCATCCGGAGGATTATGGTATGAAGTTTTGGAAGCAGGTATCATTGCTTGGGGATTTTAAATTTACTCAGCAATAGGAAAAATCTTAAGCGAAATCGGTTATTCAACTAAAAACTTTCTACGTTTTGATTCTTAGCTACTCTTAATATAATATTTGCTTGAAGGAATATGTACGAGTATATTCCTGTGTGAGCAATAAAGTAGGTATTCATTTACTAATATAGAATGGAAAGAACAATAATCTCAAGAAGGTATTACCTACCTGTACGAGTATTAAAGGGTCCGTTATATTGTGAGCATGAAATCATCCATCTATCTCTTCATAAAAATATATGAGAGAAACCACTCTTCTAATTTTAGTAACTATTGAACACAAGTACGGGTAAGGAAGATTTGGGGATAAAAAAAGCGTCATAGGCATCTTATTAAGGCTTTAAATAATGAAAATTATTACGAAAAAATATGACGTGAATCAATATCGCTTCAAGTAAATGGAGCAGAGATTCACTCTGTGGATTAATCTCATAACTATCTTAAAATGATTTTGGTTTTTAGGGTAAAGGCTCAGTTACAACATTGTTCACTTTATAAATGAAACATGCCAAGACTAGGAGCTAACAAACACTTCATGAAATAACTGTTTGTCAAGCACACAAGGTATAACAGTAAGCTAACTTGGTATCAGTTTTGAGTTTAATCATCACATTGATTAGCCGCGGTGTTGACAGAGACGGCTGTTTGCCTATTGACAATTAGCAGCAAACATGCTATTATAGCATTAGTTAATAAACAATGCTCCATATTCTCATCTTTGACGGATTTACCCATCTTACTCTATTATTTGATATTTGTCTATGAAATCAGATGTATGTGTATGTTCATATTAATTTATTTTACATTCAAATAGTAGATACAAATTGGTCTTTGAATATATAAAAGATTCTCATTCCATACCTCGTGAGGTGTTGCACTGCATAACATTCGCATTAAAATTAAAACATAATAAATTAAATAATTTAGTTATTATAATTATTATTATTTTTTTATTTCATTTTATAGAGCCCGACCGTGAAACCGTATATTATGAGACTCAGCGTGTTTATTTGTTCATTCTGATCAGGTATTCTCTGTACTTATACGTGGGGCATTGCATACTGAAAGTATCTGGATCTGGCCAATTACAATAAAAGAATGAAAAAAAAACCATTATGTAATTAAAAATGGAACTCTTTGGAACCATGTCACTTTTTAATTTGCGAAACTGCAGTGATTGTGTCTGTCTATTATTATGTTATGTACCTGTCTTGTTTTTGTTTAATTGTTGTTTACTGTGTGCTGTAAATAAATGTATTCTTATTCTTATTCTTAAACTGTCATTTGTTTTTTCATTGGGACGTCCTTTCGAAAATTGTGTGTCTCTATCAAACTGAATGTAACTCGTGAATATTTTCGTTCAATGATTTTTTAATGATTTTCGTTGTGGCTTAAGTCAACAAGAGAGTTGCCAGAGACTCAAATTGGTAGTTGTTGATAAAGCACCATGTCGTAGCTCGTGTATTCGTGGTTTGGAGAATTTAGACTTGGACGTGATCATTGCCATGACGAGGCACGTGAAGGTCGGCCGGTGACTGCGGTTACACTCTAATATTGACACCGTATACGACAACTTATTGAAACTGACAAAAAAATTACTTGCCAGCTACTTCGTGCTTTGTTAGGCATCGGAATTAGCCAAGTGCAAAATATTTTACATGTGCATCTGAAGGTTCGGAATATTTGCACTCGATGGATACCGCATGACTTAACGGATGACCATGCAGAAACGACTGCGTGTCCAGTGGTGCCGTAAAATGATTAAAAAGTTTCGCGGAGGAAATTTTATTGTATTTTATTACAAAATCAAAACTAGCAGCTGTGGATAGCATGAAATTTGTAAGCGTATGACACTCCATACTTGTATATTTTTTTATTAAAACATTAACACAGTTAATCATAGGGTTATGTGTATTGTCTTCTCAAGTCTTGAATAGCAAGTGGTTAGATAAATCTGTAAATGTTCCCACAGCCCAAACCCTCAAACTAATTGCATACATAAATGTAAGGCTAACATCACCCAAATATGCCCATTACTCGATATTATCAGCAATCAAACTGAGCAACAGAAAGGTTTGTTTTTGATATATTTCCTGGATAAACGAAGCTAACTAAAGGTTTTAATTAATCCTTCCATTCCGGGTCTTGGTACAGAAAATATTGATTTCGTTCCGTTGCAGAAGGAAGGGTAAGGTGAGCAGTTATCAGCCGGGGCATCTCCGCCTGCGAGTTGTCGAGGGAAAAGGGGCATCTCAATTAAAGGGAAAGTACCCATCAGTACTAGTTCTACACAACACACTGACACGACTCACACAGCAATCAAATTATAAATTATGATGTCTACTTGTGACTATATAATAGCTTCATACAGCAGAAATAAATCTTTGTAAATAATAAAGGCTTTCATATAAAAGGTAAAAACAATACTACGAAACGATCATTTCTTAGGTTTTCAAGAGAGATAATTATACCTTATGTTATAAATTTTTTATCTGTTCAATAGACGAGACCGTTAATAAATTAAAGTGGATATTCCACCTGAAGAACTTTAAGAGCTGGCAATAAAAGTAAAATAAATTAGCCGAAGCATCAAGGGACAGCACTAAATGGGTTAAGCATAATTTTTAGTGCCGGAGACGTTGACAGAGGAGTTTAATTTCATAATTTATACCGGTATATACCTATAAGTCTTGCTAGACGGTTTACAGAAGAAAAAAGTTTCAAGTTGAAAAAATAAATTTAAATATTACTTTTAGGCTAAGTATAGTAAAGTAAAACAGAGTCTCAAAAAGATTTTGCATATAAATTCAAGAGATCTACTTATTTAACTTTGACTGAAATTAAAAAGTTGTGCACAAGATATTTATATTTGTTTTCTACTTTGAACCCGCCGCCGCCGCCGCCACTTTCGAAGAAGCGATTTAGGGTGATAGTGGTAAAATTGAATGAAAGTCAAAACATGCAGGCCAGCGAAGAAAATATGACGTCATCATTCGGGATGATGGTTGACAGTCACACATTTCGAAAAGAGAATCTCACAATGTCGTCTCAAATTATATAGGTATATCTAGCTGGGTTTCTATCCCTAGCGGTGTTCCTCGAGGATCTCTGGTCGGACCTTCGCTTATTATCTTTGTAAATGATTTCGATCGATGCCTCCGTTCATCACAACTCTTGAGTTTTGCTGATGACATGAAGATATATGCGAAAATTTCTTCTGAAGATGACTCCATTCTGTTGCAGGCTGATTTGAAGAGTCTGGAAGTATACTGTCAGCTGAATTGTCTAGATCTTAATCCAACAAAATGCTTGGTTATGACTTTTGCGCGGAAACGATGCCACATGGTTTTTGATTATGTTCTTAAATCTCAGACTCTTTGTCGTGTAAGCTGTGTGCGTGATCTCGGTGTACTGCACGATTCACGGTTGCTATTCGATGAACACATTGAGTCTATAATTTCTAAGGCTTATTCGTAACTCAAAAGATTTTTGCGAAGCTAAAACATTTAAGATTTTATATTGTTCGCTTGTCCGCAACAATATTGTGTAAGAAGCACCACATTTTACTACTACAGGATAGGCGTTCTATAGCTGATATCATCTTTTTGATGAAGATCGTTTTAGGTCTTATTGACTGCCCTGAGCTTCTCTCTTTAGTAAATTGCAGTATCCCTGCTCGACCTATGCGTAATTATAATTTAATGTTTATTCAATTTAGCAGAACTAACTACAGGTTAAACACAGTCATGGTGCGTGCAAGTAAGACTTGTAATTCATTGTTTACCAAGCTTGATTTGGATTTATTCAGTGTCAGTGTGGAATCAGCAAAGCGGCAAATTACTGAGCATTTGTCCAGTGCTTTAGATTAGAACAACTAATAGGTTGGAAAGTTTGTTGATAATGCTGTTTATTTTTTCGTATATCTACCTATATAATATTTCCTACTAGATATAACTTACTTGTTGGTGTTGGTTGATTGTTAAGTCTCAATGATATTGTACTGTCTCTATTTGTGGGAAGCTTTAAATAGGTTTTTAAGTAGCTATGTTACAATCTACCTATTAAACTTTTAATAACTGTTGGTTCTCCTATAAAAATAAAATAAAATATAGTCAATGGCAGTCGAATGTATAGAAAACAAAAGTCGGCATCACTAAATCACATCACGCACGTCCCGACTCCCGGTATCGGGCAGTGGGTCGGGCACCAGTAGTTTGGTAACTCAATCAAATCTGAACAACATTTGGGTGCCGGCGCACCATGCGGGTTTATTGGATACTGTAATCTAAATTGCGGACTTCTGATGACCAGATATAGAGATGAGAATCGAAAAGGAATGGAATTACTAATTTAAACCAAACAAACGATGAAAATAATGAGAATTAGTTAAATCAGTTATACTTGAACTAAATAAATTATATTACATACACTGCTGGAGAAAATAGACGCCGCAATAAGAATTGCCATTGCGGAGCCTGCTATTGCCTATAATTACAATGATAAGTTTCAAATTCGTCAAATTATAAACTACGTTACTGAGCAGTGACCTTATTATAAGTAAGTAATTACCACTAACTAATAATGATGAAATAAGCAGGCTGAATGCAATCCGACTTGGAGGGTGCTTCCCAATTGGAATTGGCTTTGACGGTCGATCGCATATCGTACGATAATCCTCTAGCAGTCGTAATGGGGCTAATTGAACTATCGTTACGTTATTAGAGGGAATCACGCTGTGTACAATTGTACAATATTACACTGTGTGGAACGGATTTAGACCAAATTGAGTATTAGTGGGGATACAACGGCGATCCCAAATTAATTTCGGATAACAACGAAATCATTAGTGCAATATAGATTTCAGAATTATTACTGTTGTTTTCAATTAATAATGGTTACATTTCGAAAATAAACGCAATGTTTATGGTAATATAGAAACTTTATTTTAAAATAAGCAATAATCATTTTCCAATATATTCTTTAACTTTTATGTTGGCGGGAAACCAAGTTAAATCAGGTAAGATTAAGGCTAAAGCCCAGACTGAAGCGATGACATTAGTAATGGAGTGTGGCACATCTTTGGTTTACAGTGTGGTCAGTCGTGTTTACTTAGCACATTGGTTTACGTTTGTAATACAAATAACAGTCAGCTACAGATCAACATATATTATTATCTGTTAACGCTCTGCGGTGGTCTTATTAAAATTATCTTAAATTTATTAAAGGTCTAAAATAGTTAATAAAAGCAATTTTATTAGATTATACAGTATTCGAAAGGATGTTAGTACGTTAAATACTGAGTGTTTTATTGATTTTGACCTGTTACTGATGAAACACAGCAAGGTTAATATATTTTTGTAATGTTCATTCAAGTACTTTATATAAGATCCTATTTTACTCAATGCATTGTTTTCAGGCGCATTATAGCCATTAGTTTTTCCAATAAAATATTGTGCGAAAATTACATGCAGTATTTTTTCAATTGTAATTTAGCTTTGAATGAGATCGAGACCATTGCTGCTAGATTTTTCGTCTTGGTTTCACTTTAAGTATTCTATTTCGAATAGTATTACTAGGAAAAAACACGATAAAAAGTCTACTGAGTAGCCTCTTTCAAACAAGTGTTTAACGGGGAATATTTCTCGGAGACGCATAGGAAGTGAAGGAGTTAAAGATGCAGGCCTTTGTCAATTTGTCAATTGCAGGCGCTCTATAAGCAATATGAAATCGCCGATAAAGCTAACGACGCGTTTGAAGACACGAGAGCTAATAATATTGGTATAACTTACAGCATTGCTGTGTGTCTGGTCCGTTTTGAGTTCTTTGTGGTTGGAGAATTGGACGTAGACGGCGCGCCCGCGCAGCTGCGCGACGCAACCGCCGAAATACGCTACCATGGCCACCGCTGATATTTCTTCCGCCATTTCAAGGAACGCCTGTGCGACAAAAAAATGAATTAGTTACACACATATTTAACAACATATAAGTAGCAATCTAAATAGTTTTTTAGGGTTCTTTATAGGTAATATTAGGTACCGTTGTAATATAATTTTGTTTTCTATAGTTGATAACGCTGGAATTGCTAACACCTAACAAGCTTAGTAACATCACAGTCAGAAGTTACGTATAATGCACCCATATAGCAAATGTAACGTTTGAGTATCGATTGAATTCCAATTTGTCCGTACTGCACTCAGCGACAGCTCATAATCCAACCAAACAAAACATAATCCACCCGCAGACAGCATCAATTACTGAACGCATGACATCAACGGGTATTTTCGAGGTAAACTCGGCAAATATCTACGAAATAGTGTCCTATTTCATGCACAACTACTACCGACCGCAGAATCCTGCTTTTGGCATTTAAACACGGCTGACCAAACGGACGAAATTCGCCGCTACACACGTAAGCCGCAAATGAAACTGAATATTTACCTGATGCTAATTATAAAACACATATACGTAGTACTGGTGAAAAGCGGGAAAACAATAAGGCAGATCAAACAGAGCGGACTATACATCTTTTCAGCGGAGTTCCCGGTGTATACTCGTATATATAAAGTATGCAAACTACAGGCGTAACCGCTGCAACGTTAAATATTTGACGTAACCACCGAACTTACTCCATGTTTGCATTTTTCGCTTTCTACATTCGGTCACAAAATTTTAAGTTGGATATTTTAAGTCAGTGTCGTACATTCATTTGTTTCTAAATGTAGTTTTAGTGAGGTGAGGTCTCTTCTTGCATTATTAAATGTCAAATATCTAGCAGTGCTGTGTATAAGTAGCTACCTACACAACATCGAAGACTTTTTTAATGGATAAGTAGATGAACATCTTACGCGTCCAAGTTAATGAAGTTTAAATCTCCACAAGGTACAAACCCTTCTCTACTGGCATCTCGATTGTTCAATCTTAAGGATTTTTAAGATCTTAGATTTTGATGATAAAAAGTAAGTCGTTAAATCAAAACTGTATCACGAGTTAATCGAATTGGCAACACGTCCCGCTTCCGTAGCGTCAACGCCTCTTTCGTTTTAATCACGGGAGTGGACGCGATTGTCCGCACCCACTCGGTTCGTTTGCCAACCTCTCGCCCTTTGAAACTGGACTAGAGCGTTCTGTTGCCATCAACTAACGATACTTTTCATCATCCAACGGCCCATCAAATCGAGTCGAGTGCATTCGAGTCTCGAGTGATAGGAACATAATTTTGGACTGTATATTCTGTTACCGAGCGCGAGAACGCCACTATAGCTCGCATGTTTGAAACCTTATAAAACTAAAATTCCCCAATGCATGCTCTTTTAGGAAAGTATGCATTACAAAGTGCCCAAATAAATGTTGCACAGGTTTAAGCTTGCAACAAGTCAAGTGAATTTTTGTAGCAATTTAAATCTTTCAAGCGAAGCCAAAGGATAAAAACTTATGAAACATTTTCCAGTGCTCTGCATCTCGGGCGTGACATGAAAAAGATGCGGAATATTTTATGACAAAAAAACAAGCGCGGAGACTGTGACCGTTCATAAAAAGGGATTCGACTTGTTTCTCGTGCTAGAAGAGAGATTGTTTTCCTCCACAACGGGATATGCGGGGTGGATGTCATACGGGCTATTTATTAGACGGGATAACATTGTCGCGCGTCAGCCTCGCCTTCCTTAATAGGATTTCATTTTTATTATTTTATTTCTCGGCTGTAAACTAACTCATTTTTAATTTGTCAGCGGGAAGCCGTAAATTTCGCATTGCACGTGGGGGCTGGCGGCAGAGGCAGCGACGTAAAGTGTGCAGTAAACCAGCTAACGCCGCTGCAAGACGCTCGAATGTACTTCGCACTTGTGAGTCGCACGCAACCACGAGGCATCGCGGTTATGCAGTCGACACACGCCCTCTGCACATTTTCATATATATTACACACTTGTTACCGAGCTCTCAGTGTTGAAAACCAAGAAAGAAAAAAAAAGTTCATTGGATTTTAAATTTAAAGTAAAAACCGGCTGAAAGGAAGCTTTTGTTTTAAATTTATCGTAAAAAACCGAATGATAAATAAACAACCCCACCTTTGAGTTAGGATTTGGTGCGCAGGGTGAGATGCGTATCTCTGTCTACATTCATTCATTGAGCCCTTCTCGACCCAAATTGAAATTTATTTCAGACGACCGCCGGCCTTAATTTCCGCTAAATATGATTCTACATAGATGCAATCTCCTGTTTGGGTTCAATTCGAATTTTTTATTAAATGAAAAAGATACGACATGGAAAAGAAACATGTGATCTGTAGATTTTGTAATTTTAAAAACAGGGCATTCAAAACAAATAACAGGTTTTTGCGTAAGATATTTTAAGAAGTAAAAGCGAGTAAAAGTAATTTCGTGACTTTGAACGTACCGATACGTCTACTTTAAAAACTTTGCAAGTACTCTTACATTTATCAATACATACGTAATCACTACTGACTGACGTTTTATGTTTTATAGGCAAAATCGCTACGTCTACGGTACAAGTTTTCTAATCCATTTGTTGCAGCTCTACACAACTATCTAACAAGACGTGAGGCAGTTCCGTTGTTTCCCAACACAGTTCCCTTCCAATCTTCATCGGCAATTTGCTTGAAGAGTCTTGAGTCGAGACTGGGGCGTTTTGGCTCTGCAGTCTACGGCCTGGACGATATCTATAGGTGAAATAAAAGCGGTGGAAGGTGGGGGCCGGGGGCGAGTCGGCTGGCAGCGGCACAATAGCTAGGCGGCCTATTTGCGCCGCCCAGGCACCCACTTGTTGTGCTTCCTGCGACGTCGCTATTGTAAAAGCCTAGCTTTACATGACCAACTTAATGTGCTAATGTTGGAAATAAAGTTTGCTCTTTTTCTATTAGCTACATTATAGAATACTTGTACACCATATTGGGTTTGTACACCGGATATAATAGACACATTATCTAACTTTAAGCTATCACATTATCAACGAGTATAAAAAAAATGGACAACGAGCAACATTTGGTAAGTTGGGTTGGTAAGAACCAACATTTACAAAGAGGCGCTATTTTATTCCACGTTAGTTTTATTTAAAGACAGAAATTTTACTAGAATGCCATACGTTGAATGAAAAGAAAAACTGAACCAATGGCGCCTGAAGTGACTGTACCCAAATGACAGCAAATTGTACAGTAAAATTATATTTCAGAGTTTTAAGTTATAATAAAAAATTATAATCCCTGGATCTAAGTTGAAAAAGCTGTCCACTTCAATTCAAAATATTAGATGTGGAATAAAGAAGAGCCAGGATTTAAGAGAATCTTCGTCTAATGTTGACTTTAGATTCTCATCGGATAATAGTAAAGTCGAGTTTTCATTGTAATAATATTATCCCGCCTTCAAGTAATTTCTAGGCATTTCTTAAGAGAGACGGTACTAGAGTAGAAATAAAAGTAAACACCTAAACCATGAAAGTTTTCTTCGAAAGCTTGGGTGCCTCTGTTAGTTAAAAAACGGATTTCACTACGAATCTTCAATTTTTTAGTAAGTTTTATCAAAGTATTTTTCGAGGTTTGAGGTGGTTAGATTGTTGACAATTCTGGCAGTTTTTACAAAAAATGGCAACACCAAAACTCACCTGATTTTTTCCTTTGAGCACAAGCACGTTGGTGACGCGACCGAATGGCAACCCGAGCTGTATGATCTCTGCTTCTGTGGTTTCGTTCGGTATGTTCCGTATGTGGATGACTCGCGACGGCTTGCCAACATTCTGTTCCAATTTCACCTGCAGACAAACAAAATTACAGTTTATTATGTTTATAATGTACAATTTGTTAGGATATTGCAATAAACATCAATTCGAACTAAACAGAGACATTTTACTGTACCTTATGTACTCAGAGCATCTTTATGTACTGAAAGCAATAAAACGAGGTTAACAGATTGGCTATAGATACGAGAATTGGACGATTACTTCTCAGATAAAACCCTGTTCTAGAAAAAAACATCATCATCATTATCATCATCAACGACCCGTTACATGATGGTGAAGAATTAAATTGGACAATATTTTTATCGTGATAAAAAAAGCAATAAATTATTTCCGAGCATTTACCAGTTAATCGATTAAAGATATGTTTTTGTAAAATGGATTCGCGTTTGACCACAGTCTCACCTGATGGAAAGTGATGACGGTCGAAGATGATAAACGCTCACCCAAAAGATGTCTATTCACTCTTGCCTTGAATATACCAAGATTGGATATACCAAGACACCGGAAACACAGACGCCGGAAGAGCATTCCACTCTCGTGCGCACCAAAAAAGACGACGCAAATTATATTATTATCATAATTCACTGCTCTGCATTTGTTTCCAAGTTGAGGGTGATCCTCATACGGCATTACTAATTACATTTTCTGAGAAGCCTAATCGCCGACAAGCCCCATTAACATCCAGTAGCTCTAATAACATGCGATTGTTGACACGTATATCCGCTTACAACAAATGGAGTGGTGGCTAAACGGCCGTACAAAATGACCGTTCTAATATACGTAAATAAACTTGGTATTATTCGCGGGGAAGAGCCGGTTGGATAATTGAAAAGTCGATGTAGTATAATTGTCGAGGCTTATCGGCCCGACCCCGATGTGGGCGCCATTGTTCCCCTGAGAGGCTTTTGATTACGGCGGCAGCCCGAACCAGCCTCCCGAATATATTGTAGCTTTGTATGACACTTCACTTTCTATTGAAGTGAAAAGAGCGAACAGAGTGGCAATTTTTGCAATTATTCATGACCTGGTTTTTTGTGTGCATATATGCGCAATCATAATTGTTTACTAGATTCCTTTGAAGTTGTGTACGTTAGCCAAGCCGTTTGGTTTTGTTGGCTTCCTACATAGACTTTTAAGTAATTTTGAAGTACAAATTTATATATAGCATACGAAATGATACAAGGAAGAAATAAGGTTATGGTAAGATCATTCAGTAACATCAAAACACCGAAAAGATTATCTCTTGAAGATACCGTTCGGAAAAGTTGCTCTTACAGGTTTGGGCGGCTGAACTCTGCCCCCTTTTTACGTCCGTCTTTGGAAGGCGGCGAAGCGCGGAGGTGTAACAAATGAGTCTAATGCCTATTAGTTCGACATTGTTAAGTTCAGACAAAGTGAGCAGCTGCTCCTAAGAAAAGGGGGAAAGTCGGAACAGTTTGCGAACTATGCTTATTGCGGACTTGTAATCTTTAACACTGAAAGTAGCTTTTAACAATCCATGAAACTATTAAATATACTTCATCGTAAGCTAATGAATACAAATTACCCGGATTAGATTCACTTTATTTTGTTACGGAAAGTAATTCGAAGAATGTTGCTTTCGCAGTTCCAAGTGAGCATCAAAAGGCAACACGATACTATTAATTAAGAAATTTCTTCGAAATATTACCCTCATCTTTTGTCTTTAATGACCATCTCTTATTAAATTACCAAAACTCTATTAGATGTTAGATGTTCCCCATAGCCGAATATAATGTTATTTTGTTTACGTTCTGGTAAGCCCGTATCTATATCAATAAGCGCAAGAAAAGAAACGTTTTCAAAGATTTTTTTGTTATGATTAACAGACCGCTAACTAAAAAGAAACGTGTACGCAGACATGACATTTTCGAATAATCCGAACCCAGTTACAAGAGACATCAAAAGAACCAAATCTCCGTAAATAAACAAATAAAAAATATTTTTCCGAACTGCCTTGCAAAGGGAGAAATAAATCGTGGAACACACTCGCCTACCTTGAGGGCACATTCGGCTTTGGCGGGCCTTTGCGGCCTTTGCCGGTATTTTTTATTCGCGAAAGAAAACAACTGGTGGGCTACATAAAACGTAAAGAAGGACATTGCTTTCGTTGAGTCAAAAAATCTGCGAGGAACTATTTCCACATCAAGCACTTTGAATCATCCGCTCGGTCTCACATTTCACCCATAAATATTAACCGTTGGCGCGGTTGTTGGGATAGAAAAAAGGGATATCGTATGACATTTTCTCGGAGGATTTCCCGAAATCGGTCAATTTTCCCGGTGATCGCACAGGGCGTGTTTATTGAAACACTATTCTTCAGTTGGCTGCCCGCGCCCCGTCATTAACTATGTCGCCGGCCGCTCCGTTAATGACCGCGCGCCTCCTCCACAAATTCATAATAGAAAACAAAAAGTATCCATCATAATAACACAGCGTCTTTACCAACGTAGCACGATATAAAACTTTACAAATTAAAAGGCCACAGTTTTGTCTAGAGGTTGATAAAGTGCTCTTCCAAATTGCAATTTTGACTCAAGTTTCTTAATCACAGTTGCTTACTGTTTATCAAGGTTACTAAGACAAAAGGAATGCTTTTATGAATCAGTTTCGTATCTATTTAATTTGGCTTCTATACAAAAAGTTAAAATATAGAGTTAAGAAAAGCTGTGAACTCGGTTAGACGTCGAGAAAAACGGTTACAATCTTTAAGCTAGAGCGGAGTTTTAACAGACAATTTCCTTTTAAGTGGAGCATGCTTGGATGTGTTGACACCCTATTTACGCGAGATGTTGAATTACGAACACACAAACCACGTTCCCGGGAAGTATCTTTAGTATCGTCCTTACGATCATGACAAAATACACCCGGCGTCGACGAGGGGACTTGTAATCCGCTTGTGGTTGCAGGTCAGGCACGGTACCCCAGCAACGGGGTGGGGGGGGCTTATTCGACGCTTATACCATAGGAAGATATCCCATTTTCAGTAGTACTTGAAGATTATGTCATCGCTGACATATTATGTTTTGTGTGAATTCTGTGTAATAATAATAATAATAGTTTGAAGGTGAAGTGAAGAAGTTTCCCCATAATAATAGTTTATTCAATAAAGCATCAAGGTCTCATTAAATTGTTAGTAATCAATGTAATACTTAAAGTCTAGGGTTAGAATGAATGTAACAACTGATTTTGAGGAAAACTGGACAGGTAAGCTTCGATATTGAATATCCTTTACCTGACGGAAAATACTTCTTAATTATTTTGTTTTAGAAACGAAACAACACGATGCTATATTAATAACAGTAAAAAACCGGAATGATAAAGTATTCAATATTACTAACTAATAAATAACAATAACTTTACGATTTACTCAAGCATTCGCTAGTGCGGGAACTCGATGAAAGTTTGACGAAAGCCCAAGTGGTGCAAATTTCGATACAGTAACGGAATTTATCAAATTAAATTGTTCTCTGGCTATTTTATCAGGTTAATTAATAAAGTGATATTGGCAAGCTTGAAATGACTTTTTACAAGATGACCTAGATACCACTGCAAAGCTTTATAAGAAAATCTCTTACCTCTCGAGGACGAAATGCTTACATTAAACGAGATGGGAATATAATCCCTGTAGCTTCAGACCAGACGGGGCTACAAAAAGGATGACTTTTAAGCCGATCTTTGCACCGAGCTTCGTTGCATCGGCAGTTAAAATTTCAAGAGCATTATTACACCAGAAATTCGAGTAGCGGGCGCGGAACTTTTAATTGGCTTCCAGGGGGACTGTTGTTGTTGGAATGCCCACCATCATTGATACTGTATTGAAATTCGATTGGTGGCAATTGTAACTATCGAGTAGTCTCAGAGTCGAGTATTCCTTAAAAAACGAGTTATAAATGTTAATTTTTCGAGTATTTGTTCGTTGCTATTCGTTCAGTACTTATACGGCTCTTGAATAACCTAAGTAAAAAGGCAATCTTCTGTCTCATTAAGAAGTTACTTACGGAGTTAATGCGAATAAATAAATAATCAAATAGGACTCCCTTCGTAAATAAATTAAACAGAGATAAATAGCAAGTACTTACGGGACACACAAAGGCACATTCTGGTAATGAATACATTTGAACATTAGCATCTACTGTAATCTAGTTAATAAGAAAATAACTTAAAGAGAATTCAAATATGACTTTTTCAATACATCTTGCTCGAAAATTTAACGTACGAAGGCAGCAAATTGTGCAGTAAATGCGTTTTACCGCTCTAGTGCGTATTCAGCCAGGATCATTTCAATAATAAAAAAAAAATGAATCGATTCTTACAAAGAGAAAAGTATTAGTATTTTTTATCAAGAATATTATCAGCCAGTAATATTTTAATAATAAAAATATAATTATGTCGAACGAACAACCGATACGTAGAGGTTGAATAACCGCGAGAGTCTTTGCTCCATAATTATGTTTATAGAAAAGAAACCTATTATTGTTTTGAGGTTGGCGCTAATTTAATAAAATTTTAATATCTGTATATTACATACTTTGATTGTTGTTTTATGAGTGATCAAGTGTCGATATTTAATGATAAATGTGAATAGTACAGCAACTAAAAACTGCGCGCGATATAATAAAGGTTAGTATTTACAACTTTTTCATGAATAATTTTACCTGTAGTATCATAGCTTTTGTAGGGGTAACTTTCTTAACCATTTCATTTTTATTATTTATTTTCAGTTTTCTCACAAGTGTATTGAAAAACGTCGTACAACACACGGATCCTAGGTTTTATAACAAACTCGTGACATTATAAACCTATCGAAATATACTATTAATTTGTCAAATGCGAAAAGTTTTCATGTAAATTTTGAATTCAAAAGATGTTTGCCTTAGGATGAGAAAAAACTTAAAACGATAAAAAAGTTTCTCTGTAGTGGATTGCGTTATTAATAAAGATCTAACTCAGCTTAGAAACTAATCTTGATAGCTCGACTATCGTGTAAAAGATTAGGAGTGGGCGAAGTTTTAATAACGCGTCTTGCTCGCTTTATTGCCCGCTCTGTAATACCTGCTGATGTTTTTCATTAAATATGTTTATGCACCGTAAAGTACAAAGAATGGCTTTTGACACAACCGATGTTTACATCATAAAAGGACACATTTGTGTTAGCCTGCCAGACCGGAATGACATTATAATGTTTGATGAAATATAATTTCAATGTGATCGGATGAAAAATCTTTTTAAGTCATCTCTTATTGGTAAGAGCTGAATGTTTAGTACTACAAAGAGGATTATTAGGAACTAAGTTTTATTAAATGTAAAGCCTACTTTTAATACTTACATAGTTAAAAATTTATTTACTGTTAAATGACGTAGGTTAGTAAATACTTAAATTAATCTACAATTTGCTTTCAGTTAAACCCTGCTTATTTACAGACCTTCGGACAATGTTTTAAATCACTTGTTTGATACAAGTTTTTGTTTGAACAGGTCGTTTGTGCGGCCACGGTAGAATCGTAAAAGGAGACGGTCGAATGGTTTTAGTGTCCCTAAAACTAGCAGTAAAATTGTAAGTGTCCCGGCAATGAATAACTTTATGGCATCATTTGATTGATTACCAAATTTTCTGGAAGATCGATAACCTAATGATAGTTTATTGCCTTCGTCTATATCTTTACTGATTTGTGGTGTAACTATTGTAATAGTTATTATACTCGTATGATGTGCATGTTATGTATAATAGTTATTATACGATGAACACGTGTCTTAAAATAAATCAAAATCTACAAAGTCGTCTTAGAACACATTTCATGCGATTGATTAAATTGCATTCCAAGATCTCTGACACCTTAATATCTGCAGCCAATGATCACATAATTTACTTTGTTCAATAAGTACCATACCTATCCGTTGGGAGCAATCCGGTCATAAAAATAAATAAATGGAACAAATATCTCAATGGTCCCGGAAAAAACAAAAGCGAGCCTGTCCGGTGCAGCAAAGTCGTAACTTCACGAGACAGGCTCGTAAATGCTTAAGGAGTGGTAAACTCGGGCCCTTAAGCAGCATCCTCTGATTTGATTGATCTCCAGAGCAGCCCTCCTCGTTTTTACAGGAGGAGACGTCAGGAAAATGAGGGAAAAAACGGGGAACATAATTAATTACTTTATTTGGACATTAATGACCCGGTCAAAGAGAACGAGGGTTGATTAGTGTGTTTTCCACAGACGTGCTCTGTCTGATATTGGAATTGGTTTAGCGAAAATAGTCCGCTTTCCCTATTAGGTGTCAGAGTTAAAAGCCCGTGAGCTTTACTTACTTTTACAGTTTAAAAATGTGTCATTGGATTTTTGTTTAATACAAACAGATATCAGAGTTGTTTACATGTTAGTCATTTAGGTGGTGATTCAACCCATAAAACATTTCTTCTGTAAACAGCAGCCTTGTTTTCCTTCAATATTGTGACAGCGTCACAGCGAGAGGTGTACACGGACAAAGGGGAGACTGGTAAAAAATACTTTCAAAAACGACTCGCCATTCCGCCAATGGGTTTTAAATGAATATTCAGAGCAACAAAGAAGAAAGGGTGTAGCCAAACTCGCAAAAAGGTTGAGTGAATTTTCACGGCGAAAAAAAAGGCAGCGCAAATCGTAAAACCATAAAATAGCAAATAAATAAGAGACGCAGGGACACGTCCCTGTTTAATTATGAATTAAGGGCGGGCTGTACCGAGATCACAATGTAATTAAGATTACTGCGGCAAGGTTTTTCAGAGCGCTCCTAACAGTGAGAGTAAATGGACGGCAAAACAAAACTAAAGCGGCGACCTTGTTCGCTCACTTTGCGGCATTTCTGGCCTCTCCCGGGGGAAGACTGAATATTACAATGGACAAACAAGACCATGTTCATCTTGGCATAAATCTCTACGAAAGTCAAGAGTTTCCAGTGACGGCAATATTTTCAAATTATGAAAAGTAAGAGTCCATTTGTAGAACGATTCGCCGAGTGAAAAATATTTTTTAATGTATATTTCCCATTCGTTTTCCTTAGAGACGACGTGATGGCCGGTGACAGCCACAGCGGGCGGAGAATAAAGAAACTGTGCCTTTTGGCGATACTTCTCACTTTCGCATTTTATTTCACGTAAATAAGGCCCCGGGTTACATTTAAATAGTCTAACGATGATATTTTTCCTGCCGTGTCGCCTCAAAGCTTTTATTATACCTAAATTAAATTAACTTAGATTGCGGTGGACATTGTTTCTTTATCTTTTTTCCAATTAGTACGTCTATGACTTATTCGTCACAAAAACGAGTGGACTGCCTCCTTTATTTCCATTTGTCTTCGTACGAGTAAGTTCACAAATCTCTGTTCTATACGGTTTACGAGATATGTACATCCGTTGTACTTTGAAAATTTGAATAAACCCCAAAAATTAAATATCCATTAACAAAAATGGAATGAAATAAAAACTAACAAACCGAAACAAACGCGGCTGGCGCTGGCGGTGCAAATGAAAAGTTTTTTTTTTTCCCAATATGACAAAGTGCAACGCGGCAACAATTTGCGAGTAATACATCAATAGTCATCATGCAATTCATTTGACGGTGCAAGTCTGGAACTAACAAACATAGCTGGCACTCATTTGTTTGTGCGTAGAACAAAGTTTGCCAACAAGTATTTAGGGTTGTCTACAACATACTACGCTTTTTTAAAAAAGGTCGAAATCGAATCTACAAGGAATTATAATCACTAGCTGTCCACCCGCGACTCTCGCGTTGTGTAAGATTTTCCCATGGGACTATTTTTTTTCCCGTAAAAAGTATCCTATGTGTTATTCCAGAGTACAAACTATCTCCACTCTAAACATCCAAATTCATATCAGTACTTTAGGCGTGAAAGCGGAACAAACATCCAACCATACTTTCACATTGATATTATTAGTGTGATATGATGTAATTTTAGACATTTTTATCTACATTCCTATTTTTTTTATATTACTTACATCACATTCCAATATTCCGATTTAGAAAACGTTACTCAGTCCGTGGGTCCACTTTCAGCAGAGCATTTTATATTTTTTTATTATATGACACATTCTGATTCCATACAAACTTAATAGACGTTTAGAGAAGTTCTGTATTTATCACAAACAAGAAGGGTTTAGCATTGGATAAAAGCATCAGAATAATTAAATAACAATGTCTAAAAATGTTTATAAATGCTTACGTAGCGTAGCGACGTATATTGAAGTTACGGTGATGTAATACGGCGGTCAATGAGGTTTGTACGGCGGTAGAGATCTGGAAAATCAAAGTGATATGGCGCAGTGACGTAGCTAATAGAACATTGTATGGTCCGCGAACGTTGTCGTAAGTTCTGGATATAAATACACATTTTTGGTCGACGTTATTGTACGATGAGCCAGTAAATGTTATAAAAAAATGACGTAATGATACGTTGCTCCGCTGAAAGTGTAAAATTTTAAAAGAAAGAAACATTACAAATAATACGAGGTAACCGAACAAAAGTATATATTACTCCCAAGCGTTACAAAAGGAAGTATATAGTAATATTATTTACTTACATTCCACAAAGGCTAGCTGGCTGTACTTTACTTAGGTGTACTAAAAAACATAAAGATCAGAGTATCTTTACACCGTCCTAACTCAACAAAAGTGATTTTTCGATTCGAGTTGTAAGTCAATTTTAATGCTAATCCCTTTACAGAACAAAAGAGTGATTTTATATATGTATGTAACATGCCCAACGCTTTTATGGAATGTTTTTTTTTCTCTATCGAACCTAATCGCTATTTCTGCCAAAGTGGTATTAATATAGCGGGCGCAGACTTGTCATTTTAACCCTTCAATATTTTGGCCAGCCCTAACTCGCACTAGCCGGGGCGAGTTTATGTAAATACGCGATGAAATAACTGTGCAACGGAAAAGATGCGGACTTTGTTATTTTTGCATGAAACCCTTCCGTTCTGTGCATTCGTACAAATTTTATTAATTTAATTGATGTTTGACCAACTGTAAACTACATTTTTTTTTATATTTTGTTTAACGGAGACTACGTTTCCTAAGAAAATTCAAATGGTTTTAAATAAATAAATAAATAAAAACTGGAATAGAGTACAATGAATACAATCTAATTTCTGCGTAGATATCGCAGCTGGGAAATCAAGAAAACGGCGCGTGCAGATGCAAATAACTGGCTTAAAAACTGTGTCTTATCGACCTACTAAATACGGTGGTAAAGCTATCAGAAATCTTATTATTTTTTCTATGTCTTGCAATTCTTGTAAGGCAAGTCAAAGAGTCCTCTAATTTGAAAGAAAATTACTAAGAACTAAAGTTTAACGGGAATCTGATAAATCTGCATACAATCCACCGTAGCGCGCGTAGTCAAGAAACTTATAATTGCTACGAAGCGCTACGCGGCGTAGCATTTACGTAGCCAGGTGACCTTTGAGAGCTACGAACAACTACTTGAGGAAAACTTACATAGAGGAAGTTAATTGTGAATAACGTATGTCAATAATGCATCCTACAATCTAGACACCGTTGTTCACTTTAATATAAGAATTTAATAGTGTCGAAGTTCGCGGATAACACATTCCAATGGAAAAGTTTCACAGATCTCTATCTGGTAGCCTAATTTTTTCCACGGCTACAACAAATGATGCGGGCGTAGCCGTTGCTGGTTAGGGCATCTAGTTAATATTTAAAGGCAAATAATCTCTATCTAACGAAACACCTTGCGGCCGGCACTTACCTATAGGTAGGACAACGAAAAACATTACTCAAAATAACACTTAACACAAAGAAATATCGCCGATATTTGCAATAGTCAGCGAGGCACTCGATAGTATTTGTATCTCATTGCAAACACAATAAATTAACGTGGGAACGGAAGTGGGAAAATGCTCAAAGAAATGGGATAATAGAGGTTCCCGGCGCACGGTGGTGGTATTATGAGAATTGAACAAAAAGTGCACTTTGCGACCGCATTCGCGCCGCCAACTTAAAACGTCTGCACACCGGTTACTGTTAAGAGTATTCGCGCGATACATTTTTATTTACGGCTACGCTAATTTGTTGCAGTTGATAAATTTTTATTATCGTATTGGAAGGGTTGAAATCGTTCTACAGCAAATCTTGTAACTTTGCTACTTAGTTCATTGCCCATAAAAAATAACCCATAAATAATTGCGCTAGACGACCGAAGATTATAATCTTTTATAAAAATAATAATACAAGTGTCCAATAATAATATATGTGTGTATATATTAACCTTTATAAAAAGTAAATATTACACTAGCCAAACGTGAAATGTATACAATCTATTTGTTGCTTGGATTTGTTGTAATGCGATAAAAAAAAAAATTAAAACTTTCTCTTTGTTATATTTTTAAGACTTTTGATTAGAATTATATTTCCAGAGTTTTCGGAAGTCTTTATATTTTTAAGTAAACGCGGAAACATATTTAGTAAAATGACTTGTGTCACTTAAACTAACAACGAAAATCATAGTATGAGAACATCAATCGCAGCTCGGTGCACAAAATGGTCCATTATTGGATTCATTTGGTGAAAATTATGAATACGAATTCCATCAAAACGTAGGGCCTTTTCCGGAGTCAGATTAATAAAAATTTGAGCCAAAGCCACCGGGGATGTCCCTTTATGGCACGTTGCCTTTTTATGGCGGCCCTTTTATTTTATCACTTATTTAGGTTTCGCGATTTCGTTGATTTATCGTTTTTCGGATAATTACAATGTGGAAAGGTGCCTTTAGAGTAAAGTCGATTTAAAGGAAATTGCTTTAATTAAAAATGTTATTGCAATCTTATTGGTATAATCGTAAGGTGTTTTTCTGGAGTTTGTGAAAACTAATTTTAAAGCGGACTATTGGAGCGAGAAGATTTGCTACGATATTTGCTACGGCGTAGCAGCCGTAGGCGAAGATCGTAGCGTTTAGCAGTTGTACTGCTGAGATGAGAAAAATTGTGAACTGGTAACCTACGAACATGACACGACAATCTTGTGTCTCACTCAATAAAAATAAAAAACTAAAAATAATACAACTCTGCAAGTAATTTTTTTTTGTCCCGTATCTATCAATAGTACAATTACTGCCGCGGCCGCAAAATTAGTTATTGCTGGACGAGGGCTCGTTTAACTTTTATTGTGTACGAATCCAGCAAGAGTTATTGCGGCCGAGGCTTGTATAGTGCTTTTCTCTGAAACATGCGATGAAATTTTAAAATACAACAAAAATGTGCAACTTTAGATTTAGATGTCTACTTATATCATACTAGACGTATCCGACGTAATCTGTAACAATAATTTATAAATTCTAATCTTTATTACTTTAACCTCTACTTAGTCATCACCTTCATCTTCTTCGTTGTTATAATATTTCCGTAATTTAATGATTAGTTAACTCCATCATGAAAAATAGGTAACAAATTATGATAAAACCGCCCGAAGCAAAAAAATCAAAACATTAAAAAGTCAAAAATAATACCTATTGTTGAGCCATCAAATTCAATAAAGTAACACCTATATATTTTAATTTTATTAGAGAAATTGATGGATTGCACGATTTGGTTTGCTCGTTGAAATGACGCTATAATGTCGCGTTGGGGTACCGCTTTAGCTTAAGTCAGACGCTTCATTTGATTGACTATCTATTAATTTGTTAGCATATCCGACTAACTTGCTTTGATACGATATTTTTTTTTAAACGAGCAAACCAAATCGTGCCATCCATCAATTTCTCTAATAAAATAAAAATATATAGGTGTTACTTTATTGAATTTAATGGGTCAACAATAGGTATTATTTTTGACTTTTTAATGTTTTGATATTTTTGCTACGGGGGTTTTTAAATTTTTAATTTATTTTTATTTCATAATTTTTAAACTTTATTACAAATAAATTATGATATATGAGTACAGTCATATCTCAAAGGATCACTATCAAATTGGAGAGTATTTAATAGAGAGTACTAATGTGCTGGATATCCTGGCTACAGCATCTGCTCATCGTGTAGCCACCATTGCATTGTATGTAGAATCAAGTACTGATCAAAATTAATCCAAACACGACATATCTGCTATTATTTTTTCAAGAGTGTACAAGAGTGCTGGATATTATGGCTGCAGCATCAGCTTATCGTGCTGCCACCATTGCAATGTATGTAGAATCAAATACTGAGCAAAACGAATCCAAACACGACATATCTGCTATTATTTTTTCAAGAGTGTACTAGTGCTGGATATCCTGGCTGCAGCATCAGCTCATCGTGTTGCCACCATTGCAATGTATGTAGAATCAAATACTGAGCAAAACGAATCCAAACACGACATATCTGCTATTATTTTTTCAAGAGTGCTGGATATCCTGGCTGCAGCATCAGACCAATAATTCCATCATCATGCAAAGTTATATAGCATACATGAGTTTTTCAAATTTTAGGTCACACGTACGTTTAAAAGTGAAAAGTAAATACACATTATGCGTCTAAGAACCCTACCGCAGTTAACAAAAGAGCTGATGACCTTGAAACGGCTGAACCGATTTTGATGAAACATGTCTAAGAACCATCGCTAGAAAACCTGCTTTCAAATAAAAAAAACCGCTTCCAAATCGGTTGACCCGTTTAAGAACTATGGTGGCGCAGACAGACACACAGAGCGGTCAAACTTTTTACACCCCTCTTTTTTGCGTCGGGGGTTAAAAATATAAGAGACGAAAATTACAAACCGCCATATTGCACGCTTTTTTTTGTTCTTTGCCAGTGTCATACAGAGCATACAGCCAACTCAAATCACTATGATTCGTGTACGATTAATATAAATTTTTAATTTAGTTTAGAACATAAGATTATGCTGTACAAAACATTGAAATTTCTAGACGAAAGTTACTTTGCGGGCCTAGGCTATTTGAGGGCACATTGCTGGCCGCTGTTTTGTATGTTTCGTCCATATTTTTTTTTACAGTAATGATCACATTTTCAAACGTGTCGGAGAAAAATTATAATAATAAATGTACTGAATTTGTTATGGTCCAATTTCTTTTTTCTAGTTTTAATTTTAATTTTTTGACGGTCTCGGTAAAAAAGTCCGTGCCGTTTTCCATATTCCTAGGTTCTTGAGTGTATATCAAATATCGATTTAGCCACGAAAACGTAACATACGGACGGACATCGTGTTTAAAACATTTTATGACTGTATAATTTGCTTGTTTATTAATCTTTACCTTTATTCATGTACAATATTATACTCGTAATAAATAATTAGATGTTGTGTTACCTTTTTTGCAGCGGAGTCTTGGTTGTTGTTATCGGCGTGGTGCGGAGCGGCGGGCGCCATGACGGTGACGCCACTCTGCGAAAGAAGCTCGTCTGAGCCCCTCTGTAACAATAGAGACACATGTTAATATTGTTCAAAATGAACAAATGATCGGTTTAATAAGTTCAAGGCTGTGCTGCTCACCGCCGATGTGCATGCGCATGTAGGAATTATATGAAATTGATAATTCATGTACGTGGAGCATACTGAAAGTCTCTGGATCTGGCCACTTACAATAAAAGAAAGAAAAAACAATTATGAAATTCGAAAATGGAACTCTTTGGAACCATGTTACTTTTTAATTTGCGAGACTGTCATTTGTTTTTTAATTGTGACGTCCTTTCGAAAATTGTGTGTCGCTATCAAAATGAATTTAACTCGCGAACATTTTCGTTCAATGATTTTTAATGATTTTCGTTGTGGCTTAAGTCAACAAGAGAGTTGCCAGAGACTTCAATTGGCATTTGGTGATGAAGCAACATGTCGCAGCTCTGTGTATTCGTGATTTGGAGAATTTAGACGTGGATATGATCATCTCCATGACGAGGTACGTAGTGGTTGGCGGTTACAGACTCTAATATTGACACCCTACGACAACTTATTGAAACTGTCTACTGCTGAAAATTCGTGCTTTGTTAGGCATTGGAATGAGCTAAGTGCAAAACATTTTACATGTGCATCTGAAAGTTGTTAGGCTTTGCACTCGATACGGTATCCACCGTATGACTTAACGGAGGACCAGAAACGACTGCGTGTCCAGTGGTGCCGTAAAATGACAAAAAAGTTTAACGGAGGATAGTCATTGGCTGTCTATAATATCGTGACAGAAGACGAAACTTGGGTGTTCTGCTTTGAACCCGAAAGAAAAAGCCAGTTGGCAGAGTGGGTCTTTCCTTTTGAAGATTTGCCGACGAAAGTTAAGAAAAGTCGAAACATTGGTAAGAAATGGTTGCTTCTTATTTCGGCAAATCAGGACATTACACTACAGTATCGCTTGAAGATCAAAGGACAGTGACTGCAGATTGGTACGTCAACACTTGCTTGCTCAGAGTCTTAGAAAAAGTTTGCGAAAAGCATCCTCGAAGCAATGTCCTCCTTCACCACGATAACGCATCCTCACATTTCGCTACGGTAACAGAAGCCTATTTGAAGGCTTCAAATGTGGAACTGATGACGCATCCGCCTTGTAAGGCTGTAGCCCGGACCTCACACACTGCGACTTCTTTTTCTTTCCGTGCAGTTATTAAACTTCTGTATTTTCTTCTAAATTTGTTGGCAGTTGTTGTGCATAAAAATTAAAAGCAAGTTAACGCTACAAAATAATCTTGAGCCACATTCCACGTCAATTGTTAGCATGTAGTGTACGCGGATCGACTATTTCGGTATCAGAAACGAATCCTCGAATCAAAGTTCATAACAGCACAACCCGCGACCTTAATTTACGCAAATGCTAGTATTTTCTTCGAATAATAAAACAAAAAACAATTTGGCGTGATGGCAGCAGCACACGTCGGCCCGCGTCGCCGAGATCAATCTCAATTTAAGGCGGCGGCATGACAGACCTGAGCAGTTAAACGCACCGGGCCGAGGTATAAATCACGCCCGTAATAAAGCAAATGTACAAATGACTGAGATTGAGACACGAGACACTCGCAAGGATCCCGTTTGTTCATATGTGCCATTTGTTAAAGAAATGTGAAACGGAATTAGGTTGTTTTAATGGCATTAAAATTAAGCGATTTCAGCGATGTCACGACGAAATGGCTTTAGATGTTTTATCTTACAAAGGCGAGCGAGGTACTTGTAGCTGTTTGTGATGCGTAGACCGTGCATTTCAGAGGAGTTTGTGGGTAGTTCTACGACTGATATCAACTTCATCGTAAAATAATAAGTCTGTAATGTCTTCACAAATTCACAACGAACGATTCACATATAGATAATAATTTAACAAGTGGTGACGCTGATAACAATATTGTCTTACTATCCAGCAATAAAAAGAAACAGGCGAGATTTTGGTTTTAATTTGCAACCGTTTATCTGTAATGCCTGATGGGTAAGATCATTGTAATAAAGATGCCAATGTTTGCTGCATGCACTGTACTCTGATAAACCGAGTCTATAGGTATATTACTCTGTTTGTTCATGTGACTGTTGTAAGTGTGACTGCCATGGCAGTCTGTCATACGAGACACTTATTAAGCCCGCGCGCATCATTCTTACGCCGCCGCCGCGGCAAGTTGCGGCACGCGCAGAAATGACAGATGAGCGATCACAAATCGGTGACGTGCGCCGAGTTAACCAGGTTAACCGAACGACAGATGGAGTTCGAGAGATGTTGAATTGTGCTCCATAAAGGCAGAGTATTTTATGTGTATCTAATTAAAAAAATTGCGCAAGAAACAAAGCTACAATAAAAGCTTCTAATGATAACAGAATTCAAAGTTCATCAAAAGTGTGCTTCTCATTCAAAACATTAAAATATGCTACAATAACAAGATAACTCCTATTTACAAATGCACAATATAATAAAAGACAGATTACGCTAACAGCGGGAATCCCATTTTGCGGCATAAAGCTTTCATTGTAGAAAAAAGAACCGTTTTCTCTGAAATAAAACCAACATTCGCGAGGTCCTATTCCTTGGAGTAATTTCGTAGAGCGCGTGTAATAATTGCCCGAAATTAAATAACATTTTTCACAACAAAGAAACAACGCGGATGGAAATTTTGAAGTGGAATGGCGGATTGTGTTGGAAAACAGCGCACTTTTCGTTTCCATAATAATTTTTCAACTTAATGGAGAATGATGTTGGATGCCTTCAAGATGAGGAGGGCGACAGGGCTGCTGCTACTACCATGGCTCATTAGAATGAATGTAGCTTTTAGGTTGTGATGTTGCCGAAGTTCCTACCTACTTCTGGGCACATCTAAGATGTCCTTTAGGTTTAGGGAAATACCTATGAGGATCTTGATTAAAACTCGATTACAAATAACAAACGATAGTTTTATTGTAAAACAACATATAATAACAAGAGGAGAGAGAGGGCGGACGTGTAACTAAGAAACGGGGTCGGTGAGGTTTGTCGATACTACGGAGTGCGATGCGCGTCGGTACGGGACGGGACGGCGAGATAGCGGGGGCTCGCCGGGTATTCCCTTGCTCCTATCGACTAGGGGAACCAAGCCGACCAGAGCAGGAGAACTCTGCGAGTGACGGCGTGCTGCCGCTTAAATACTGCGGCCTCGGAGTGGGGAGTCGACGACGTCAGGCTTGTGCTTCTAGAAAGATCGAGTCCGTGCGATGCTGTGCCAGGCACCGATGCGGAGCTCGATGTGGGTAGATTCGAATGTCCGTCGTGACTCGATGCGATGCTACCCTCTGTTGGGCGAAGCTATGGTAGCTTCGTTACATTCCCCTCTCTCCTCCCGAGATTTTTACCTGTAAAAATCACCTGGTTAAAAACTGACAATGACAATACTGCATTTTCCTATTGGTAATGGGTACATTATTATTATTATTTTTCTCTAAGGTATGCGCTTATAACTTTTACTTTTTCCTTATGCTAGGTACTCACGGTTTTACTGTTGTTACGCTTTGTAGTGTAACAATCGCACCACTCCTTTTTTTTGTGTCCACGTTTCCTTTTCCTTCCCCGTCTCCCCTTCTTTTTAACTACTTCCCCCTCTGCTGTGAACTCATCATATTCTTTATCATGAAAAACTTTAATCCATTGATAACCTTTTGATGACCTTGGCAACGGTCCTATTAAGTCCGTTGACACGATTTCCCAAGGCTCACTCGTGTTCTTTATGTACATACATCCCGGTGTTTTTTCTTGCGAAGTTTTATGTGTCTGGCAGGAAGTACATCTTGAAACATATTTCGCTACGTCTATGAACATACCTGGCCAATAGTGCCGCTGCGCAATTCTTTTCCACGTCTTGGACGTACCTAAATGACCAGCGGTCGGTGAGTCGTGATTCTGGCAAAGTACTATCTGACGTTCACTCGGTGAAACACAAAGTTTCCATTCTGAACTCGGATCTAATTTTACACCATACCTGGGTTTCATTATTTTTTTATAAAGTTTTCCTTGTTGAATGCAATACCCTTGTTCTTTATCTGGGTTCGCTTTAACTTCTTTTATTTTTTTGTCGTACCAGTTTTCTTCAGTACTGGTTGCCGCGCAGACCGGATTTCTTGAATAATATTTCTGCTTTATCGGTTCTTTGTTTTTCATCTTTATTTTATGCTCTACCCAAGTGTTCCCTTTTGGACTCTTTTCACTCTTCTTAAATTCTTTTTCTAAGAACTCCTTGAGAAACTGCTCCTGCTCCGACGTCAGTTCGGTGTTTTCGATTAAAACTGGATTGCTATGTGCTTTCCCTTCTTTGAATCTTTCGGGTTCTGATCTTCCTTCTATAATTTTGGCTACACCAATTCTCTTCATTAAATCCATCCCTAATACTATACTAGGGGAGGAGTTAAGTAGAATAACGCGATGTTTTAATCGTTCCCCTAGAACTTCCATATCTACTGGAAATACAACTTCCATCTTGATTTTTGTTCCATTGGCCAACTCAATTAATCCTTCTTTTTGCTTTTCCGGTTTTATTCTACCCTCACAGTGCTTCATTACCTCTTCATTTATATACGTGTTCGTGGAACCAGTATCTATTAACGCGTTGTATGCTTTTCCTAAGATCTTGACCTCTATATACAATCTGTTGTCCTTTTCATAATCGTTTTTACCTTTGCTAGTCTTTATCGTAGCTGCTTTGTATTTTCCGGGTGAGTCCCTCTTTGACGCGCGACAACAGTTTTTACTTAACTTTCCGATTTTTCCGCAACTACTACAGAATATGAAGCCTTTACTTCTACACTCCCTTGCAGAATGACCTCTTTTTCCGCAATTCCAACAGCATGTTTTAGAATCGTAGTTCGGTAGTGTCTTTTCTTGAGTGGTATACGAATATCTACCGTACATCTGGTTATTCGTGTACCCTGTTCTTTGCTGTGGTTGAAAGTTTGTTGTCCTGGACGGTCCTGCTTGAGATTTCTCTTCCTCTATTTTCTCCAGTTCCGCAGTTAACTGAATCAGCGTATTTAGCGAGACTGCTTCATCTTTTTTTATGTATAATCGGTACTTTGGTAAACAGTTGTTGTAAATACGGTCTAACTCTTCCGCTTCGGTCATTTTCCCGTAACGTCTGATCAGAGTTTGTATTTCGGTTACGTAATCGGTGAACTTCTCGTACGGTTTTTGTTTTCTCATTATAATTGTTTCTATCAGGCCCGCCTCGTAGCCTCTGGGATAATGAAATAGTTTGAAACTTTCGGCGAAGTCTTCCCATGTTAACTTCCCTTTTTTCGAAATGTTTCGAAACCATAGTGACGCTTTTCCCCTTAAGCATCTCGGCAGTAATTGAACGACATTATCTTTGTCTATGCCGATAGTGTCAATCAACTCTTCAAGTTTTTCCAGGAATTCTACCGCATCGTCGGTGACATCGAAACTTATCCTCCAACGGTCGATCGATTTGTCGAATTCTTTTACCTTATTTTCCTGCATCTCGGTTTCGGATTCTTCCTGTTCTTCTTCACGTTCTTCTTCACTTTCTTCTTCTTTATTTCTTTCTTTTCCCTTTATATTATCGGCTAAAATTTTCCTCAGCTGTTCTACGTTTAATTTCTCGTGTTTAATTCCTCTTGATTCTAGTTCTTGACAAAGTTGTTCTTTATTCAAAGCGTAAATCCAGGATGTAGACATCTGCAAAAAATTTTTTTTTTACGTCTGTCGTCGAGTCGGTTAGTCGGTTTTTATCGGTTATGACTTAGCTCGAAAAGTTTTGTCAGAATCGGACCCGTGGCGTACTTTTTTTACTATATGTATTGTGATCGTCTATGTTACGGTACAAGTTTTATTACTACTCGGTTTTAGTTTTACTGTTTTTATTATATTTATTTACGGGATAATTTATTATTTGTTTTTTTAGCCCTTCTCCTTCTTGTTGATAAACGACTTTTATAGTGTTTTATAATTTAATTTTGCTTTTTTTATTTATTTTTCGGAGGTCTTTTTTCTTATTTTATTATCCTGTTTTTCGGCAATTTCCTCAAACCACTGCTATCGACTAGGGGGTAACCAAGCCGACCGCTTAGTGCGTAATTCGAGGAAAAAGTATCCGCGGTTTTATTTCTATTATTTTTATTCTATTTTTCGGAACGGAACTAGGTTTCAAAATTCCTCGCTATCTTCCCGGGGATAACCAGGCCGACCACGACAAATCTTGCGAACACTTTACTCTAAACAATAAATCTTACTTTACTGCGACACGGTACGGTACGATTACTACTTTGTACTCGGTATTCGGTAATGTTTACTTTGCTCCGAAGTTCCTCACTATCGACTAGGGGGAAACCAAGCCGACCGCGAGAAATCTCGTTAGCACTTTTCAGTGGATAACACGTACTTACGGTAAATATTACTTATTTTACACGCGACGGTTAGCTCACAGACTTACCTTCAAAATTCCTCGCTATCTTCCAGGGGATAACCAGGCCGACCACGAGAAATCTTGAACGCACTTTTCACGAAAATTTCACTTATTTCACTCGGAACGGGACGGAACGGAACGGATTATTTTTTTTAGTGAAACAATGGGATTTTTCGCGATTTTTTAACGTTGGGCGCCAGTGTGATGTTGCCGAAGTTCCTACCTACTTCTGGGCACATCTAAGATGTCCTTTAGGTTTAGGGAAATACCTATGAGGATCTTGATTAAAACTCGATTACAAATAACAAACGATAGTTTTATTGTAAAACAACATATAATAACAAGAGGAGAGAGAGGGCGGACGTGTAACTAAGAAACGGGGTCGGTGAGGTTTGTCGATACTACGGAGTGCGATGCGCGTCGGTACGGGACGGGACGGCGAGATAGCGGGGGCTCGCCGGGTATTCCCTTGCTCCTATCGACTAGGGGAACCAAGCCGACCAGAGCAGGAGAACTCTGCGAGTGACGGCGTGCTGCCGCTTAAATACTGCGGCCTCGGAGTGGGGAGTCGACGACGTCAGGCTTGTGCTTCTAGAAAGATCGAGTCCGTGCGATGCTGTGCCAGGCACCGATGCGGAGCTCGATGTGGGTAGATTCGAATGTCCGTCGTGACTCGATGCGATGCTACCCTCTGTTGGGCGAAGCTATGGTAGCTTCGTTACAAGGTTAGGAACAGTCTGCAAATCATGGTTATTACTTTAGACGACGACGCAATAAACAGTTTAAAAAATCTAAAATGACCAGTGTAAGGTATAAACAAAAGCAACGCTACGTTAAATTATTTACGTTTTCATTAGTCGTTAGAGTAGAATACATTTGTCACCAACCCCTACTCTTCCCGTGGGTGTCGTAAGAGGCGACTTAGGGACTACACATTGAACAGGGAACGGGCAGCAGCGCTCTCTGATACAGTAGCCTTTTAATCTGCGATCTCCAACCCGCCTGCCAAGCGTGGAGATTATGGCAAAACCCTCCACTTAAGTGGAGGAGGCTCATAGTCCAGCAGTGGACTGTAACGGGCCGTTGATGTAGTCGTTACTAATAGTTGAATATACAGAAATACCTAATGTAAGAGAGGTAATACGTAATGTTTGAATGGGACCAACGTGAAATCAATCTCTTATATTGGCTCTTCGCAAGATGTATTTGGTTTTACTCTCGAAAGAAAACTGTGGATCTTTTCTCGATCAGAACATACTCAAACGTTTCTCCAATATGTCATTTGAATGAACGTGATACAAGGGCCTCCTCATACCAGAACATCTCGAATAAAATATACAAGAAAGGTTCACTTAGATCAGAGGGGCGGGCCGGGCCTTTTACAGATAGTGGGGTAACGGAATGATATGTTTACATGGTCAAAGAAGTATCAAGCTCTATTGTTGGCCAAAGATACCGATAATGTATTAGTGATATTAAAATGGGCCGCGAAAGCACCAAGCGAGATGGGTTGGGGAGATATTATTGTTATCTCTCGGAAATGTTTCATTTTACAGATTGCTTGAGTTAATATTATTTTGTCATTTCGGTCGCATTCTCCTCGTCAGGATGAAAACATTGAATCCCAAATTCGTGGAACAGATACGCCTGCTGTGATAGCTTTGACCAATCTCGGCGATGCCTTACTTTGCTTTAAAATCTGTTTGTTTTTGGGCTTCGCTTCGTCGAGAATTCAGGTAAGTAGACACTTAAGTGAATAAAGATTTGCATAATAAAATAAACCAAAAATTAAGGTGTAACAAAGTCATGAATTTTATAGGAATACCGTAGGATAGGATATGATGAATTTATCTTTAATAAAACTATTCTATAAAGCGCGAGGCCTCGCAATTTTTACGATGCCTATAAAAACGGCTGATAACCAACTATCGATGTCGTATGAAATATTGAAGTGCCCAAAACACTATTCAAAAGCAATTTGAAGGAGTTTAAATAGATCCAACCTGAATTGAGCAATTTTTTTAAGGTATATGCCTATATCTTGGTTACTTGGTAATATTGGTACTGTGGGGAAAGAGACCACATTTATCTGAAACAATGTTTGATCAAACAAATAGAGGAAGACGTAGCTTCTACAAAACTTGATAAAAAACTAATCATGCAATCCACGATAGCTTTGACGTCGAAAAATGATTTGTAAAAATCTTAATTCCAATAAAATATATTTTTTATTTTGCATGAAAACTGTCCGCACACTATGGCGGTTGGAGCAACTCTCTGTCAAACTCCCCGGCAGAGACCGTATTAAGTTTATTTGCTCTTTTTGAAATAGGTATTTGAAAAAAGACCAAATACAAATTAAGAGAAATCATGCAACCAGCATCAAATTATATGACCAACACGCGGACCAACGACGCCCGATGTTACAGTACCTATTCTTCAATAATTTAAAATACAAATAGGGCTCTTAATAAAGAAATTATTTAAGAGAACACCGAAAATAAGCGATAAAATAAAAACGTTAAAAAAATAAACTCAAAAACAAAAGAACAACAAAATCAGATTATCCATCAGTGCTTAAATCAATAATAATCCCATTTGAACTGATACGCATCAATGATACGGTTGGAGGTGGGACCGTAAAAAATAATGATAAATTCATACGCGGATCCATTGTTTTTGCGGCCATAAAGCGCAAGTGTCGAGGAACCAACATTTACGGCGCCAATGAAAAATCACTCCGCCATTTATGACGTCATTGTTCTTCAACTCGGTCTAATATGAAAACGAATAAAAGAGGGTGAAACGGAAAAGCTGTGCGTCATCTAATAATTTTTATTTGGTGTTTCACGAGCTCACAGTCTGATTTAAGTCGGCGTGTGTAAATTATGATTTAATTTAATAACCGACGTTAAAAACGGGCGTAAATGTTTTTATGAGAGATAATATACTTTTCATTAAGAGTCATATGTAACTCGAGCTATTTTATTTTATGATTGAATCGTTACCAAATTAATGGAGATTTGAGCAAAACGCATTTCTTTTAAATAGATCAGCTTCTAGTTTTCTTTAAGTGTTTTGAAAATAAATGTATATTTCTTTTAGTATAATTTCCTCCCTACAGGAAATATTTTATAATAATGATGATATACTTTATTGAAACTACGCATATCTTCAGTTAATATAAAAGAAAAATAATAATAAATCAAGATGCGAATGAAAACCACATAAAATGTTAGGTATACTACTCTAAACAAGAAATGTAATTTTTAAATTCAGTTTTGCTCTCGTTGTTCTAATTACTTTTCTAGAAGGTTGGGTTAGCTGGCCGCCGCGCCACACTAACTAAAAGAGAACTTAATTGAACATTATTAGATTCATTAGAAAAGCTCACAAAGCCCGCACTAGAGGACTTAAAACTAGAAAAAGCACACGAAATCTTGTAACACTTTAGTACTTAGCGTTTTGTTGCTTAATATTTCAATTCCGTGTATGACTTTGTGGTCTACTTCTAGAGTCGAGAATAGGATAGAAAATAAAATGCAACTCAGAAGTTCTTAAAAAGTTTTTGAAATGCTAGGTGGCGCGAATACGAACCAGACAGTGATAAAATGGTGCAGTTTTTTTTTACATATTTTTGTATAATAATCACCATAACATAGTTAGGTAACGTGACGTATAAGTCGTGCGCACCGCACATCCGTCTACCTACTAATATCACCAGCTTGAAGTAAGATGTCGAAATTAACGATCTTGATAATATTTGTCGGCTCGGCGCTGCCGCTTGCCGCTCCGCCAGTAATTAATTGCACCAATTTGTTCTGCGCTTATAACGGACATTTGTCAAGCGCCCACCCGCTCCCGATGATTTTCGCACTAACTTCATAATCGATATTCCCAAGTATCGATTATCAGCCAAACTCTTTGGCTCAACTCGTATATTAAGACCTCCCCAAGTCATTAATAACGACTTAACGACCCTTGTTTTCTACCTTCGGAACGATTAAGCAATTCCGATTAAAGATAAAGTTATTCGGAGTCTTGTTCTAGGCGTTAAAAATGCAAGGCAGCGTTGTGGATAAACAGAGCAGACAACAAGACGATGTAAAAGTTAACAATTCTCATCACAACTAGGAAGGCAAACCTCTTAGCCCCAGAACAATATAAGGAGACATTACTCGCTGTCACAACTCTACTTTATAGGGAAAGTAGGAGTAGCGAGTTTGTGCCGACTAAGTTGTAGGGTCCTGGTTACTTCGTAATGAATAGAGACGTCAGGCGTAAACCGCCACTCGGGCGCAACTCACATACCATTTTAACTTGCTGTGAAACTATGCGGCGACCAGCGACGCGCCGCTCGATACAGACTTCGCTCTGTTATCATACTGCAAATTAAAATTATTCTAGCAAAGTTACAAAGCCGCTTCAAAATTATGTGAAAGTCGTATAGTAGATCGCATCGTTATACTAACTTGGACTTAATGGCCGCTCAATTTACGATATTGTTAGAGTAAAACTAATCTAGACTGAGGAAAAAGTTGGGCGATAAAAGTGAATAGAAACAGAGCGAGAGAAACAAAGAGCAGCATTTAGAGGCGACTTTCATTTGCATGCGAGACGATTTGAATAAATATTGCGCGGTGGGCAACGCTTCCTGCTTTATGAGTTTCATTATTTTATAAAGAAGTGTCTCTATTGTTGGTGGCCGAGACGCCAGCCCACGTCCGCCAAATCTTGAAACGGAAATTAAAAATAACGTAGTTTTTTGCCCCGATTTTATGAGTCAGATGCCAAATCTCCCTAATCTACCTCTAAACCAAATTCACAGTGTGATTACCGCATTTATAAACACGTGAACAATTAGTTAGCGTTTCTGTGTTTTCAGCATGTGAAAAGGATTGCACGTGTCGATATTTATTTAATAACTGCTATAAAATTAATCTGGACCTCACTCTGTTTTCTTCCCGTGAGATTGAGTTACTTCCCCGGATCCAATAAAGCCTAATGTCACTATAAGAAACGTGTTAATGGTCGCTATTTATCGTCTGCCCGGTAGACTACGCGTGAGAATAAATGCAGGCCCAGCGCATAAAATAAAAAGCGTAATATCGTTTGTAGTAGCACGGTCCACGTCTTTTTCAAATACTTTATTTAATGTTGAAGCTCTCATTGTATTTACTAGAGAAACTTTGCAAATGAGGTCGATTTAATTCCTGTGTGCTGGCTGCTTTGTAGCTGTTCAATGTAGTCTGCGCTGGACATTTGCTAGCTCCTTTTATTCTTACAGATATTTCGAATCGCTTCTAGTAGTCGGACTTTCTACTGAACGCCTAAAGGGATTTAGACTATTTTGATCAAATACGTTACAACAATTTAACTTGAAGAGAATTTAAAATTTCGTTTAACAATTTAGGCCAAACTTCGTTATTCTTGGAAAAAAAAATAAACAATCTGCCGTGATGAATCGGAATCATCATGCACAGTCCTGCAAAGAAATTCAAAGGTTGCGTGTGAAGTCGACCAACCCGCACTGGGCCAGCGTGGTCGACTAAGGCTCGCCCTAAGTCAGGGTAGGCTCGAGCCCCTCGGTGGGGACGTATATGAGCTGTTGATAATATCAACGATCACTCGTGCACCTCAGTTCTAAAATAACAAACTACAAAATTTGAGTAAACGTACTAAAGGACCTTAGCACTTTAATGTTTTCCAAACTTTTTATTACAGTATCGTTGTTTAAGAGCGACCGTGTCGTGTAGCGGGCCCGACTACTCGACTGGCTTACGGAGTGGCCCGGCTCCTAATGAGAAACTATCAAACTCCAACGGCACATTTGTCTTGTTAATGCTAATATTCAATTCTCGGAGCGACGCTCTCATACTGCTAACTAGGCTTTTAGTTGTTCGAGTATCGATGGAGCACCTGCTTGTTACTGAGACTTTCTGTACTGACAATGGTATAAACTCTCATTATGGGAACTTGTGAAGACGCATTTCTAGCGACAGTAATAATGGAGCTTTTAGGTCAAATTGAAATATATAGGTACATTTAAATGTTTATTCCGTGCAATTGACAACATGTAATTTTTTTAACAGTTCATTTTTATTATTTATATGAAAAATTTACCTACACGTGTCTTTTTATTTTCATTAACTTCAAGTCAAAGCAAATAAATTTTAATATTAAAAACATGCTCGTCCTAAAACGACGTAAGTACACCTTAGGATTTATAACGTTAATGCTCATGACCAATGAACAATAAACTAAGCAATAACTAAACAATGAACTAAGTAAAAAAAAAGTGTCATATGTCAGTCAGATTTTAAAATAAAAACATAAAAGCAAGGGCATTTGTTGCTAAAAATCCCGAACCGCCTACTTTTCTTTTAGGTTATTTGCAAATATCTCTTAATTTTGTGGATTATTAATTCTTAAAAAAATATATTGTGTTTAGGAAGACCAAATCTACAAATAGTTTTCTTTTTAATTGTTGTACCTTTATGAATTTGAAATGTCATCAATTTAATTCGAAGGAAAGATCACAAAAACTTGTGTAACTATTTGGTCACAATGAGTCGAAATGAGCATAAATAGATCACATTTAATTTCTTTATAATAACGCAAATATACTAATCGTTACAAAATAGCATAATTAGGGTGCACGCACGTGCAGATACAGATACAAACGAATGAACTTACGCGCTTACCTGTGTCATTACGGCAAACCCATCCGAGACACAATCGATATCACTCGACTGGGCGGGAAAAAACAAATACATTCTTTATAGCAATGTAGGAAGGTAACAATTCACCTCTCAATAGGCCTTACGGAATCTAAAGCGATCGTAATTTCGTCGGGCAATATTCCGCCTTTTCATATTTTCCTTTTGCCTCCCAAATGTTATATCGTGCCCGATACACGGCCGCGATTTTGTTTGTTATTTCAAGCCCTCTTGCGCCTCCGATTTGGAACATCGACACGTGAAGCATCAGTATAAACAAATACAGAAAATTTGATTAATTTGCTCCTCTTATATGGTTTTCTTTTTGCATTTACTTCGAAAAATGGAAAGAACATAATTTATTGAGTTTTCTTCGATATGTACTAACAGAGTTCTGCCAACTTCTATTTTGAACACGAATTGTTATTTTCAGTTTTACAGGCTTTATTGTGTAGCAAATACCTACTTACTCTTATTTCTCGATTTAATAATTAGCGCTCGGAGCATGCTTTTCAAGAAACTGTAAGTAACTAGAATATTCTCCAACAAGGTGAATAAGTAACTTGGTTGCAGTTGCAACAGGATGAATGATGTATTAGAGTTTGAAATAAGGAAATGGCGATAGAAGTGTAAAATACGCTCGAACACGCTTTGTCTTTGAAGCTCAAAATTTCATGTCCCAATAGAGACAAACAAAACTACAATTCGTTGAATATTTTCGATAACAGTCTCAGTCGCTGAGCGGAAGAATGCAAAATGTGACACCCCTTTAGCGAGGCTGAGTCAAAGAGAGCCGACTCACGGTTTATGCTGATATGGATTCTTTGAAGCAACGCATCTTTTATAGATTACGTATGCATTCTTTTACTGCGACGTATGTCTGCCGGATTGTGCATGGCTCTTCTGCGATCTTGAAATATGTTTAAGTTATGTTGGGTAAAGATTTTTCAACATATAATAATTTTTCTTAGAGAATATATGAAAATTTTGTTTGGCGCTTCAGTATAATTTAGACGCAGCCAGCGCTTTACAAAGATAAATAAGAGGACTCGAATATTATTATAGTTTTAGTTTGAATGTACATCTGCATATATTTTTTACTGACACAGAAACAAAAAAATAATAAACAGACTTTATTTGAATGACTTTTCGCATAACAAAAAGAGTTATGTGCGCAATTAATAGTGAACAGTACAACAGTTTACCTGCAAGATGCTACAAGTTAGATTCCCTTTAGATAGGAGGATATGTTTAGTAAAGATGCATACGGCGGCAGTCAGATACCGTATTGATTGCGACCCCAGGCGGTATATCGGCTATTATGCTGGGTTTAGAATTCGCAGTACCGGTGCATTGATACGGACCACGATATCCGCAAGTATAATATGCTTTCCGGATACGTAGGTAATAGATATAAATTGAGCTGCGGTGCAGGAGAATTGGTTGTTGTGTTTGTAACATCCGTCATAAATTCTAGGATACGACCGCAAGAAAAGTTTATTAATAAATAAATCTTTTGCTTGTAAAGTTATCGTAAAGGGGTTTTCCTAAAAACGTCGAACTAAATTTACACTTCGAATGTTGGCTTTTGCAGTGTAAAGGGTAAAGCAAGTGTTACAGCTCGATAGTGAAGCCAGAAGTGGCCAGTTTCGGAAAGCCTTTTTGAGAGTGGGTAGCGAGGAAAACGGGCATCAACAAAACAGTGCGCCGCGCGTTAATCGACTTAGCTTAGCGGACAACTTGTTCAGAAATCTGAACTCGAAACTACAAACGTGTTACGAGCTTCTGATACGCGAACTGGGATTTTCAGCGTCTAACACGAAATATTGTCTTGGTAGTGTGAGGTGAGAGGCAAAATACTTTTTAATGATAAATATAATCTCTCTCTCTAAGGTGGGGTCTGCTTTTCTCGTCTTCTCCATCCACTTTGCTCTAATTAGTGTATACCTTTACCGTACCGAACCTTTCACTGCACTTATTTTTAGTAATAGGCATAATATGCAAAAAAAAAATATAAAGTGTTTTGTCCCTTGTCTGCTAACTGCATAAAGAACATTATCATCAAACTTTCTAACTAAAGAGTATAACTTTCAAGTAAAACAGATTATAATTATTGAAATTCCATTTCAATTCAAACAATACTGAACTAAACGTTCTACAAGTTCATATAAAAGGAGGATATTAGTATTCAAAGGAGGTAAGACGTTGGCGGTAGTTCTCGAGCGTTTAGCTTGGAAGTGAGGCGAGAGCGCTCAATGGTCAACTTAAAGTACGTTCTGATTTAAGAGGAGCTAATGTTCTTAAATCGGGATTGGCGGGTAACGGGCCCGGATAAATATTTTGCCACTTGGAAACGTTACCTGACCGGGAAAGTGGCCGTGGGCGCGCCGCGGGGAGACAAAGTAAATATGTCCCCGTTTCCCGGGTCGTCCCCACATTTTATCGGGGAGCGATCGGTGTACGGGTCGGGAAATGAATTTAAAACGTGTTTGCGGGTAATCTGTTATCGGTCCCTTGTCTCTGGCTTGAATATAGACGTTCCGCGCCGGCCCTATATCTCGGTTGGGATTCTACTCGGTGGACGTTTGATACTATTGTTTGTAATTGTTCCAAATGCGATAGATTTTATAGATGGCTAAGCAATATACATTAATTATTTAGTTTTGTGTTTTGAACAGCTAAATGTTAAGTACTAATATGGGTAAGAACTAAAGTTAACGTTTCGAAGGTCGAAGTTAAGCAAACGTTTATTCATTTTCACTAATTAAAACCAATCTGACCCTTTCCAAATATAAGGAACACGACTCATTATGCCGCTAATTGAATTTTAGCTTACAGCTGAAGAGTGAGATCGTTATCACAGAAATCAGAACGCATTGCTCGATTTCTACGACCCTCATGGTTTTTATTACGGTAAGAAACACATTTAACTTCAATAAAATTTTATAAGGAAAACAATAAAACGTTAAATGTGCAAGTATTCAATGTTAGGTAGAGCGAAGTCTAATACGAGGTACACTGGGTTAATTATTTCGTCACAAGAGCCCTCGTAAGCCACTGTAACAGCGCTTCAGCCGAGCTCGGGGACCATAAAAGCTACATAATACGCGGCGACGTAAAACTCTTATTATTTTAGTATCTGCGAAACGGTCGCGGAAAACATCTCGTAAAATAAAACCTGTCGCCTCGTACGAAGAAGATGCAGCCTTCTGTCTCAAAGGCGCCGTTCAGCCAATGAGCGCGGTCCAAATCCAGGTGGATTCAGTGTGGACACCGGTTAGGATCGAGAGCGGCGAGCTAGGTGGATTTCTATGGAAAATGCAGACTTTATGGTAGCCGAGGGATAAGTTTCCATTTTAAATTGAAGAGAAACTCTGAAATGTTTCCTTGTCTCCCGCCGGAGCTAGCGGAGCTGAATAAAAATTCACGTCAGGTAAGCGCACGGAAATATTTACACAAACCGAAGAACTTACCGAGGGCGAAGTGTTTATACACCTAAATAAATGCAGAACTTATGGGCGCCGCTCGACGAATCTATCTCTTTCGACGTCGCAACGAAAGCTAAAAAAATCTTCAACAAAAGTTACTTTTGCACTGAGTTGAACAAAAGGAACGGCTTAAGAACATCCCGAATTCAGGTAAAAATTTCGAAGAACGAAAATTATTCGCTTTTTTTTATTTTTTTGTGAAAATGCGACTAAGTCTCGGAAACGCCCATTTACATAGCTGATGTCGGCGCGATGGTGCGTGGAGACTTCAAATGGGAATTATAATACCAAATTGAATACAAAACTTTCCTTTCAGTGCCGAGTAATGGAGGAGTCTATGCACCGGAACAATCGAAAAACAAATAGAACGAGAACGGAGACGAGACACTCTCTCTTCTGAAATAATAAGTGTCTGACGTCTTTTTGGACATTCCTGACGCGCTTTTTTGTAATTATATTCTTTTACACTTTGATCTTTCCAATTCAAATAGGCTTTTTTCTCGTTGAATCAGAAGTTATAGGAATATTTCAAAAGCTTTAAGTGAGGCGACGGAGCGGATTTTCCTTTCCACCGGCTATATCGTTCTGATTGAAATGCAAATTAAATGGTGTCCATCCGAAACGTATTTATTCTATATAACTTTGGCTAATCTCTCAAATTAGATGTATCATTGAATATATCTACACGAATAAAGCCTTTTTACTTTATAAAATTTTACATAACTTGCAAGCTTACAAAAAAAAAAACAACTTGTAACTTAAAATAACTTGAACATTTCAACAATAGAACTACGAGTAAATCTGCGATATTTTAATCTTTTCTCAGCAGTTGTAAAATGACAGGGATTGTTTGGTGGAGAATCTGAAGCGGTTCATTATTCCGTTCCGAGTTATTTGGCACCCAACGAGGGCCGCGCCGCGCTTGCCTCCGCGAACAGATGAATCATTCGCGGCTTCGCGCTCACTTTATACCCCCGGCCCCATCTCAGTCTTGTGCTCGCAGGCACCTCAACAATCCAGCGTAATGCTCGACAGAGTTGTAAGTTCAAATCCGAACAAGTTACACAACGAAACAAGCTGCAACAAAAACATTTGCCTATGCCGACGTTAGTGAATTGTTCTCTCGCTCGTGACTGGGTAATTTCCATACATTTCAAGTTCTATCGCCTGCGGGACGTTCGTTCTTTTGTTGATAAATGTTTGACGGGAACTCCGGGGACGCCATTAAAAGTTTTTTCGTGAATAATTCCAGTTTACATACGCAAATGTTTACTTGTGAGTCTACATGAGCTCACCTATTCGGTGATTTCTTTTCATAGAGGCATTTGTTCGAAGTGGTGGTTTTCTTTTGGGGTTGTTGAATAGGTAATTGGAAAAGTTTTTGTGTTTTCTTTGTCAAAGGCCTAGTTTAGCCGCGGGGTGAGTACAAACTACATAACGATGGCGCGGGTACAGCAGCGATATTACCTTATTTTTATTGTATATGAGTGAATTGACGCAGTTGAGAATGTGAACCTCATGAGGTAAACTTGGAAGTTGTGTGAAAAGTGAGGGTGATAAAGAGACGAAGCTGTGGAAAGTTGTCGAGGACTTGCGGGTAAGGTAACAGAGGAAGTTGGGGGCTATAACTCACAGTGAACCAAGTTCCCGATCAGATTGTCAGCGGAGCAGTTGTCTGCTGAGGGTGACGAAAAGATTGTTATGTTCGTGACATTTGGGTGATCGTAATAGTGGGGACATAAAATAATTACATTAACGCTTAAACTCTTCATAATCAATTCTATTCAATTGTAAACAATAATTAATCGTATTAAAGCCGTCTCGTCATAAGTTGCAACATAGGTATTTCTATTTACTAATTTCCTCTAAAGTTGCATTAAAATATATGGTACAAAGTTGTTTTACATAAACAGTTATAATATCTTTAGACACCTTATGGGCCTAAAGCGTTATTGTAGCGCCTCTGGTATGTTTGCAGAGGCGCGACTGAACACGTTTGATGCCATCCAGAGACACCGCATCGCTAACTTCATGTCCAGGGTTGGTGAGTGTAGTAACATGATCATAAGGGAACTAGCTGACAGGTTGCATCCAACCAAAATGTATGAACGCTGGCTAGCGATTGCAGCCTAGTATATTTTATTTTTATTATTGTATTTTTAGGCCCTTTACACCTGTTTAACTTTATTACTTTTAGATTAGTTTCACTATAGATCTTGTGTCTGCAATAAAAACTTATTATTATTATTACAACCAAGAAGCTCCCTGTGTTTCAAATGATGGCGAATAAGAATACGAAAACATATTACATATTTATTTTGCGAGTAAGCTTTAACTTACTCAGATTAGTCTACTTAACAAAAAATATTTGTAAGTGTGTTGTAGTTTTCTGTAAGTATTTTTCTTGAACATTTTACATGTCAAGTAGTTTTAAGCATCATTATCACCAGCTCATACACCCATCGAAGGGCTAAAGCCAATATCAAGTAAACGTAATATCAAAAACATCTTGCTGTGTCGTCGCCGCACCAGCGTCAAAGATGAGACCTGTCAGTATAGGCCTGCACTTCTAACCATTATTCCAACGATGCATCTTTCTCAACGAAAAAATAGAACAAGTTAATAAAGATTTAATTAAAACCCTTTTGAATATAGACTGTAAACAATAATTTTCAATTAGTTTGCTTTTAAGTAAGTACGATATTTCTCAGAGAAGCTTGAGATGGAAGTTATTTTATAATTAAGAATATTGGAATAGCCTCTAATCCTTTCGTTTGGTAGAATAATATAGCTTTGATTATTATGTTCAACAATAAGTTATTATGAAGTTTTTTTATGGTTGTGGTTATATTATTGTAATTATTTGATTTTACTACCCAGCATACGAATCGGTTTCTACAATTCCAGCAGAAAAAAAAACAATCTCTAAAATACGCCAGATAGAATCAAAACTTACAAGAGAAGCAAAATTTTATCCCCTTCAGAAATTCATTTCGTCCAACCGATAAATAAGCCTGAGCGAGCCTACATTGGTGCTTACGTACACAATTTCCTATAAGCTCTTTACGCATCGAGGAGGCACATATCGCGTAATACGTACGCACCTAATACTGAAAAAAGGCACTCGAAAAATATCGAAAAGTCTTTCAGCTTTAAAACATAGCACTGATTTTTGTCTGACAGTGTGGGTTTCAACTCCAGAATATCCGGATTGACAGCCGAACGCTCTATCGTTAAAGATAAAGATAAAAATATCTTTATTCGAAGTTAAGATTCAACAAAATCATTTTTCGACGTCAAAGCAAGATGGCCGTTAGACCACGGATGTTGTTTCATGCTTATCGTTAGGACTGAGGTTGTTGCTGTTGGATTGTAAGTTGGGCCTCGAATCTTAAATATTATCGTGATGTGCCTATAGTAAAAATGTTTTTCTATTCATATTCTTGTGAGATGTATTTAAAGTTCATTTAAATAAATAAGAAACTGTGATTTTTTATTTATTTATTGTTTATTGTGATAGCAGATTATTAACAGTGGCGGAAGAAAAAAATCAAAATCCTGATTTTATCTACGATTAGTTAAGTCGTTCACGTTGCCGCGCATTTAAATTAATAATAATAATAAAGCTTCTTCATTTCAATTCAAAGTTTCTTATACATTTACAATTCATTATTCTTATTTAATTTCATATCTCCTATTACATTATTTACATAAATATTAGTTGAGTATTAATTATCTTTGGATCCCCTTAGGGTAAAAGCCTCCTCCATCCCACTCTATTTTTCTCTGTCTTGGGCCGTTTCCATCCAGTTTGCCCCAGCAGCTTCAATGATATCATCGACCCATCGTTTCTTCGGCCTGCCTACTCTTTGCTTTCCTTTGGGACCTGACCACGTTGTTGTTTTCAGAGTCCATCTTTTGTCTTGATACCTTGACATGTGGCCCCCTATTTCCATTTGAGATATAGTGCATGTTTCAGGGCATCTGTGAATTTAGTTCTCCTTCTTATCTCCTCATTTCAAACTTTATGTATATTTCTTATTCTTTCAATGTACTTCTCTCTATTTAAATTATTGATGCGTAATTCCTATTAGAGCCAGGACGAGGCGTGAGGCCACAATAATAATTTTAAGCGCTAAAGAGAACCGCGTGATTATTTAGCGACGAAATTAATAAGGCAGCCTCCGGTGTGAAATGAGCTTTATTGCGTTACGCGCGCTACAGTGAGTAAAAGCGTCGTTTACATAAGGGTGCTACTGCTTTGGAAACTTGTCTATTAAAATCAAAAGAAGAAAAAGCTTTTTTAATACGCACTAATTGTTTTAGGTACCTATTTAAAATGTTTTGGTAATAAACTTCTTTAATAAACTTATTTTCAATTTCTGCATTTTGCATTAACACTAAGTACCTAATAGTACCAACTCGTATAAATCCAGTCTGCTTATCTTAGATATCTTGAGAGAAAGTTACGACCTCATGACTCATGGTATATAAAACACGAAACTATTCAATATTAGGATCATAAAGAATTCTCTTCATATTGCAAACTGAATATAAATACAAAACGGAGTTAGATTCATACAACTTAATAGATATGAAAATTTTACGAGTCATAACGTTACCTCTAAAAGTCAAATAAGAACTTTATTCCATGTATTATTGGTAAATACAGCTTTCGCAATATGCGATGAACTTGTTATAACCATGTTATTGGATATTTCCATTATTAAATAGTTAGGATAACTCATGCTATTATTTGAAAATGTATGCTGCTGTTATCACATTGTTACGTTGTAAGAGTTGTTATTTAAAATCATCCCACAGTTAATTAGCAAAACATTGATGTTAAAAGTATTCACAAACAATAAAATGTGATGCGAGGCTTACGACATAATACACATTAAGGGAGTTGTAAGTACATCACGCGAAAGGCCGACGCAAATCGAGGGTATCCGCATCAACTCTCGTGCGACAAATTACGTTCTCGCGAACAGATAGCGATATTGTCGTCCTGAAAACACTTTTCCCTTGTTTTCTCCGAAAATGGGGAAGGAAGAACTCTAGTTCGCAAGACAGCTTGATCCGGCGAACCTTCGAGGGGCAGCAACAAGTCCTTCCGACACACACGCTAAAATACACTCTACTACTAAACGAACAGGGTTCACTCCATTTTAAAGCTCAAGGAAAAATAAAAGAATTCATATGTGTCTAAATATATTGCAAGTCTGAGAGGAGATAGAAAGTTAAAGTGATGGAGCGTTACAGACATTAGGTAAATTGTTTGTAAAGGAAACAGAAACGATACTTGGCCGGTGTACTTTGGTAGCAATCATCTTCGTTGTTTCGTTAAAAGTAAAGGGAAAACATTTGCTGACTTCCAGTTCATTAAAAAGAAATAAATGTGTTCATTTTGCGAATTAAAATATCTTTTCGTCAAGAATGAAAACCTAACTCAAACAGGCAAAAATAAATTAAGAAATCTCGAGCTTACGTGTATTGACATTAAAAGCCAAGGCACCTTCAAACGCCGAGGCAGCTCCAAAGAAAATACGGCCAAAAGGGAGAAAAAATACGAGAAAAACCAATTGTGCATCCCGCCTCATTGTGAGGAGTCCAAAGAAGCCCGATATAGACGAAGGACGGAGACGATTCGTTAAAGGAGATAATTATGAAAAGACGAGATTCGTGAAAAAATCAAAAACCGGATGTAGACAATAGACAGCCGACGACGATTGGAGGCTTCGCGTCTTCGGTACAAGTTTTAAATTAAGAACAAATCTTGCGGCTACAAGTTTTCCGTTGTTGGCAGTTGTGCAGAATTATGGCAAGTATACCGATTATGTGGAGAAGGTGGCGGCTTTTCCGGCGCGGCGGTAAGTAGTTTAGTCAGTGGGCAGTGAAGTGCACGACACGTGCCCCATGTGAAGTCGCCGGAGGTTTAGGAGCGGCCGCCTGAGTGGGTTAAATGGAGCGTGGACCGGCGAGCCCCGTTGCACTTGTTGCAATTTCTCTTCACTCCACGACTTAATTGTGCCGAGTGCGGCCCTTACGCTCGCTATAGACGAATGGCGTTAATTTTGCCCAGGAGGGTTACTTCCATTACACTAATTGCGAGCCACATTTCGCCTAAGCATCTCAGAACTTCGGTCGGCAGCGCCGACTCCTCCAACAAAGTCGAGAAAATTCGCAGAAACCGACTACCAAAGGGTATGGAAGTGAACGAGACTTTGCTAATATTCCTAATTAAGCTTTTAATGTAATTGAAGAAGTAGAGACACGTTGAGATTCAAAGGAGTCTTCGAATTGGTGTACTTGTTCACCGCCAAAAATACTCTTAGAGAAATTACTTAGATCGAGTTCGGCGAGCGATTCCCCATATTTCACCCCAGCAGCGGAACACCCGTTCGATTTACACACACCTTTAATAGGTAGGGGAAGACGAAGGCACCCGACAGGGAACGGCGAGCCTCGAAGTTGGTGAAAATTAAGCCATTTCCGTTGTAGGGCATCGTGTTCCAACTTTATTACTAATCGAGTCACGTCACGAAAAGAATTTTCTATATACAATTAAAGGTTGCAGGGCTGAGTCAGGTATCGAGTGCCGGGTGTCGCGGGCCGGCCGGGCGGGAATTATCGCGGGTGTCGCGGAGGCAAATCGCCGCGCGGGCACCTGTGCCCGATAATGCGCCCGTCGGCCCGTCTGGCCGAAAGGGCGAGGAATCAATTAGGCCGTCGCCGAATTGCGTAACGGCTCTAGTTACGAGCGCGCTCCAAGGTCCGCAGCTGCTTTTTGCTCATCCGACCTCTTGTTATTGCGCAATCGACATCCAACGCCTCAGATTAAGATATTACGTATTCATCGAATCTTTTCTATATTTTTATTGAGTGAGCTGGATCGATAAAGAAGCTTTATAGATCAATCAACCGTGGAATGTTTTATTCAGATCCTTTAATATGGCGAGGCCGTAAATTCGTGCACAATACTGTAGATTATTATTGTTACAGATTACGTCTGTTAACGAAATATCTAATAAATATAAAGCAGAAAATGAAAATTTTTGTCGATCTTGGACAGGGCTCGAACCTGCATCTCCTTGGCTATCCGGGCCAGAAACAGGCGTATTAATACCAGTATTCAGTAAGAGCATCGCATTCATTGAAACATGGATATCGGTAGTTTATAATTGCAATCCGAGCATGTAAAAAGCAGTGAAAAATTTCGTTGACCTTTCACAGAGCTTAGTGGCATAATTGGTAATGCGCCTGTTTCTGGCCCGGATAGCCAAGGAGATGCAGATTCGAGTCCTGTCCAAGATCGGATTTTTTTTTCATATTCTGCTTTATAATAATTAGATTCGTGCACAATTTTTGGAAGTTATGCGAGGTGGTATTGTGTTGAAAGAGCGTAGTCACTTTGCTAACTATGATTCCCTTGTCGGTTGTCTGTTAATGATTAACAAGCTCACACGGCGCGTCGGCCACAATTAATGGATTACTCGCACCGGGCCGACGCAACTACATTTACGGGTTAGCCACAGCGCGAGGGCGGGCAGGAAAAAAATGAGTTTTAATGGGATCGCATCCGACGGATTTACATCGATGATTTGCTGAACACGCGCCGTCAACGCTACCGTGATTAACGACCCGGGAACACTATCTTTCAGTTTCATTGAAAACTATTGTTCACTATGCACCGAACTTTCGTTTATGCTCCACCCGGAGTTACAAGTTTATGAAGTTTAGTTAGAGAGTTCCTATTTGTTTACTTTATAATAAGCTAAAGAACCAGTAGATGTCTTAAAAGTAATGGCAGGTAGAGGTTTTATAAGGGAACAATCTTATAAAATCGATTTCGGAAGGTGTGGATGATTTTAATCCGAATTACCTTTTTTCGGAAAGGTTAAAGGGCGGTTGGGCGGCTACAAATGAGGGGTCCAATCGATGACGCCCATAAAATGCAGATGAAAGCCGTAACGCGCGATGCAAAGCGTTACCTCGAGGGCGGTTCATTAAAAAAATCCAAATTAATTAGGGCGAATGAAGTCGTCAAACGAACAAGGTCGTAATTTTCGCCGCGTCCGCTGTAGATTGCGGCGTGTGAGGGCAGTCGTATGTGAATTATTTAGAGGCGGTCGCTCGGCCGACTGAGCCGCAATTAATGAAGTGGCCCTAGTCGTTTGTCAATGTGGCGGTCTGCAGCGGTCGCCAGTGGTCACCGGCCACTCGCCCTACCCTCACCTACACCAATCTGTTTCCCAAACTCGAGTGTCAGTTGCACCCAACCTTTGCCCTGTCCGTCGTTTCACTGCTCACTGGCTACCCTCGAATTTTCCGCGCTAATTACAATTTACACTGCAATACCGTATTCTTTGATGTCCATCATAATTTCGCTAATATCTACCCGGCGGGCTAATGTTATCGTGCGATACTGTGAAAGCCGCATTATAAATCTAGTGTAGAGGTCGGAAGCGGGCTGCGGAGGTCGTCGTTAATTTTAATGGCAAGATTTATTTGTCCCCGATTACGCGGAGTCTGATCAAATTCCGAGGCGGCGGGTATGAACAGCTCCCTCTCGCTGCGACATTAGGCAGAACTCGCCTCACCCCGCTCCCCGCGTCGCGCCCCCGTAATCGCTCCGTTTAAATATAATTGCAATAAGTTAATAAAATCCCACAGCGCTTTTAATTAATTTGTGGCGACACAGGCGCCCAATTAAATAGGGATTTCGGAAATTTCATAAAGCGACACTGTAAACGCTATTTTTGTTACTTGCTTTATGTGGTTTGTTTGTGAATGCGTTGGGTTCAATGGGAAAAGTAAATAGGTAGTATGTACTCAAATGTACTATAATAATTTTCATTTAGTGATTGTTCAGCCAGCCGAGTGCTCTTTGAGGCACTACATTAAATTGGATACTTCGTTAAATTTTGTGTTTGAATAATGATTTTGCTTAAATGAAGCAGACAATATATCAAATGACTGAACTAATCGATGTAAAATGATGTATATGTACCCTTACATTTCTTTATTGTAAATATGCATTAGGGCGAGTGACTCGGGGGTTGGCAGGAGGAGACGAGGCCAGGTCCTCATTACGCCGATGCTCCATCAAAGACGCCGTCGATCCGGACGAGAAGTGTCCCGCACAAGCCGCTCAATTATGTTAATGGGTTTTGCAGCATTCTCCTAACAACAGGACTACCTTCAGATGATTGACGTTCGCTGCCGCAGCGCAGCATTTGATGATTGGTATAGTATACATCATAATGTAATTATAATTAGTAAAGCGTACGTGTATTATCTGCAATTTGAATTCACGTATGAAACAATTGAACGTCGTCGTCGATAGATTAATCTGTATTTAAAAATCAGAATCAGACACGAGCCTTCATTATTTTTATCAACAATGATGTGGTATGTTTTATGTTCGTACAATATTTACTATATAAAAATAATAACATAGCCATAATAACATAACAGGCCGCCGTAGTTTCTATCAACGCTAGACATCAGCCACTCCAACAAAATCAATAGCTAAGCACACCAATAAAACAAATACATTTTATTTCTGGACGAGGCTGCTAGGCGCAGGGGATGATTGATAGTGTTTTGAGTACACCAAGCGTATTGAACGAACCACCAGAGGGAGCCGTCCACCAAAATAATTGCTTATTTTTATCACACACAAGATGACCGAATCGAAAAACCATCAAATATCCAATAAAATTTCTTCAGATACATAAATAGGAACGTACGAAACGATAAATTATTGTTCATTGAATAAAATGACATGCACAATGAATGTGTGGCGATGCACAAAGGCCAAGGCTCTGTGTATTTTTAAAGTAACGTAAACTCTTCGGTAGAGTAATGGCGACGACGACGCCGCCGCTGGTTCGAACCTCACCACGTGCTTTCGAATTTCAAATTCACATGTACGTCAATTCGACACTCTCAAATTATCGTGAGGAAACTTGAACAGGTCTACAAAGAAATTCATAGGTTGAGTGTGAAGTCGACTAGCTGCGCTGGGCCAGCAGTCGCTTGTTCTGGGTAGGCTCGAGCTGTATATCGAGCTGGTAACAATGTAACAGACAATGTTCCTAGACAACTCAACTCGAGTGTTAAGGCTTAAATGGAGGGATGAAAAAGTATTTCTTGCCATCAACAGTGAGTCGACAGAAAGGCAACATGCTCCACTACAACGCGTGATTTTCACAACAGTGTCGGGGAGACGTAAGAGTCGTGCACCTGCGAATATCCCGGTAAGATTGCCGGCAAAATGCCGAATCACGGGGCCGGTATACGCTTAAATTACGCGTAAACCCGAACACAAAGGCTATGCGTATTCAAATTCCATTAATCTCCCGCCCGAGGGAAGGTGGGGTAAAATGAACCGGCGCGGACAAAAACAATGCCGACGGCAAATAACCGGCTCAGCATTGTTCCGGCAATTAGAAAGCTTTCCCATGTACCGGCCGTGTATAAAAACAGTGTAACATCAGCACGAATCGCTGCCTATTGCTCGTTACCGTTGATGTTTATTACGGTTATTAGGACTTAGCCGTGCGGTTCGATATTAATGTACACAGTACAAGTTCCTTTTAATTATTTATAGTAGCACTACGTGATCGCATCTTTGAAATCGTATTGGTTTCCATTTTATAAATGGGGTCGCAGCGGGCGTCGGCGTGTTTTATGTGTCATTACAATCTTTTCCCTGTGTTATTGCGCGGCGCGGGCGCTGATCTGTGGACGATCCGGCTCAAAGGTTGGTATCAGCGAATTAAACCGTCTGCTCGTTAACGGCGGAACAAATGAAAACGTGTGAAGAGTTAAGCACCAAATTTATCCCGATTCAACCTGCGAATGCTGCAGGACAATGCAAATGATTTGCATTCCCAGTGACTGGATATTTTTTTATACAATGATAGCCAAATTGCCACGACATAATAAACATGCGCGTAGCTAATTGCTACGAACGTAGCATATCAAGTTTTGCTGAGCAATATTTTTTTATTTATTTACATATTTTTACTATTTCTGGGGCAGAATAGTGTGAATATGGTACAAATTTATCTTTTTAGTGGTTGAGTAACGTTGAGATTAATATAATCTTGTCTGTGCGCGTACTGGAAGCGCAGACCACCACATTTAGCGCGCTATGACGTTGCAGTTTCAACTTCACTCAACTACCAAAAGGAAAATTTGTACTATACAATGAAATAAGTATCTACTTACTAATTGTCTATAATAAAATTTTACTAACCATTGCAGAAGAACCAATTGGGCCGCTTACCTGTAAAAGACAAAAATAAAATTTAAAACACTGTTCATATTTTCTGACCTGTTCAAAACATTGCAACGTATTTTGAATATGGAATGCCAAAATTAATTATCATCTGGAATCCAGCGCGGCTCAACCCTGCAGCAGAAGTTGACACAACCTGCGCCGTAATGGGAACAATACGCTTGTGTAGCGCAATCACAAGGAGCATGCCTGCGCTATTGTTTCCACCGCTGTTATTGCGAGCGGCAATAAGCCGCGTTGTTTGCTCAGGCCACTATTGTAGCGGGTTATTAGGACAGGACCGCGGCCTGCGGCGCTCCAGGGTTGAGAACCACTGGCTTGTGCACTTAGTGACATGATTTTGGGGCTTATATAGAGCGCCGTGTTTACGAAAATGCTAAGTGCGGGTGGATAAACGGTTCTGTGTACTTCCTGTTTCCGTAATGGTTAAAGAAGCCTTTGTTAGACAGGTAACTTGCTTAGTTTTGTATTTGTTTTGATGTTACACTTGTTTGCAACTAAAGCAGTATTATAAACGAAAGTGCTTGGAAATATATTAGTTCGATCGAAGTTAAATCTTTGTGGTTTCGGCAAGTTGATCACAAACTTAGTGGGCTTTTTTTAACCTGCACTTATTTTCATAAGTACACACGGCAAATATAAGTTAGGCGATAAATAGAAATTAGCGTGTGGTCTGCTCTACTATTTTATGCCCAAATCACCCCTTTGTGCGTCTGACCTCAATTTAACATACTTTTATACTCAACTTGTCCTCAGCTACCATTAAGTTCAAACTAAGTTACCATTGTATTAAAACGCCAACCTTACTAGTGACAAATATGATTTTGGATAAAAATAAAGTTCAGTATATAAAATAATGAGAATTCAATGTAATCGCTTATGCTTCTAATATTTAGCAATTTTTTTTTGTTTTTTTTTGTCTTTACTTTTCTACGTCTTAAATACTAATAGTCACGTTATCACGGGGTATATTCTGTAAGTGTGTAGCAAATAATAGGTACGTAAAATAAACATTTTAAAAATTTTCCTTTATAATCATTATTTCTAATTACTATTTTATTTATTTGGGAAAGTAAACAGCTGTATACAATATGATAAATTAATAGTATAGACTTATAAAAGATGTGATTTTGTATACAGCCAACTACACCATCCACATGTAAATTATTAAGTGTTGTTAGTTGGTAAAACAGAGTTACTTAGCATTATGTAAATAGTAATTAAAACCAGATGATAATGAATCTGATGATGAATTTAGATGACCAAAACATTAAGATTGAGCATTTCATAAACATTTGACTAAATTATATTAAAATTATGATGTGACACTTGGGATACTCAACTTGACTCAGACAAATTTTTTATTACACCATATTTATTCTAACTAATTTAGTGACAGTATGTTCCTGGGAACACTCCATGTAAACAAACGAGTGACGATCACGACGACGAAAACTGGCTGATTTCCCGGAGACATTTGTTAGGAATCAGTTAGATTTGTACTATTGGCACCTAAGTGAATGAATCAAGTTAGAGCGAGCGGATGCGCATCGCACGAAGCAGATGTAAACAAACGCGCGTGATCGCTGTAAGCCGTGGGATTTCGACCCCTAAGCAGTTTGCACACAAGGTAAATATTGCACTGGTTTCAGAGACTGCTTGTTGGTTTGAGATGATTAGTCGCATATACGGTTACTGTAAAATTTGTTTTCAGTAAGTTACACTGAATAAAGATAAAATTTTAGTAAAAAAAATTAATAATTAAAGTTAATATAAAGAACACCTTTTGCATTTAACTCATCTCATTTTATTATAAATGCACTTTTATTTTTCTTAGCTCAATTTAAATGGATTACGAACTCTGTTGTAAATCTAAGACATCTCACGCATTGAAAGATTTTCTCATTTGTTATATACACTTCGTATCGAAACAAAAACGCGACAGCTTTGTTATTAAACTGTTGATGAATTTATGAGATCAGTTTCTTTCTAGTCGGACAATTCTTAAATATGAATAAAAAGACTCCGTAGCAGATTCTATTGTAAGAGCACAGGTTTTGTGAAAACAGGTTCAGTTTCAGAAGGGGAAATGTATTGCGTCTTTTCACAGGAAAAGCTCAACTCATTTATCAAATCGCCGTTGTCTACATTACAGACGGGGCGTATTGTGAGTAGGCTAAAAAGCTCGTCGACACAAAACGGCGCGTGTCGCGACGACTTCTGCTCTCGACTCCGCAGTGCCACGCAAATTTCAACCTAACCTTCTGAATGATTAGCCGAGTTCCTCTCTCCACCCCAACTCACTCAGGAACGGCATGGCGTCGATCAGAGTAGCAATTCAAAGCGTAAATTAAACGAGTTAAATTAAACAAATACAAATTAATGACAGCAAAAAGCGTTACGATTTTGGAAACAAACACATTTGTAGACAGACTTGGTGTAATTAATAAAACATAAAATTTATTAAAATGGGGAAGTGTAATTTGGTTAAAAATGTATGAATATAGATTGGTCAAATATTTTCTTGACGCTCCAAACTGACGCGCGGAACGAAAGAGTGGACTCATGAATATGCAACAGCATTTCATAAAGTATTTTTACAATTTAAAAGCGGCAGAAATTTTTGACCGAGTTCTTTAGACGCAGCTGCGGTTAGGTGAAATATTTGTACCAATTGTATTTATAAAGTTTCAAAAGTTTGTAATAAGAATTAATAAAATTTATTTAAGTTTTGCAAGTACGAATTACGCCCTGTAAGAAAGAATATTGGCCTATATAGAATACATGGCCAAATGAAAGCCTTTGGATTTGTTTAAGAGCGTATTAAGTGCTCCGACGTGCAGGAATGGCGCTGAATGCCCGTAAGCGTTGCAGCGGGTAGCAGCACACTTAAAAATTGCCTTAATTTCTATGACGAACACGTACGTTCTCCGTTCCAAGTGCATTCCCCATTCGGCGGGTTTGCGGGATATTCTCCAGGCGGCAGATTGCTTAAGCCAATTTTGTCTTAGTGCTCCCCCATTACCTGCACGAGCGCATGGACACTCACGCTTTCGAGACGTGATTAGGAGCTAAGTAGAATTTATTTTATGGAGCACGCGAACGTTGCGTTCGCTCCAGTCGTAACCTAATGGAACATTTGTTCGTTTGCATTGAAAGGGACGAGCGAAAATGTAGCGGCCGGATACAAACCTCGCGGCGCGACATACCCGAAATGTATTCATATATGTATCGATACTGAAAAACATCCTCAATATTTTTCATGCGAAAAGTCAAACATTGGAAAAGTTCGTTATTGAAAGATAAGCCGATATCTCACACATAATTCTTTGTAAAGTATAAACACGCACTTAAAACAATTTTTAAGCTTAAGCTCAAAAGAAAAAATGTTTCCTCCACATCCGGACGGAGTTTTCACGTCAGAAACTCATATAAAAGACATTTCGCCGAGCTCCTTGCCTATCGGCGGTATTATTCAAATTAATTTAGCGCGCTGAGGCAAAAAGTGCGCGCGTTGGGAGCGCCGCCCCATATTCATAGAGCTGCCCTAAATTAGCATCACAATGAAGTGTTGAGGCGCGGGCGGCAAGCGCTTAATGCGGCCTGCGTCTTCTCACACGAGTATATTACATACTAACGAATTAAGTATAAAACTTGGTAGCCGCAAATTTGTTTGAGCTTTCACCGAGCTAAGACACTGAAAACACAGGTGGAAGCGATGGAAAATCCGTGTGTTTGTTTACCTATAATTTACACAGAATTTTCCGCAGGTAAATGATTAATTTCATATGAAGTAGGACATAAGTTACCTCTTAGCGGGATATTATGATAAGTGTCCCGAGCGGCGCGGCAGCTGAGGCGGCGGAGGCGGTATATTGTTTTTTGGACCACCCTTTTACGCCTTCCCGCCTATAAATAAATCAAAATATTCAGGAAGGGCTCGACTTTAAGGCGGCTTAGCGGAATCGTAAAATTCAACAGCGTTCGCACCGCCCCGGGGTTTATCTTTCGCGTCACCGTGTTTTTGCTTGAATCGTAAAAGAGTATCACAGTATATGAATAGAGAGCAGCCTCCCTTTTACCGTGGACATATAGAGTGGAGCACTTTACAAGTTTAATGCTAAAAGTAGATTATCTGTTCATAAGAAATATTTTCATGTCACGTATTTTCAAACGGCTTAGTGATGGATGGAAAATGAGAGAGAAAAATATTTGTTAAGGTGTGTTCTGCTGAGGCGATTTATTTTATACAATACTAGGGCGACCGCCCGCGGCTACGCTCGCGTTGTTTAAGATTTTCCCGTGGGAATAAGACTTTTCCCCGTAAATAGTATTCTATGTGTTAATCCAGGGTACAAACTATCTCTATTCCAAATTTTATCCCAATCCGTTCAGTAGTTAAGGCGTGAAAGCGGAACAAACATCCAAACATCCAAATATATTTTCACATTTATAATATTAGTGTGATCTCAAACAGACAAGTTTCAGTTGGATTCCAAACTTCAATAGGCCTAAAAAGGTTTGAACGAGATGATCAGGTTGAAAACTGAGTCGAGTTGGTGAGCAAACTAAACAAAACGGACAGCTATTATTGCTGCAAGTAGGGCGCGCTTTGGTCATTAATAACAATTTATTTAGCACAATGCCGCAATTTCGGTCCACGAATTTCGGGCCTTTGGGAAAACGTGGATTTGATATTAAACGGGGAATCGTTTGTAAATTGATTAGATAGTTTGTGATAAATTAAACAAGTTTCATCTGGCCCCGTTGTTTGACCGTCATTAATAAAACTGATACACTGAATTTGTTGTAAAGTTATTTTGTTGATTATGCCGTTGTTTTGATGATACCAAAACTAATAATTTTATACAATTCGGATTCTCTTATATAGGAAGAGCTAATAATGTTTGTATGTAAATTAAACAAGAATAGACAGCGAACAGTGCTCGTCGGAATTGTTATCAGAAAATGAACAAGCCGGTGTTTCTTGCGAGACCGAGGGCTCCGGCGAAGTCGCAGGACCGGAGGGAGCCGGGCAGAGTTGCGGCTCCAAAGTTCCCCATTCACAGCGCCGGGAGCCGGCCATTGTGGCTAATTCAAGGCTATAATTAAATTTGTTTACATAATATTCTGTTACGAGACGAAAACTTCGCAAAATGCGCCCGCGGGTAAAAAGTTTAACTAAGTAAAAATATTTTTTCATTAATTTGAAGTTGAAAACGTTATATAGCTATGCGTAAGTAAAGTAAGCATGAATACCTACCTAGCTAGATCTAGCTATAAGCATTTTTTAAATGAAAAAGAAAAACACAGTAAATAGCGCGTGTAATTGCGTATGTAGAGTTTTTTAAGTTACATCCTAGATTGTAAATTGAGTGAAGTACTTACGTCCCTTTTTCTTGCATTTATAAATAATAATAATAATAATATTATAGAAGTTTCCCCTTATAATATATAATAATAATAAGCGGTGTGAGTAGGTAATAAAATAAAAAATCCCACAGTTCCATCATCCTTATCTACGGTCGGTGGAGAGAATGTAATTTCCATCAAAAACTGTGTATTTAGGCGAGTGTTTGTGGCTACTATAAATTGATTACATTAATAAATCACAAAAGAACAAATTCAACGAACCTCATTATCGTCTATCTAGTTGTCAAAAGGTTAAGTACTTGACTGATTTAATTTAGTCAACAAATCATTTTGAAATATTTCTTTCATCTTGGCTACGCTGGAATCCAATTTTAAGAATTAGTTTAGAGAAATAAAAATGGTTTTTCAAACGGCATAAATCTACATTAAGATCACCCGGACTCGCAATTCCATTCCCGTTTTTTTTTTAGAAATATAATGAAATTACCCTTGGAACTAAAGTGACCCGCCCGAGGAAAAATAACAATATTCTCGGCCCCTCACTACAAAGAGACCAGCATTTGTATTATCATTCCATTAAACAAAAGTCACCGGAGTTTCGAGTGAAAACACAGAACTCATTATTCTCGGGGCAGAGGAATGATTTCAAATGTTAACAAGATTCCTCATAATAGAGTTGTTCACAGAGAGATTTAAGAAAAACAAGTATGAGCTGGGGGCGCTGGGCGTCTCATGGCGGCGGCGTCTGAAGAATTGCGCGGAATTGCGTTACCCGATGATAACGTCTGCCTACTCTCTAACCGGGGACAGCGAACCTTTAGGGTTAAATAAGCTTCAGCTCAAGGAGCAAGAATTAATAAATATTGGGATACGTTTCAATCAACTATAAAAATAAGAGTTCTATTCCAACTTCAAAAATCTTAATCACGCGATAATTTAAATAATTTCAGGTTTAATATATTTTGTCTTTCTTACTTTACTAGTTTGCGCTAAAAATCAAAACCATTCAAAATAATTTTATTTAAATTTAGTTAGCTTTGGTATCCTGTGGTACGAAAAATGTTGTGTTTTTAATTTTACTTAGCTGTTTTTATGAGGCAGTACTAAAAAATAAAATGAATGAAGAATGAATGAATGAATATACTTTATTGCACACACAGAACAACAATTTAATCAAGAACAAACGGATCGGCAAAAAAAAAAGTGTGTTAAGAAAAAAAACATTCAAACAAAGTACTTTATATTGATTATTTTTTTTACCAAAACATATGCTGGAAAGGTATATTAAAACCAATTTAGTTCCTGATTAAAATTAAACTCGGACTTTAAAGTTATTTCGACTGAACATTAAGTTTGTATTAACATCTCCTATTTTTTTAGAAAAACATTTCTAGAAATAGTCGTAGATCAAACATTTTTGAAAACCTCACACGGTGAAAAAAAGCTTGAGTATGTTCATAGTGGCTTCAACGTTCTCGTAAATGTTTAAGTGGGTATTGAGAGCTGAGTTCGCGCGTTAGTTACACGAGATAATATTTTCTTTTGCGCTCAGAATGGGAAACACGAATAAGGTACGGCAAATCCAGTACATTTTCGCGGTGCCCCTCGAGGAATTCCTATATTATATAATACATTGGGGAGGATCATTCTGCTCGTTTACTGCCGGATATATCTGTGAATGCTCGTTTGTCAAATACACAGTCATTTACACAATGAAATATTTTGTGAGTCTATTCATAGTAGAACACACGACGCGCTTTGCGGAGAGTACGGACGTGTTTAGATAAAACGGGGATTATTTTGCACGTAGTACATTCAATTCTGACGCCTCGTTTGAAACGGAGTGGAGCGCGTACGTGACAGTTTAATATCTCTTTACTGAATTACAACCCAGTTTATTCTGTTTACAAAAAACGACTTAGTGGGATGTACTTATAATAATGCGAAGTTTCAATTACTAAAAATCAATAACTCAATTAGTTCTATAAATTAACTATCGCAATCGAAACTGATTAAGACGACGACGCGTGAAAGCGATACAAGGAACTGCTTAAAACTACTTAGGTTGTTAAAACACACGTTCAAAATCCAATCGGAGTATAAACCCCGTAAGCCGGTTATATCCAGCGAACAGATTTAATGCATGTACATTCCCGTGTGGTATTCTGGGCCGATCTCCTAACTACTGTTGGCCTTTATCTGGGGCTTCGGTTCCCTGCATGGTGCCATTCATTCGACGCCCCCATTCAACTGCGAAGATCGGTGGACATCCAACAGAATACCGCCCTGATAGACTATCAAGTGTGGATGGAATTCTAAGCTTCGGTACGCTATTTCTGTTCTATACATTTTGCGTGCCACGTGTTATACCTGTACACTCTCCCAAGAGCAAAGTAAATGTAACAGTATATAAGGATAAAGGAAAATTAATTTACAATGTAATGGAGATACAAAGGATGTAAGTAAAATGCAAATAAACAGACAACTTTTCTGAAACTCGACGATTCCACTTCAACTCACTTACTCGTCAAAACCTTTGATCCTAGTAGAGGTTTAGGATCACTGAATTAAACAGGCAAACGCCAGTTCATGTGCACTGTACAATATAAACTAGAATACTTCGTGCCCGTTGCAAATTCAACCGAGGCCGGTTACAAAGGTAACTTTGGCTGAGAACAAACCATACGTAAAACGAATTTGTTCGTAGTTCCGTGTCCGGGCGGGCGCGGGCGGTGGGCGGCAGTTGGTTTCGTCTCACCAATCAAACAGTGGCACAGCGGGCGTGCAAAGGCTTTGTATCTCCTAATAAACTCGGCATCCAGACCGTGTTGGAAGGACTACAAGTTCCACATTCAAAACTCGCGCCATTTTAATTTTGCGGCTATTACAGTTAACCTTCAGACTGGCTTATTGGAGTTTCGTCGGTGAGCTCTTCTCCACAGATTCCGCCATTGTGTTAGTGAACTCACCCAAAAAAATGTAATGACGGATCTAAGTGATGTAATAACATCCTATGGAAATAAATAATTTTTACTTTGATTTTCTGACTTTATTTCCAACTGATTTTTTGTAGTACTTTAGACTTGAGCTGTCTACCTCACCAGCAAGTTAACCGAAAATTACTCGCGCGACTAAGCAGAAAACTCAACAACATTAGAATAACTAATTATGCAAATATTAATAATTACTTTGTTGAAAAATATGGACTTAATAATTAACTTGACTAAAACTTAATGTGAGTAAATAAATAAACGGGATTTGTCTGACAAGCTTATAACGACCGCGATTGTTAAACTTTTCGGGTGTTATAAAACCACCGTAAAGCCGAACCTCCATATTTATTTCTGTTATTCGTTAAGGGCTCGTAAAGTTAATAAAGGGTTTTTTGTAGCTGTAGCAGTGCGTCCGAGATAAGCCGCCGCGCCGGTCTCGGCGGGCTGAAATCTTTTAAAACGTCGTTAAAAGCAACCCCTGCCGGCAGACAAAGGCCCAACAGGCTAATTGTTGACGAAAAATATTCTCGATGCAAATTCGCACTCTTTACAGCCCATTCGGAATTTGTACGGGGCTGGAGCAACTTTACGTAATTAGGAGGTGGCGGCGGTCGGTGTATTCAGATTTTGCCGAACATGGCCGCGACCTAATCCTGGCAAACAAAGTTCGCCGCTCGTGATATTGGGTACCACTTACCTTTAATGTGTGATGGTCTTTTTTTTATTTTATTTTTACGTGTACGTCTATACGTGTGCGATTGGATTCTTTTCGTGGTAGAATAAGTCTCCTATTTTGATACTCATCATGAAATCTTCAACAATTTGTGAATTATAAAATAGGTTTGTGTTTGTTTTGTTGGAACAAACACCTAAACCAACTATTCTGGTAATGCCAGAGCCCAGAGGTAGAAGAAGCAATTTCGAAAGGCATGTCTTATTAAAGTGACTAGTACTGTAGTCGAGATTGGTTTGTTATTAATTAAATTCTTAAGGCTGTGTCCATCTTGTACACATCTCTAATTTGGATTCTTGTCTAAATGGAACATAATGAAGATCTCTTCCGGTCTCGGCGACATCAAGTTAAATGCCTGTGTAAAGCTTGTGGCTGTACCAATTCTACTGTTCTTCTTTACCGAATAGAGCCAATATTTGTTTTTTTCTCATATCCTCTTCATGTGAGCTTTTAGATTGTAAATACAACTTACATTTGCGAGTTGAAGACTGTCTCAGTACCATACGGAGGAGAAAACTAGAATACAAATTTGCAATACGAAGATGCGTGTAAAAGCTATTTGGGCTTAGATTTTGTCGGAGAGCGAGTGTACGAAACCCTAAATTTTACATGAATTTACAGCGCATTTTACTCCTGCCGGTTCAACGTCTACATTTATTTGTTATAGGATAACTTACTATTACATTTAATATTAAACATATTCTTAAGATCCCATGCAGAGAAAAGAATACGAATGAACATTCGGACCGCAACAAATTTTTCAATCATCTTCGAACCGGATGATCGCAAACGGAGGGCAAATATTTTTTTCTAATAACATAATACTTCGTTTGATACGTTTCCGTCAACGTCCCACCCTCCGTCTTTTCCAACGATACGCTTATTGTAATTTCCTGGAAATTATTTGATCCCTCCACCCTATCCTTTGTTTTATTATTTAACGCGCCCGGATACCTTTGCACAACATAAAAAATTCAGGTAAAAAATATCACGTAAAAGTTTGGTGGTAGGTAAGTAATATCATTGAGCCTATTTGCCAATTTTAGCCATTATTGATTGCGAAATTTATGGAACAACACAACAGGGCACTCGAGTGCGATGCTTCTGTTAATTGGTGTAGGTATCTAGAGAGCTCATTGGGCACACTTCTCCCCAAAGACAATGGTTCTAGAGTCCTTGCAATCCGATCCGCCACGCCGCCGCCCTCTCGGTAATTTTCTCGTTAACGGAATGAATAAAACATTTCATTCCTTACCTTTCTTTTGTAATTGTTAATGGTTGATGGGTTTTGAAAATTTATGTTCGGTTTCTTCTTATAAGAGGCCTTGTTTTGTTGAGTCATTTATTATTCGATATTCTCGTTCAAAATTTAGGTGACGAATTGTCCGTTACGAGATTGAAAATCCGAATCTGTCGTCGGCTCAATAGGCTTAGCGAGACTGTTATTTTGAATTTCCTTTATCAGCAGGAGCAGAAACATATTTAGGGCGGCTTATACGGCGGCGAAAAAATAATAATAAAAAGGGTTTTGCTGCCGCGATAGACAATTTGCAAAGAAAAATACATCACGATAAAAAATGTAGCTCTAACGAGAACCTCAAAATGGCTCGTAAGCAATGAAACAGCGCAATTTCATGAGAAAGGCGGCCCGCAAATAAACCAAAGCGGAGCACATTCCCGCCTCCATAAAATGCAGACTGAAATAAACGTAACAGACGCGGTTCTTTAAAAATCTGCCCGACGACAACCGCAAAGCTCAGCAAAAATCTCTAGTGTGAGTGGGGATTCCAGTGTCGGAATTTTCATAACCGGCGTGTGGCGTCGGCAGCCGTCGGCGGCGTCGAGGCGTTCCAGGTGAAAGATACAGAATTTATGTCCCGAGGCACCGCGATCTGATCCGTCGCAGCCCGCGGCCGCGCCCGCGCCGCCGCCGCCACCCGGCCGGAATCCACCGCGCTACTTTATTAGGTAGCTATCGAATGCCGAACGAAGGCAGCCTCCCTCGCCAAATATCTGCGGCGGCCGCCTTCGATCCACTGATCACAATAAACAGTAAACACCCCCATAAGAACACTGTCCGCACCAAATGCTTTATTGCAGGTGCCATGTTTATGCACGGATATAAAAGGTAAAGTGACGTGTCCCTTCCTCCGTATTACGGTGCGGAAACTTGTGTACTCGAAACGCCTCGTAAAAGATCTAATGCAAAATAATGAGAAAAGTTAATTCAACAATAGGTGAGGATGCTTTTAGCGACACAAGCGGCAAGTGCAGGATATTGTGGGCAACACCCTGCGAAGATTACCCGAGTTTTTCATATAAAGCCATTCAGCCAATTTCCTCATATCCTACACAGGAGTAGTATAAGGGAGGCTTTTGTGAGGGAAAGAGGTTCGTGCACCTACAATGTGTAGGTAACGCGTGTATTCGTCGTTGAAAAGGGTTGAGGCGCGCAATATTTGGCTCTCACTTGGATCGGATATCTTAGAATATTTAGGGAGCCCGCGATGCTAACAAATAGGCATATGTTTTATTTCCATTGAATATTATACTGCAGTTTCTTGTATTTCATGGTGTACTTTCAGAATCAGACCAGCCATGAAGAATGATAAACTAACCAAATAGATCGAAAAAAGAAAATTTCGCACTTACGATACATCTTCAATACTTATTTCTTACCTGTAACAAATAACACAAATCCCATTAGATATTACTTCACAGTGTATGATTGCAAATAAACGTATCACACTCATAAGTATTCTAAATCCAGCAATACCAATAGTGACAAAATTATTTGGAAACAGTAAAGTTATAGAAGTTAATACATAACCAACAAAACAATTCAAACCAAAAAATTAACTTGATGTAAACTTAAAAATATTTAAAAAAGTTTGAATTTGGCTTATTTTTTGAATAAGATAATGAGAAATGGACGTTGACAGGAAAACATGACAGGTCTAATTACAGTTAAACAACATCAATGTGAACAAAATGTGAAACCACAATCACAAACGCATAACACAGGATCAAAATAAACCCTAATTAGCATTCAGGAAGGGTTTAATATTGGTTATCACCACTCCGTAAACCCTTCAAGTGGTTATATCATGCATATATGTATTTGACTGGTCAATTATTTATAGGTGCGACCTAGGGTCGGCGTCGGCAGCGGCACAGCTGCGGTTGACAGCGGCCGTGTGGTCGCCCCTAGTCAACCTACACGTTTACATCCACTATTTCCATTATTATTATCATACAAATTGAAATACCTACTACAAGAAAATATTATAAATACACCATTAATATTGTTATAAGAGATATTTGAAATACTTCGAATATTACCTATACAATGCGTAATTTATTCCGTCAAAGTAGAGGATGAGTGCGAGTGGGTTCACAATCTTAAAGGTTTCCATTGTTTTTTTTTTCTTGTACTTAGTAGGCATACCTATACCTATTATGAATGACCTAGAAGTATTTCATTTATACATACAAAAATCCATCAAAAGCCTTTTAATAACAAATTTCTTATTAATATTATGGGAACAACAAAATGAAATACCAATATTATATGCATGCATACTGACTGTTTTTATTTCACTTAAGTAACACCATCGTATCAGTAACAAGTTTTTGCATATAACCCACAGTCCAACATATTTATTGGTGGACGTCGCAAATTTTTTGACAACGTCATGTGCAAACAGCCTGATTAAATATTAAAACCTTATATTCAACACGAGGCAAGGAACCCTAAGAAATAGTAATGTACGAGTAAGTAACCAAACGCACAAAACTGTTCTCAGTAACATTTCTGTGTAATAAAAGGCAGAAAATATGAAGAAAATAAATGGGCAGAAACGAGAGGAAAATCTAAATTAATGTGTTTCGCCCACCATCTAATAAAACATCGAACATATTTCGATACAGTGGTGCGGGCGGTCCTTGCGGTATTTATTCCCGGGGGTCCCCGTGGGCTGGAGCCCCCATTGCCGTTGTAATAAATCGCAATAGACGTGCCGGCCGGCGCCCGCGCCGCTTCAGCCCTAAACTACTGGTTTTTACTATAGTCTATCTAGAACCGCAGTAATATCTCTTCGCACTACATTTTATGTAGCTTATATAGTTCGTCCAAATAAAACTAATAAAAGTGGCTCGAAATGGTTCGTGTAATATAACACCGTCGTCGTCGTCGCCCTTTTCTTTTGCGAACTTGGCGACACACTGCCGTGTGTCTAGACTACAATTTTTAAAACATTACGTTAGATTTAGATAGAAACAATTTACCGTTAAGTAAGAGTGGTGTAATTTGAAGTGTAGTTCTTATTTATATTGAATTGTTAAGTTTCAAAATTTGGTAAGTAAGTAAGTATTTATGTTTGAGATTGTAATAATATAAGGTATCATAAAGAATGCTTAACTTTAATTGAAAATTATATGTATATTTTTCAATGGTCTAGTAAAGTAGCTAATAAATTGCCTTGGTATTTATCTAGACTAAAGAGAATGATTAACCAAATAGCAAATACCACATTGTTAACTGAAATACGTGATTCATCCACATAAGGTTAACAGCTGATTATTCTATCCATTGCGAGGGACCTTATATAATTGTAAGTAAGCTACTTAATCGCAGGCTAGGGCACAGCTACAAGTCTACAACTTAAATGCGATCGAATCGAAAAATAACAGTCGGTATTTTCTCGTAGGGAAACTATGCTGGCTACAATAACAGTTCTTTATTGCCAGATTACTGCATTGTTACCAGCAGTTTTACATTGAAAATTCTCCATCAAGAGGAACCTTATCTCATTCTAGACATTGTAATTCTACCTTTGACACAACTGCACTGTAAGTAAGCTACCTGATCGCAGGCTAGGACACAGCCACAAGTCTACAACTTAAATGCGATCGAATCGAAAAATAACAGTCGGTATTTTCTCGTAGGGAAACTATGCTGGCTACAATAACAGTTCTTTATTGCCAGATTACTGCATTGTTACCAGCAGTTTTACATTGAAAATTCTCCATCAAGAGGAACCTTATCTCATTCTAGACATTGTAATTCTACCTTTGACACAACTGCACTGTAAGTAAGCTACCTGATCGCAGGCTAGGACACAGCCACAAGTCTACAACTCAATTGGAATCGCAGTGTAACTTGTCGATTTAGGGGCCACATAAAATGTCTGGGGACTGACGCGCGGAAGTTTCCAAGTTCATCGGTTACCAGCAGACCAGTTTAACTATAGGTTACCAAGCCTGAAATGCAGTAGGAAGAAGAAATACGAATACGTATTCTTGATATTGTTGTCAATTTATATTATTAGTATGAAAAATTAGTAGTCGGTATTACCACTAGCTTTACAAATCAATGCAAAAGATACATAATTCAACGTTAAAAATTGTTTTGCAAGATTTCGCACACACATTGACACCACTGTCTAACAAGTTTTGCATGCCACTCTTGGCGAAACATGACTGAACTTTGTATCAACATATTTTTTAAGACCTGTTTATACCATGTTTGACGCAAATAAACCATTCTATTCTATTCTAAGTTAAATAATGACTTGAAATCTAAACAAAATTAGTAAGTCGACCAATAAATAGGTAGATCGGTCAGTCTTAATATACTAATTGGAATAACCTGCTCGGGCCCCCTTCGTGAGTAGCGGCAGCCGCCGTGAAACCAATTGCTACACCACGATGACATGTCAAAGACCCAATCATCCAGTAAAGTCTTTGACGAGCCATCGATTCGAAAGAAGAAGAAGAATTTGATTACCTTTTTAGTTCCTTGTAAATGATTCCGATTACGTTTTAGAAACAAAGTTCCAGTTCATAGGTTACCAAGGATAGACTTTCCTTACTTCAATGGGGAGAAATACGACTATAAGAGTCTTGTAAAACACAGCAACAGCACTTTTACGATTGTCGCTTAACATATAGTGCTATAAAACGTGGAGGTACCAAAACTAGACGCGGCGAGACATAAACAACGGTCATTTCGCTGTTCGTTACCTAAATTGGGACATAAGTTTATGTTACTTTACAAGACGCGACATGTAATCAGGAAAAAAGTTCTTATGGTGATTTTTGAAATGAGTAATATCTAATCTATCTAAGAAAACGCGCTTTAGCGACAAACAGAACCAGCCTTCGATTCCTGGAAGAAATCACTAAAATCAATAAGGTTGTCCTTGGCCTATGGCTGTTTGTTAAGTGTATCTATTGTACTTGTTTTTGTGTAAGTTTACTAAACAATTTGATTTGTAAACGATCGCTGAAAAGTGAGATTAAGAGCGGATGGCGACGACGTTTACAAACACTGGAAAATTTTTAAGAGGTACAGAAGTCTTAATTTACAACACGGCTTATCAGCCGTTACAAAGCGTATATTGCTACGACCGGATACGCTATAGCAACAAGTTTGTAAACCGTAATTGCTACGCCGTAGCAGAAATCTGACTGATAAGTTTAAAAGCTTATATTGGTAAGCTTAGCTACTCCGTACTTGCAGTAATAAGTTCTCTAAATGTATATTGCTACACTACATTACGTCGTAGCAGAAATCTTATCTTACTATACAAGTATGATTGACTAATTAGTTTAAAAAGCGTATAATGCTACGAGCATCTACGCCGTAGCAATACATTTATGAAGCGTATATTGCTACGCCGTAGCAGAAATCTGATGTATACTAATTTACAACATGACTGATAAGTTTATAAAGCGTATTTTTAGCGTATGTAGCTAAGCATAGCAAAAGCTAAGCTTAGCTACACCGTACTCGTAGTAATAAGTTAACAAAGTGTATATTGCTACGCTATGCTACGCCGTAGCTGAAATCTTATATTACAATATGATTGACTAATTAGGTAAGAAAGCGTACATTGCTACGCCTGGATACACCGTAGCTAAAGTTTTCATTTACAATATGAGTGGTAAGTTTACAAAGCGAGAAAATAATATAGGTACGTCGAATAAACATTTGTCGCAATTACTGCGTTTTCGGCGATAAAGTGGGTTATTTTTATTTAATTCTAGGCAGGTGCGCCGTGGCAGTCTGCGGGACTGCGAGACCAATATTTTTGCACGATTACCATGCTGATGAAAAGCCAACAGTCGGGCCGTGTTCCCACACGTGTCGTCACTTGCTTTCAGCAATTCCACATTAATTCTCTTTGAGATACCACCTTGTATCACTAAAAGTCCTTAATTATGACATTATACAAACCGTTTGAGTTTATTTGGTTTTCGGGTTCTACAGACAAAACAAAACCCTTTCGGATTAAGGTTAATTTTTCATCATCTAGTTTCATTGAAGATTTCGTAGAATGAATACACTATTGATTAGATTACGCAGAGAATCATCTTAATTTGACGGCTCCATGGCCCAGGTGGCAGTGTAACTGCCTCCGACGCACAGGGTCGTGGGTTCGAATCCCGCCCAGGGCAAACATTTGTGTGATGAGCATTTGTGTTTGCCTTGTGTCTGGTTGTTGTTTATCTATATAAGTATGTATTTATCTATTTATGTAATGTATATCAGCTGTCTGATATCCATAGTACAAGCTCTGCTTAGTTTGGGATCAGATGGCCGTGTGTGAAGATGTCCCCACATATTTATTTATTTATTTATTATTAATATATATTTTTTTGATTTGTAGCAATAGTAACAGTAAGTAATATTAATATTATTACTACAATTTCATAAAAAAACGTACAGTTGCATTCGCGGAAGCAATAAGGGCAAAACGTGGCTCCCCAATAAACATATCGGGATGAGAGCAAGGCAAACACCGCACAGGTTTAAAATATGCAGTCTTCCGCCAAGAGAGATACGCGTAAACATTCGAAGATAAATCTGACGATATCATCACGAATATACTTGAGATTTTTTTGTGCTACAGTAACTTCGTTTACAAATAAAATAAACAAATACCAGAGATTTTATACTAGACAAATATGCCATAAGTAAATTTCTGTGCAGGTAGGTAGGTAGTACGATGTTAATTAAAATCATGCAGTTCTCTTATGAACAGTGTGATTCCTTTTTTTAAACGTAGAAATAAATTCGTCAAAACATGAAATGGGAAGCAAAACAAACTGCGAAATGAATTCTGCTATTATACCCATATATCTTTTCATTTGAAGAAATATTTTTCATTTACCTTTTCACGGGAAACCTTGATTAATCCGAACGAATAGTTTCATTCACTGTATCATTCTCCGAATACCTTTCAATAGAATGAAAAGGTTTAAACAAACAAATATTTATAAATAAACATTTATTTTGTTACAGTACATGTAAGTCTATATTTTCAACAAGTATTTTCTTTTTTTTAATCTTTCGACAGGACTTGAACCTGTATTTGTAAGGTTTACGAAATGGGTCATCTTGCTGTTGCTTAGAAAACATGTACACTATATATATTTTTATAATAATATGAGGTAAGATTAATGAAGTGAGGTAGTCCTAACACTTGAGCGAATTGAATCTAAAATATTCTGCATGCTCATCCACCTAAAATTGTTAAAATATGTAAATATGCACCAAGCGTCGTATGAAAAACGGCGTACGTTTTAGAACACATTCAATAGTCTCATATTGCACGTAAAACGAGTATTCATAGGCATAGATTTTACAAAAAGGCCGATAGGTTGATCGGCCGTTGACGATCTACTATAAAAAAGATAAAAATTGTCGCACACGGTAAATTCATATGCAAATAACTGAACGAATGCAGCAGCGAAAGTTAAACGGTGGGGATAAAAGTTGTGCAAGCGCAATATGTTTATTTGAGCGTATAAAAATTATCACTGGCTGCGCGAGTGCTGGCGAATACGAGAGGAGGCTGGCCGGCTGCAGGAATATTCAACGAACGAGTGTTTCTACTACCGTCTACAAGTTGACTAGATTATGAGACCTTGTTGAAATAAAGTAGTGTTTAACGTTGATCTGTGTAGAAACTTGAGCTGGGAATTTTTGTTGCTAAAATGTGGAATTTGTTCGCTGTTCAAAAAAGGAATTAATATACACTTTCTTGGCGAACGTTTTCTTCAACCATGTAACATTTTCCATGTGCCTTCTATCTGGGATAGTGGTCACACACAAGCCTATCTAATGTGAATAAAAAATAACGAAATCGAATCGGAATCGTTAGAATGTTGAGAAAAACATTGAAAACAAAATTTAATGTATGTGTATTCAAAGCAGGATGTGATTATTTATACATCACAGATACACCCTACAAAGAGTATGTGAACGCAACGCACGTACCTATATAGGTTGAGAGCAAAACGAGGCAAGCACAGCGTACCGTACGGAAGTCAGTCCGGCAAGTAGTATATTTTTAATTGATGCGCCCACCGATATGTGTCGAGCAAACATTTACGCGTTCATTTCGCCGATGACAGAGCACCCTTTGTTTTCGACTCGCAACATTAATTGGTGGAAAAGTGCGCAATTCAAAGTGTTTAAATTGTTTAAAGTTGGCTGTAAATATTTACAGTGTAATTACTGGGCGTTGATTGCGAATCTCGTTGGGTAATGATGTCGAAGTGCCTTATTTTTAACCCGCATAGCCGCTGTTTCACGTTTTGGATAAAATATTTTGAACTGATTGATATTTTGAAATATTTTCGTATCATTATTGTAAAAATCAGTAATTTTTAATTCACTTACTAGGTACGGTATTATGTAAGCACCTGTTTTATTTCGTATTCATAAAAACTTGTTTAGAACATTCATAAATTATGAATACTTTCTCCCCTCTAAGTTAAACACTGAAACATCAGACTTGTTCACTTATAAATCCACTATCGTCATCTGCGTGGCGACAGTCTAACATAAACAACATATATCCCCTCAATCTTCAACAACATCAAGATGCGCTCTAAGTGCTCCATCATAATTGAACTATCGCACAGCTAATCCTTCACACTATAGCTTGCTGCATATTTAGTACCAATTCTGCCGGGCCAATGCACAATGCTGCCAACTCTATTTAATAAAGTCGACCGGATAAGTGCAAAGTTCAAAAGGTTGGCAATAATAAAATTAAATCGCATTTTTTTTAAAACTCTATTCACGTCACAAAGTTAACTTACAATATTTTTTGCGATATAAGAAAATACTAAGATATAGAGATATATTATTTACGAGAATGATAAGTTAAAAATGATTAAAATAGACATCTACAAAAATAAAATTCTGTTAGATTGTAGTTCAGAATCGCAGATACATTTAGTTTTAATGCCTATGTTCAAAGCCTAAAATGTAGTTTCATAGTATTTTTTTTTTATCTGACTGCAAAACCTGATCTACGTCCCAGCCCCTGATCTGGCAACACAGCCGACCAGCCAGCATTCCACATGTTCACTAGTTACGGCATCAGTAATTGGTATTCAGTGCACTGGACGCGTTCAGGAAATTAAAAATGATTGTATTGCCGTGCACACACCTGCGCCCCGTGCTGTACCGTACGACATGCCAGCTTTTTCCAATCATTTTACTAGGACAAAGAGATAGGGTTAGTAGTTTTGTAGTCGGCAGAGAAAGGCTCTTTTATAGCTGTTTTAATTCAACAAAGTAAAATGCCAGCGGTGTCATATGCAATATATAGGTGTATAAATTATTTGTTATCTTCGTTATCTCTTTGTTATATTTGTTACTTCCTACACAAGAGGGTCGAGCCTGTTCTGAAATAGGACGGTTAGACCTTATTTGACTACACGGGCCTAGTTGGTATCGCCTGGCCAACTTCACACACAATCTTTCATTTTCTTCGCAGGCGTTATATCCTTCCGATGTTTTCCGTCACTGTATAAGCGTCGTATATATGTACATACATACGAGAATCCGGCAATAATGTAAACAAACCAATTTAAACACGATTACTCCGTAGTTACTTACATTTGAGTATCAATCCTGATCATATTCACATTTCAAGGAACCATACATTCTTCTGACGATCATTTCGCCTCCTATTAACTTCTTTATGATAGTTATTTTAATGGACGACAAAACTTTCAATGATTTGTAAAACTGCCATATTAATTTTTTACTCATAAAAGTCTTGCTTGTATTTTATACATTATTGCCGGATTGAAAGGGACCTTATATAAGATTATGATTCATTCGTGGTGGGGATCAAACTGCCGCGCCGCCTCCTAAACTTCTGTTACAGCGGCATAATCAGACGATAGAAAAAAATATCCTAAGTATGCTATTTCATTATAATTCTACTATTACTTTTATAAATTTTGATCTATGACGAGATTTAATTATACTTAAGGCAATCGTAATCACAAGTAACTTTAATCAGGTACTAATTTTATATTTTATGGTGTTCTGACTGCAAGTGCTGAAGTGCTATAATAAAATAGCTGTAGTATTAAACTGGTCAGAACACTCAAAGTTTGAAGCAGTTCAAACAGTTATAGGACTTGGGTAATTTAGGTTCCAATGTTCTGATACTCTAAACATTGCTTAAGGCATGGACGGTGTTCAGCAGAAAGGTTAATGAAAGAAGTACAAATATGATTATCCTACTTAAATAAAAGGTGCATCTTTTGTCTTTTTCAGTTCACACGGTCTGCGAAGTAGTTTAGTTTCGTGGGAGCTACCACGCACTGAAGGTTTAGCGTTATTACGTTGAAGCCGTGAGCAGACAATCAGTTTAAAAATTATAATATATTAGGATATTTTTTGTAAAACTAGCGGTATCTTTTTCAAACTTTAAAAGGAAAAAGGAAATACAATAATAAAGTTCTTTAGTCAGAATTATTCCCAAAAATAAAATTCACTACGCTTTACAGTCAGTTCTCCAAAAGACTTATTGTGTAGTCTATTGACAAAGTTAATAAAACTTAGTTAAACAGCCGACAGCTAAAACAATGAAACTATCGACAGAAAGTTACGCCAAACTTATTCATAATAGGTACTTAAGTCTTCTTCACTGTCCAAGTTCTTAAGTTATTGAAATTTCAAAATTTACTTTTGGAGACAGTGTCAGAGTGCATACTGCCATCCTTATTTTCGCTGCAAGCAAGTTCCAGTGGGCAAAGTTTTTACGAGGGCCGCCCGTCCACGGGTGTATTGTTGGTGCATTAACGTTTAATGCCCTCCACAGTGGCTCAAATTTAAAATTGGTTCGGAAATAGTTAAAAAGTTAAGATCGAGGATAAATTTTATTAGCAGCTAGGCCATAAACTGATGTAGCTTTAATTTTTTTTTTAGTTGAAAATTATCAAATAATCCTACAAGTTTATTTGTGAAAAACATCCATTTAAATAACTTATGAATATTTGTATGATTCAAGATATCCTACGTCCAACCCTCACTTGGGCCAGCGTGGTCGACTAAGGCTTAATCGTCCTACTTCAGGGTAGGCACGAGCCCCTCGGTGGGGACGTATATGAGCTGTTGATGAAGAGATCCTACGTATGAAAATCACGGACCACTTGTAACACAGCCCCTTTTTACCTTTCAGATTTTCAAACATAATTTGTATCTACTTTTGCATATTTGACACCGAATTCCGAAAGTACGTACAGTAGGCAAGTTATGATTCCTCACGACGACGACTTTAGTACTCGCTGTACGATATACAGGTACAGAGTCTGTGTGACGGCCTGTACCAGCTTTATACCGGGCTTAATAAATATTTGAGGGGGACACCGGGTCCGCCAGACCGGTATCAATTTCCGGGTTTCCACTGGTTTTTGATTTATGTCTATGGTGATTTTTTTAGGGGAAAAACACGAGTTGTTTATAGGTAGAAGTATAGTAAGATATATAGGTGTTTCTATAAATATAAAAATTTTGGTTTGCAGTAGCGATAGTTAGTGATAGCGATAGTTAGCGATATGTTACTGTTACAAGTTATCAGAGACTGTTCATAAAATGTATTACAGAAGTTGAATTTAGTTTCTTTTTTATATACCATAATCGATAATCCTGCCGGGAACCTTAAACGGTGAAATTTAGTTCAGAACCCTATAACAAGTGTCCGGGAATATTGTAACAAAAAAATACAATTTATATTACAATTCTTTTTTTTAGGCTAATTTATTTAGTGCACTTCCTTGTGCCCGCTCTATTTTTCACCTTTTCCGCCACCTTGCAGGTTGGCTGGAAGAGATCTCTTATAGAGATAAGCTCGCCTTTGTAATTAATTTTAATATTACCTTGTTTTAAGTGTGCAATAAAGAATATATACCTATATTATATAGGTATACAATCTGTACTTGGCATTCTTTAAAGAAATTAACCAATTTGCTTGCCTATAGTATTTTAAAGTATGCTTAATTACGAGGGTAGCGGGTTTGAATCCCGCCCAGGAAAAATATTTGTAAATAAATCAGTACTTTTGTGTCTGGATTTGTCTAATTATGTATGTACCTATATCAGCTGTTAAATAATACTCATAGTACAGATTCTGCCTAGTTTGTTAGATGCTTGTATTTATTAATGTATTTATTTATTCTTCAAAATAAAAGCAGAGGCTGACAACATGGAAGACATAGGAACAAAATAAGATTATCGATATTATCTTATCGACCTAAACCAAGTCACTTCTCGCTTTTCCTAAATATCCCCACAGTTAGAAAACAACCTCTCAGGTGTTGGCAGCGTACGTAACCATTCCGTGATTAATGTCCTCACCATGACTGGTGCAAACCACACCGCAAGTTCCCGTTATAACTAGACACCAACTTACAAGAAGAACAAAGCATTCACTTACTCATGTTGTCAAAAATACAAGTTGCAGCATTATAAGAATGAGCCGGCAAATTATCTACCATTGTACGCGTCAACATATTAATAACGTGCTATTGTCATAAGGTAGTAAAATTCGGTACCTATTGATTGATTAATGATGAACTGTATAAAAAATAGTTATGGCAAGTTATTAAGTTGTCGGAAATTAAAAGTAGGATCTACCTTCTACATATTTGAGCACAAAACAGGAAATCAACGTCGAAATAATCTATGTACCTGTCTATATCTAAATAGTTTTAAATCTATGTAATTACGTGACTAATTTTAAACAAATGAGATCAAAATAATTTTACCTCGTCCTCATTATCTGTAATTTCTGCGCCATTTCTTTCGTCGTGAACAAAACGAAGATCAGACCTAAAAGGATTCTTCAAACCAAACACCATTTTCGATTCACTACACACACTTCACATAAATAGGTAAGTACGTAAAAAGGAAGAAAATAAATTAACAGATAGTTCATATAAAATTGCTACAAGATAATGTTAGCGACAGACAAAGAAAGAGAAATTATGTTTGACGTAGCACGTTTACCCTCCAACAGAATAACAAATGACAGTCGAATGTTGTTTACATTTCTTTTTTTTTATTTGTGCTATTCGATACTTGAAAGATATTCAGCCAAAGCAAAGGGTATTCAACTTTTATGTGCTCAATATTTTATTATTTATTTATTTTTTAAGAATGCTTTAATTTTAAATTTCGAACAGTAGCTTATTTGCACGAGTATGACGTCGTTATTATTTTGCTGCGGATCTTTCATTATTAACTACCGAAACAATATTTTTATTAGTTTTTAGGGTTCCGTAGTAAAAAAGGAACCCTTATAATTTCGCCATGTCCGTCTGTCTGTCTGTCTGTCCGCGGCTTAGCTCAGAGACCCTTAGTACTAGAAGTCTGTAATTTGGCATACTAATCATGCCGGCAAAGCTGTAGAATAAAATCTCAAAAAAATATATTTTAGGGTTTTTCTGGTACACATGAAATGGGGTTTATTTTTTTATTCTTGACTACCTCATAGTGTGAGGTATCGATGGATATTTTGTTTTTAAATAATGGGGGCTATTTTTGTTAGAATGAAGTGTCCCGCTACCAGCGAAACCGTGGTATTTGTTTTGTTTTTTAAAGAAAAATGTGAAAAAAATCATGGTAGTAGTGTAGTGCATGTGCAGTAGGAAAAATTATAAACATCAAGTAAGCTTTACACTGTAAATGTAAAGTTTACAGGTTGACAAGTAATAGGTCAACTTATAAAATGTACTTGTAAGAAATTCGATACAAAATATATCGTAGGAAATGACTGAGTCAACGACACCATGATAGCTTTGACGTCAAAAAATTATATGTAAAAATCTTAATTCGAATAAAATATTTTTGATGTGATTAAGAAATGTGAAAAAATAATGGTAGTGGTCATCATCATCATCATCATCATCAGCCGTTTACTATCCACTGCAGGGCATAAGCCTCCTCTTTAGTAGGTAGCTAGGCTTGTGTAGTAGTGCATTATAATGAATTTAAAAGAATAATTATCAAAAACAACTAGGCTTTACAGCAGACCAACGTTTACAATGTACTCGTATTAGTAATAAATTCGGTACAAAATATCTCGTAGAAAATGACTTTGATGAACCTTAACTGTCTATAACAGGTACCTACATAAATAGTATTGGGCAACTACGAAACCCTACACTTTGTGTGGCCTGACACGTGCTTGGCCGGTTTTTATTAGTTTTAGTTCTACAAATTTTCGACCTGTTTGCACTCTTGTCGCTTTCATGTAAATCGTAGAGCTTGGTGAACTAAAATCACTAGAGCAGCGTTTAGATGGCAAATAGTTGCTAGTTGCCAGTGTAAATATTTTTGAAGGACAAATGGCTGACTTCATAGCTGTATACGAGTATAGGTAGTTTCATGCAGGTGCTTTAAGTCATCTTAAGCGTTTCCCCTGCTTTGGAAGCTATATTCTACATTGGTCGGTGGGCCAATTAAGAGGCCATCATCAACAGCTCATATACGTCCCCACCGAGGGGCTCGGCGGATTGAAAACTATGATAACAGGACAAGAAGCATTAGAAGGCTGTTTACAATATGTAAATTCCTATGTTATTGTATATTTTTTTATATAAACCGTTTATTTATAATGCGTGAAGCGGATTAAAAAAAACGTTCATTCGTTCTTTTGCGTAGGTAATAAGTATTAGAGATATGAGATGATGTGCATGCAAGCGAGATATTAAATAAAACCAGAACTTTTAAAACTGGCCAGTAATAGGCATTGTATATAGGAAAGTACAGATCTCGCCAAACTTCTAGTCCGCTCTGAACACGGCACGATTCGCGCGCAGTAGCAAAATATAGGTAAATGCGACAACGCGCAATGTGCGAAGCAACTTCAGAGCGAACTAGAAGTATGGCGCGATCTGTACCCGAAGTGCGATTTATTCGAATCTTTCGCGCTTCCTAGTCATTGTACCGTCATTCGAATTTCGAATCCGTAAAATAAGGGCGAGCCCAGACAGACCTTCAGGAAGTGATTATTTGAAACAGCTGTCAATTACGCCGCGTCGCGTCGTCGTGTAATCCAGGACGTGTAACATTGTGCTGGCGTGTAAGCGTCGAGATTGGATTCCGATTGCAGCCGAGGCCGCTAATGAACGTCGGTACGTGCATACTTCGCCTAACGTGCCATGTCGCTAGGTATGCGTTTTATGCACAGCTTCATGATTTTGGTTGCTTGATGAACTTGAGAACATGTCATTTAAAAATCTAATTTTAATAGTTCACATAATAATAATCTGATCTGCAACTGTAACTAAAAATTATTCTTTGTTATGTACTACCATAAAAAAATTTTTTATTAAAAAAACAAAATACCCGACTGCGTGATTAATAAATGAACTGAAAAGATGCAAACAAGTTTTTTTTTGTTTTATTTTGAATGATCTTGTTCACAGTAGCAGTCGGAGGCATCAAATATTCATTCTTTTTAGCTTTTGCAATGAATGACCGATATTGTTGTGTCTCTTCCATACATTATATAGGTAAATCAATATAAAACGTTGAAGTTTTTGTTGTTTTTTGCATTTCTCATTCCAAATTACATTTAAACATGTAAGTTGTATATTTTTGGAGACCATACATAAACCCCTTTATTTTGATACCCCACTCGATAGGTTACGGAGAGATTTTTTTTTAAGTTATATGTTTTGGCACCGAAAATCGGCCATCTTAGATTTTTATAATTTTGATGTACCCAGTGTCACTCTCACAAGTAAGACGAATCTAACGACACTACAAAAAAAATCCATCAAGTCGTTTAGGCTGTAGAGCGTGCCAAAGAAATATAAATACATACATACAAACATACACTCGAAAAACATAACCCTCCTTCTAAAGCAGTCGGGTAAAAAATACTGTACAGGCTGGAATTTTTAATGCCACCTGAAGGGAAAGTACTCTAAACTATGGAAATAGCAAATTTCACTCAAAGGACACATTCTTTTATTTTTTTAAAGAAACAAAACTGCATTCAATAATTTTTGATAATACGCTAATTATAGATACGTGTCATTACATTAGGGTCGGCACACAGTACAGTTAATCTCTATAAACTTATCAAAGCGCAAACAAGTGTCCGCATTGTTTACAATCTACGAGCTCGCGCGCGCTTAGTTTTTTCTTTCTTTCTAGCTAACGACGACTCTTACTAATAGAAAGAAATGGAGATACGATCAAATCCGATAGCTCCCTTTACCTATATACTCGTAGTAGCAGTCAATAAGCAGTTATAGCAGGAGTTGTTATTTCATAATTTAAAATCTCGGTATATTTAAATTCTAAAAAATAAAATAGAACCCAATATTATATGTTGACACCAATACAAAAACAACAGAAAAAAAACAAGATACAGAATTATTATGTTTTTACATTACACGGTCAATCCAGATCGCGATCGATCGCGATCAGTGATCTCGATCCAGATTGAATGTGTAACGTGCTGTACAACCAGGCAGATTAAGTATATTAATCTATTGCGATCCGTGACCTTGATCCAGATCACGATCTGGATTGACCGTGTAATGGGCGCCTTAGAGAAATAACATTAATTAATTAAATATCAAGATCAGGATAAATAGCTCGGGATGAGAACGGGAAAGAATACCTATACTTCACTTTTGTTTGTTTAAATATACCTTTTCGTATTTTTTTAATTATTTACGAGTATTTGTACAGGAAATATTATAAATAAATAATAACTTTGTCTATGTCCAAATAATACGAGAGGCCATTAAAAAAAACTTAGCCGTAATGTGAAGAACCAGATAATAAAATAAATTTAAATGAAGGAGAAACTAAAATGTCACTTCATAATGGGGGATTTTCCGACCGCCAATAAAAAAAAAAAATAGTTCCTAAATCTTTGATAGATGGCGTTGACGATTCGTGGATCCGAAGAAACCCGGCGAGTCACCCAGGCATATAAAAGGATTAAAAAAAAACCGCGAAGTACACCTGGCGCCATCTATAGTCTTAAATAAACTATTATTTTTATTTTTTAAAGATCTGTCAGAAAATCCCCCATTGAATAAAGAACTCATACAACTTGTCTGCAATTGGTGATGTTCATTCCAAGATCAAAGACCATTTTAATGAGATCTCTGAAAATTTTGAGGTAGAAGAATAAAGCACAGCAGTAAATATCCTATTTTTTATATCGATTGACAAAATAAAGAACCACTGTGTAATATTTACATATTTAACGATATGTAAACACGAAAACTCCACGTTCTGCATTCATATAAGAAGGTTATTTCACTTTTATCGCAATGTGAAATGTAAGTAACAATTTAAGTGAACATTTTAGGAGTATATATGTATTTTTAAATTAAAAGAAAAGAATAAAAAAAGTAAGAACTAAATACATATAAAAACAAAGTCGGGTTAGTTTCACCATTTCTTTTTCTCTGCCCCAAAAAGCAGAATAATTATAAAGATGGGAAAAAAATCACTAAAATATTCATAGACTTAGAATTTTTTCTGCATATTATATCTATGAAAATATTATATGCGTTAGGAAGTTTGCCGAGTCTAGTTAAATAATGAAACTCATAACAGATCTGTTATCGTGGTAAACTTGTAAATATCTAACTGTTCTATATTGTCAAAAGAACCGTTGGAATTTAACACAAAATTGTATCTCCGCGCCATCCCCTGTCCTTATTTAGTCCGTAGTCCGAAAGCCCGAAATGCAGCCATCCAGGAGCTTGCAATATTGAAGACGTTTCCACCCCAACTATCCACCTCACTAAACTTTACGATAACAGCGTCAACTAACTCCGAACTGTTGGTATTAGTACGGAAGAATACTATAAAATCGGAAACACTAATCGTAACTCCGTACAACGTGTTATGTTGGCAGTAACTCCCACGTACGACTTTGTATTTTGTGTGTTGGTAACATTGTGGGAGATGATAATGAACTGCCTTGGCATATGAAAGCTGGTGTTATGATGTTACTATTATGATATTACATGCGATGCAGATACGAGTAGAACCAGTGTACTAGGATACATAGAATAAAATGTGCCAGTTTATTTATACAAGTACATTAAGTAAGTACTTTAATTATTTATTTACAGGACTATACGTATTCCTTATGCTACTAAATGAAGTAAGTCTTCAATGATGGATGATAATGGATAATATATACACGAATTAATTAAAAAAACAAAAAACCCGACTGCATGAAAAATTTAAAACTTTTGGCGCCAAAAATAGGCCATCTTGTTTTTTTCATAAATTTGATGTACCCAGTGTCACTCTCACCAGTAAGACGAATCTAACGATACCTCATTAGCTAAAATCCATCAAGCCGTTTAGGCTGTAGAGCGTGCCAAAGAAATACACATACATACATACACTCGAAAAACATAACCCTCCTTCTAAAGCAGTCGGGTAAAAATAAGCCAGATTATTTAAAAAATGCTTTACGAACAAATCAAAGCATCTCTTCAAATAAAAATAAATCGAATGCGACAGTTACCCTTGTAGCAATTAAAGATACTCGTACTAATAATGAAGGTGGTACCCAGTTAACTACTTAGCTCGATCCGTAAATAGCTTAAAGTATTCATGGGCTGATGAATAACTGATGGAAGTAGAGGATGGGCCCCCATCAACCCCCGATTTCAATGATCAGAACATTCCGAACAACTTCTTAGGGTTTCACCTCACTTGCCCAGCTTATCTAACTTGCAGGAAGTTTATTGACATAGGTACGATATCCTGGAATGTTGTACGTGTTGTCAATTAAGGAAATTGTCCCGGAGCTGATGGAATAAGTGATAGGACGGGAAGTTTGCCCGCAGACGTGGGGGGGGGGGGGTCGCGAGTTGGATCAAAGGTCCCAGAACCGTGCCTGAGTTGTTTCGTTCGTGTTGAATCTAGATCGAGTTCAGTTTTTAGTTATTCTAGTTAGTAGCTTTAGTAAAAAGGCGGTAAGCTTATTTATATTATTGGTTTAAAAATTGATTTCAAATTAAAAAAAAAACCTACAATGTTATCAGCTAAATAAGTAACTCCCCACTGAGCTTAAGCTTAAAACTAAAACGCTTAACTTAAATAAAAGGTTACTTATGCGACGAAATATAAAGATGACGTTTTATGCTTGTACACAAGCATAAATTAATAGGACGCTATTTTATGTATATGACGTGTATGTTATCACACTAATATTATGAATATGAAAGTATGTTTGGATGTTTAGATGTTTGGATGTTTGTTCCGCTTTCACGCCTAAACTACTGGACGGATTTGAATGAAATTTGAAATAGAGATAGTTATATTTACCGGGAGAAATCGTATTCCAACGGGAAAATCTTACATAGCGCGAGCGTAGCCGCGGGCGGACCGCTTGTATTTTTTGGCAACAATATACACAAGTTCCAACAAAATATTTCGTTATTTTTATAAAATATCGTTCATCGTGTTTTTACACCGAAAGTTATGTATTGAAATTCAAACACAATGCGGATATGATCCACTCGACAACAAAGGCTATACAGCTAGTTCCGAAAAGATTGGCTCAACAAAGTAAGTAGTAGCGAAACACAACAAACAACAGGAAAATAGTAAACGCAAAGAGATCCGAGATCCCGTCACGGCATAATACTCTCTCATATTTCTTACATAAATTTTGCACATGCGTCGAGGAACAACACAAAGCACGCGAAAGCTTCTTTAAATATTCCTTTCCTACGTAGGTAATCAAAGTGCTGCGTTTGGAAGATAAGAATTCCCGACGCGCCAGGGCCGGCGTGTGAGGGAATCGTTATAGGTTCAAAATTATTTCTCGCAGCTATTTATCAAAATACGCACGAACGCGAGCGAACGCTTCATTTTTACAAGCCAGCGCCAGTCTTACGCACTCCCTAATTTATGCACCTTAAGCTCTTACTGGTTACTGAAGGTTCTCGGCTGAATATCCCGATAATGCGAAAAGAATAGGTAAAAAAGGTAATATAATATTTATTTATTGGAAACTTTAAATTTGAAGGTGTAATTAAACGTTTGTTACGTAAGTTCCTGAGGCCCTATTACGACGACGACGACGTAAGATTTTGAGTCAAAAACAGAAACTGAGTAAATATGACAAATAATTTAAAGCACGGACATATGAGTTCATATTATACATCTGTGGTTTTAGGTATAACATATGAACAAATGAATCATAAAAGCTAAAAACACCCTGCAGAAATTAAAGTTACGGAATGATTACGCTTCCGATGTTGTGATCAGAATAAGATAAACAAAAATCACATACACGCTCGTAAATCACATTTAGATTACGCGGGAGTGCAAAAAATGGCTTCGTGGTAACACATCAAGCCGATTTCAAATCTCGAACGCACACAAAAGAAACCGAAAATCGCGAATAAATAAGAAGTGTAAAGACGACATTCGCGGATTATTTAAAGCACTCACTTCTTTCCTATAAATATTTTTAAAGCAAACAGATTAAACATGAAAACTTTTTGTATTTGCTTAGCTGTTCACGGCTGATATAAGTGGAAAAGTTAGGGGATGAGCATAAAAACGCGCCGAGAAGAAAAATCTGTTTTAACACTGTCGCAATAAGAAAACGTGTTTTCGCAAGAAGTTTTTGATTTGAATCATGTTTGGATAATTCAATCTTTGATGCTGAATTCTTTGAATATTCTTATTCAATCATGCGAAATTGAATCTATTTAATAAATAATTGTTGGTACAGTTCGGAATATCGGCTTTCTGTGTCTGTATTTGTGCAAACGTGGCACAAGTCAACGATAACCGAACTTAGTTTCAGAAAAATACATTGAAATGAACCTGAAGGACGATGAACCTGGTGGTGGGTGGTGAGGTGGGTGTTGATTGAAGGTGAACCTTTTACGAGTATATAAAAATGTTCATTCTCTGATTTAGCTACCATTCTTCTTCTTTTCGCGTCGCTGCACTCTCTCAGCCCAAAATTTTGCTACGCTTACTAGATACATTTTAGGGCCAGCTTAAATTTTCTCGAGATGGCTTTGATTGTCTCTCACGGGTCCTAGAAATCACCGGTCACAGTCAAGCATACGAGTATCACGGCAGTCATACATGACTCATCTACAAACTAATCGAACTGTAGTTGTTTGTCTATTACGAAATCAAGATTTGACTTACACCTTACACTCAAAATCCATATCAAGGCAAACTGTAAAACTTAAACTACAAACGACTACTACGCTCCACTATAGACTAAAGTTCATCAACGGCCCGTCACAGTCCACTGCTGGACTATGAGCCTCCTCCACTTAAGTGGAGAGTTTTGCCATAATCTCCACGCTTGGCAGGCGGGTTGGAGATCGCAGATTAAAAGGTTACTGTATCAGAGAGCACTGCTGCCCGTTTCCTGTTCAATGTGTAGTCCCTAAGTCGCCTCTTACGACACCCACGGGAAGAGTAGGGGTTGGTGACAAATGTATTCTACTCTGCCGTCACCACACGGCGTACTATAGTTAAACTAAATAGATAAACTAAAGTTACCATGTTGTAATCCGAGCGTGTTCGTCCTTCGGTTTTTTAAATAAAAAAACACTTTTACATACCTACTTTTACTATAGTCATCGCACTGGGAGAATGCCGTCCTGAAGTTTATCACGTGACCATTTTTATGTGATGTACACTAACCTTGAATTAACGCTCCATGCAGCCTGGTCACATAAAATAGCATTTTGCGTACAATTTATATTTTTATATAACGAAAACACTTTATTTTATTTGAAAATCAAATACAAAATAATAAATTTATCAATTATTTCAACGTGTTTCCTGAAATGAAGTTATGAATGAACGTCGATGCAAGGTTAGCCCGTTGGGTCCGCTTACGGTCCGCTGTTCCACTTCGATTCCGAAGTATCCGAAAAATATTCGAATAATCGTATCGACTTAAAATAATTGGTGTGGTAATACATACTTAGATGTTTAATATCAAACTGTCAATGAGTTAAAGCGAATCCGATAAGGTAAAAAATAAAGAATTATACGTAATTTAATAATTTGTTTGAAATTGCGCAAAGTGAAATAATAAGAAACGGCAACTGCGGTATTTCAATTAGCATGGTAGAATTCCAGTTGAGACTTAACGTTAAGAGCTATTAATCTATTGTTGTGTGGTATAGCTAAAAAAAACTAATTATACAAATCGGTTTTGAAAACTAAGTAATTAATATCGATTTTTTGATATTTTCGTATATTTTCATTACTGAATATTTTGTGCTACATCACTAAAAATAGTCACGTGATAAACTTCAGGATGGCATTTTCTCAGTGCGATGACTATAATTCGTAGAAAAAAATTGCTCATTAATCGTTGGACTGTTTAAAAAATTAGATATTATAGGTACATTCTTTAAGAATCATCTACAAATCGACCGTCTCATGTTGTAGACCGGAAAGTTTAAGTCACATCCAAGACAAAAAATACATAAACATGGCCAGGTTCTATTTGTAAAAAAACACGCCCAGAGCCAGTTTACTAGGAAAAAAAAACTTGATTCTTTAAGTATCATTGGCAAATAGTCCGTCCCACGCAGTAGCTGGCGAGCTTCGCCGCATCCCGGCATTATGTGGCCCGCCTATCTCCATTTGGCCCTGTCATTGTCCCTCTATCGCAAATTAACGATCTACGCGAGTGCCTATCCTCGCATGAGTGTTAGTGACGGAGCATACACTGTTATTTTGAAGAGGTTTCTGCCCTTGGGATTGGTAGACTGATTTATGTAGAAGTGCATTATTATTTAAATGGGTAAACCTATACAAAATACTGTTGGCGATATAAAAAACGCTATCAGATGATGTATTGATAGAAGAACAGATGCTGACCACAAATAACATCATCAACAGCTCATATACGTCCCCACCGAGGGGCTCGAGCCTACCATTCCTCTTTCTTCTGGCCGTTCTTCTCCACAGAGGGCGTACACTGGTAGTGAACTTGCCATCCACGATAGCTTTGACGTTGAAAAATGATTTGTAAAAATCTTAATTCGAATAAAATAAAATTGACTTTTGACTACCCTGAATTAGGGCGATTAGGCCTTAGTCGACCAGTGCGGATTGGTCGACTTCACACACAACCTTTGAATTTCTTCGCAGGAGTGTGCAGGTTTCATCACGATGCCGCGATGTTTTTCTTCACCGCACCGTAAGAAATATACTTATACCAAAAGAGAAGACATTAGACCACCGACGCTCTAACAAATAACATGACCAAAGACTAAATATAAATGCATTCAATATTACAGAAATGTTGAGAATAAACTGCAAGCAAAGGAAAAAGAAACGTTACAAATTAAAAGGGAATTGCGATTTATCTTTGCTTTCAACAAGTTTATTATAAACCCAGGTAAAATAATCCTAGCGTTTTTCTGTAACGTAATAAAGTACGCGGATAAAGAAAATGCGAGTCCATTTTACATCCGCGATTCGTTTTCCTATTTATTGCAATATCGAATAATGCCGGGTTAAAACTTCAGGCAACAAACGACAGCGCAGCAAAGAAAATAATGGCGAGATGACGCGACATCCACGCGACAAACTGCTCTTACTACTTCCAATCATCTCGCAAAAATTATAAACAAAATATAAATCCTTACTATATGATATTATAAATGCGAAAGTAACTCTGTCTGGCTGTGTGCGTGTGTGTGTGTGTGTGTGTGTGTGTGTGTGTGTGTCTGTCTGTCTGTCTGTCTGTTACGATTTCACGCCTAAACTAATGAACCGATTTTAATGAAATTTAGTACAGAGATAGACTAGAGCTTGGGAAAGGACATAGGCTACCTTTTGTCACAATAAAAAGGCTTGGAGGGGTTGAAATAAGGGGAGGAAAGGGTAGGGTAGGTGTGTGGTAGGTGTAGGGTAGGTATGTGGTAGGTGTAGGGTAGGGTAGGTGTAGGAAGGGAGGAAAACTCATTTGACGCGGATGAAACCGCGGGCGGAAAGCTAGTATAATATAATATAAGATTATCTGTACGGAAAGCTTTACAAAATACATTGGTTGGTTAATAACGTTCATACGAATCTACTTTACATATTCATTAAAATCAAAACACTTGTTTTAGTATTATTTTAAAAGAAAATAAAATATTTACGATTTACTAACCATAAAACCATACCTTGGAAATCCTAAGGATTTTTTTCAAATAGAAAACCGTTCAGATGTAATAAGGAAAGGGAAAATCGCAAACATTGGTGCCGCAATATCCAGAAATCAATTTGTCGTATCCCCAGCGATTTGGCGAGTTGTCGACTCATGGTAGGGCCGCAGTTAGCCAGATGAATATTATCTATTCATCGGGAGGCCCGCCATCGAGCATAAACGCTCCCACTTGCGAGGGAAAATGTATTGAAATCACAATGCGAACATTAAGCTTCTATGGGAAAAATTTCCTTTTAAAATATTACTTGTATAATAGATAATGTGCAAGTGCAAGCTTAGTGAGTTTTTGAGAAAGATTTTCCGTATTTTCTGCTAAGAATATAAACATCGCTGTCTTAAAGTTAGCAATCTGATCAAAACAATCATAATCTTTTACACGTGTATACTCTTCATTGACGACCTACACGATGAATATGAGAATTTATGTTATCAAAAATATTGTAGATATTATTGTGAAAAGGTTAAACAGTTTTTAAATAAATATCTACGCTACTTCAGCCAGCGGATCTCTAAAAATATGTTTATTTAACAATAGCGTTTAAAATAAATTATTTATTCATAGCACGTCCTCCGTTTTCCCCTTTCTTTTGTTAAGTTGAAAAATTGATTCACTTAGGCACAATTCATGACAAGCGGTTGGGGTGCATGCAGACGAAGTAGTTATTCGATTAGAAATTTCGTTTTAATTTGTATGCAACGAAAAATGACGAGCGTTTAAAGCGCCAACGTGCCGCGACGCCACCGCCCGGCACGTTTTCGTCCACGAGTGACCCAGGCGCACGCCATAGCCGCTAGTCATGTTTCAGCCTTAAAATACCGCCTACGAGTGGATGGATGCAACTGTTTATAAGCTTGATAGACTTTATAAATTGAAAACCTTATTTACTTTCTTTGCACGCGGTGAGTTAAGAGATGTTACGGTACTTGCATTTATATTCGGCATAATTAGCGTTTTTAAATGATAGATTTATCAAACTGCGGAAGACCTGTTATTAGATTCATAGACTGCTTTTATTTTTTCCCTAATAGATCTACCTGCTGTTTGTATCAGAGTGGAAAGCGACACGGACTTTTGGTATTATTTCTGGATAAAAAATGCATAAATTCAGAAAGTAACAATATCCGATTGATATCAGTGCAAAAATCACTACATAAAAAATCAGGTACGTACCGATCACGTTTCCGATTGAAAAATGTGCAACTGTATTGTGATTCATCAAATCCGAATCCATTTTAACACAATTTTCGGCGTAGTGTCGGCTTATGGTTTAAGCGTCAATTTAATCGATAAAACGGAATAAAATAATGAACTGACGGGCGTCGCGTCCATAAAACACGATTTTATCATGCCGTGGGGAGGGACACGTTTTCGAATATCGTAATAAAAAAGTCACAGATGTCAAATTTATGACGCTGGACCATTGTAAAGAGATTAAAAGATTTACTACGGGGCGCTACGCACGAGGCTACGAACCAGCTACGAGCGCGCTACGCGGCTACGGAGCCAAGAAGCGTATACATTTTTAGCCTTACTTAAGTGATGTAAAGGTACGATGGTACTAATACTATTAGTTTTTCTGCAGTAAAAATAGCTTTTAGTATCGGCTAATATTTCGGTGATATTCGCTATCTCGACTCACCGACGACGACATCCGTGTAAGAAGATTATGAACGTACCTGGAAAGATAGAAATAAATATTTAGTATGATTATTATTAAATACGATCTCATAAAGCTAAACCACAGAATATTATAATAGTTATTTGCGGAACTGTTTAATAAAAGCGTCGAGGAAAGTTTTGATTTGATAGCAATACCTATATAAAATTTAGTATGATCGAATAAATTCATGAAATAAATTATTCATAAAAAATAATAATGGCAATAGTTTACAAGCTTTAAAACCACGCGCGTTGCGAAGTTGTTATTTCATTAAGCTATAAAATAAAAGTTTTTTCTAAATAGGAGTCACGCGGATGTAAGTATTTATAATAATATTCGAATTACGAACAATACTTTTTGTGAATTTCATGAAATGGATTATTGGGCTCGCCGAGGCGGATGAGTCTGCATTAAAGTGATTAAAAAAACATTTATGAACTTAAAATGTAAATGCACATAACTTTTTTGTTTAGGAAGCGCAATAAATGTCAATTCTTCTTCCAGCACTTCGATTGTGTTTATCAAATGAACTAGAAAAAAATGTAAGATTTACAAGGAAAAATTAATTGTGGCTTAATAAAATATTCTGAATCACAGTGGAAATTAGAATTTGAAAATAACATTAAAAAAACGTGGTTCATATTTTCAAATTAAAACCTTATTACTTAATATTATGTGCCAAAGAAGTTAATCTGATTGTCAGTTCTTTTGTGCGAAGTCATAGGTCTTCCTCGTGATACCCTTCACCACCGGAACTCGAGAAATAAAACGGGAAGTGTATCCCCGCCCTAACTAACATCAGCGCGGACGAATTATGAAAAAGGAATTTCCTCGGGGAGGCGATGCCTTATAAACGTCCGTTAACTCTTCGAATAAATCACGGTAAGCGCCAACGCCGCCAAACAAATAATTTTCTTTATTCATCAAAATTAAAAGGAGCAGTTGACAAAGAACCCTCTTTAATTAAAACTCGCTTTACTTGACTTTCTCGGCGGGCTGGGTCGATCATCGAATTAACACGAGCTTAGTTTATTTGTTCCACGAACAAACGACGCAATGTATATAAAAATAAACAAAATATAACGTTATCATCAAGACATACAATTGTTTATCTCGAATAGGGGAATTCAAACCGCAACATTACACACTCAGTGCAAACTCAAATGAAAATCCACGCCTAGCTCAGATTAAACTAGCAATCTCGCTGCTATAAAAGATTTATTTAGTTGTAACCGTGTGTTCTGTGCAAGAACACATCGGAGTTTTCAATTACACAAAGTGATGGCTGCGGCGGTGTGGGCGCGCCGAGAAAAACGCGCGCGACCGCGGCCGCCGCCGCCACGCCGCCGGCCCGGTCCGCTGCACACCACTCACACTCACCAAAACAAACCGCAACAAAAAGAAAATAAGGTTAGTTTTCAAACGAAAGAGTTCCCCAGCTGCGAAAGTCGGGGACAACTCGTTTTCGAAAGGTTGAAGGAAAACTCGATCGCTTTTCCAGGGGGAAGCTCTCAGTGGTTTATTGCGTTATTACCTGGACGTGTCTACCGCGCCGGGACAGCCGCAATTTGGGAAGAAAAGAACGATATGTTGCGACGAGCGGGATTTTATACAGCTCAACAGCGGCCCGAGAAAAGACCAAGTGCGCCATCTTCGCCTGGACGTAATTTTCTTTGATCGAAAACACTACACGACACTCCTCAACTTTTTATTTTTTATCCAATTCAATATTGCTGAACGGTGTGCGGGATGCGCTCCGCGCCATTTACTCGGGTTTTCTTCGGGGCTTTGTTGTTGCACTTAGGTTAGTATTAAACAAAATTGAAAATACGTTCTGTGAAGAAATCTCGGGACACATTTCTGAATGGACGCACACAGGTGCGCTAGTGGTACTTCACTGCACTAGTTTTATAACTAATGTGTGCTAAAAGTCCATTAAAAATAATAAAGAGATAAACAAAACACCGAATGTCTACCATTTCCGGCGACTTCATATCTCATTTCAGCGGAACTGTTCAATAAAAACGTTGGAAGTCGGGAAAGATTTGCCCCAATAATCGGGTGACAAAAACCGTAACTCCAGCTAAGGACCAATGAAATAAGAGTGGATGTCTATAAAATAAAATAATAAGCGGTCAATAAAATGTTCGCGTCGGGGTCGGGGTAAATCTGTCAAATGCCGAGGAATAAAAGAAACGTCAGGCGGAGAGGGCGAGAAGTGGTCGAGGGTCAGCCGGACCGAAGAAATTTGATCGTCGAGGCCTCGATCGGAACCATCAATCGTCGGATAATTGGAAGGCTTTAGTGCCGATCGGATACTGTCAATCTAAAAATAATACAGCTGAGTTTTGCTTATCTGGCAGAAATCGAAGGATTTAAAAGTTACGCACTTATTGACAAGCGTATTTTTACTGCTTACAATTTTGAGATTGCACCATCTAATTTACAAATCTAAATCTAATAAATGAATTATTTGTTACTTTGAAAGATGTTACAAGGACTTGAAGTGGTCAACATTCAATCATGCTTATAATTTACATGGCAGAAAAATTATTGTAACCCACGGACTTACATACAATAAAGGAAACTTCTGGTAGCAAGCCACTGCGACGGAAACTATGTACCTATGTAACTAAGTACTATTATGTTGTGCACTTTTACCTCAACAGTACAGTAGAGTTAGAAGTGGGTAGCTATAGGAATCAATGTGGCTCGACAACAATTGCACGGGATTGCGCGGCGCAATAACCCGCCTCCTATTATGCAGATTGTGCCTCGACTCGCGTGCAGGCTCACTTAGAGGTCCGCTATATGGACCATATCAATACCTGGCTAGGCTATACTACCTATTGCTTACACCAATTTCAGCTAGTACTTATGTAGATATAGGTAGCTTCAGTCTAAGTCAATCTTGAAAACACTCTATGACGTCCAAATTGCTATTTTCAAATTATAATTTCCATTTTAAATGGTATAAGAAATTGCATCGTAATTTTACAAATATCTGAATTTTTGCAACAGTTACAATACAAATGTAAGAATTTCAATACGTTGCTTAGTAAAAATTTACTAAACGACGACGTCGAGTGGGCGTACCTAGAAAATGGCTCCATGATAATTCAGAAAAATTAATGTCTAGATACAATCTGTGAGTATTCAGCATAGAACAATTTAATGTTATGAGCTTTGCAGACAACCCCACGTATACCTATATCACAACACAATGCTATAGAATAAATACCGTTAGAAGCATTCGACCGAGCCATAGGAAGTGCTTAGGCTAAAAATTCAATACGTCTATTAAATGCCGCAGAGAAGCAGAACTGTAGATTTGTGAGTTGAGTATTTCTACAATTTATAGATCTTTTATCATCATTAATATGGTGTTCTACATTTGTCCCAGATTTACCACAGTTCTATCTCAATTTAAATAATGAAAAAAAATATATATTTTTCCAGATGAGTTATTTCTTCTAAGTTAGTACCTAACCAAGCAACTAATACGGTAAGTTTGCTCATCTTAAGAGCGGTTTCGCACTACGTCCGATCTAAATCCGTGAAATCCGGAGTAGTTGTAGAACTGTTTGTATGGTAGTTTACGCACTAGATCCGAATTCCGTCATTTACAAATAGTTGTATGAATACTCCGGACAGATTTTCACGGATTCAGATCGGATTCGAATCGGACGTAGTGCGACAACGTTTCTTAGACATTTCTTAGAAATATAATTATATTCGTTTGGAGAAGGGAACACTTCAGTCTGCTCACACGTGCGAATAAATTCAAAGGATTTGTGATAAGTTGACAATCAACGACTAAGTTGTTATCGCCCTAATTTAGATGGGTTTGAGCTTGCCTTTCAGCGTTAAAATAATGAACGCTGAAAATCGTTGCGAGGTTTAATTTTAAAAAACATTTGCAGTACTTCTTTTCTACCTTGACCTTTTACATTGTGATACGATGCGATTGGTTCTCTATAGTCTCGATGGACTGGACCCTTATTATAGTCTACATACAATTATTGTGACCCTAGAGTCTATTAAAGCTTTATTATTGAAGCAAATGCGTCTCTGGCGCAAAAGTAACAGTTAGATTCTACTAAGACGCGCTCAGCTGTTCAAACGGCTGCAACTGCAGCTTAAATGTAAATAACAGTCATAAGTGCATCGAGGAGGTAATCTGCATAATTGGAAGTCGCAGGAAATTGCGTCCACGCGAGGCGACGTGCAATTTTCCGCGTCATTTCCTACCGGAACGTCCCACTCGGCCAGTCCGCGTGTGTTAACTGAAATTAACCTTATGTGTAATGTCGGTCCAATTAAAAACTCCATCACGGGTTATAGGCCCTTTGGAATGAGAAAATAATAGCATCGATACAGTATGGGCTCGTAAAGAGGGGCTCGCTGAGTTTGCACAAGGTAGAGAATGGGATAAAAAAATAAAGCAGCGGCATGATTAACCGGCATATTATAAAGATAATGATAAAACAACAGAGTTCAGATGAATGAATATCATAACTTTACTGTAATAAGTAAAATATTATATCGTTATATAGAAATATCTCAAGTAACAAGAATTTAATATAAACTGACAAACAACACAGCATTTTAAGTGAAAAGAAAATTAACTTATAAAGAAATTCCATTATATCCATAAATGTAAGAAAAATAGGATTAAGCTCTTGGAATAACGAAAAATAATAAAATATCTTTACACGAACCAAAAGTGACATTATTAAATTAGAAATACCGTCAAAAAAATGACACATTTTAATTTTATAGAAAACTAGCTGTCCGCCCGCGGCTGCGCTCGCGTCATGTAAGATTTTCCTATGGTAAAAAGACTTTTCACGTAAAATGTAGCCTATGTGTTAATTTAGGGTTCAAACTATCTCTATTTAAAATTTCATACAAATCCGTTCAGTTGTTAAGGTGTGAAAACGGCATCAAACATCCAAATATATTTTCACTTTATAATATTAGTGTGATGTGATTTTGATAGCACATTGCCTAGGTGTAACAATATTGTAGCACAGTGTTACAAATATGGAATTCTGTGTCAAAATTTACAGGGATCAGAATTATGTTTATTTAATTAAACACGGCCCCAAGCAAACGTCAGTCATAATGTCGACGGGCAGGAATTTGTGCCTTTGATTACATTTCTGTCTGTCCACGTTTCGCGTCCGCGTCAAAGAAAATTTTGATAACAATTTATAATTTATACCGTTGCCGTCTGCTAGTAAATTGGATCCTCGCGTTTATGTTTAGAAGTCATATTGCACATCTATTAATATTTTTCAATAATAAAAAACGTCTTAGAAGTACTCATCAAAATTGTTCCGTTAGAACATGACGTAACAATGAAATATCTGAAGTGAGGCCAGATTTAACTAATCCTGTGGTTTTGGGGAAGGGTTGATGGCATTATGGAAAAAATACAGGAAATGATAAAACCAAATTAATTTGGCAATCACAAATTAACAAAAACTTATTTGTTACTTAAGGAAATTAAAATAAAGATCTAAACGTTTGGAACAATTTCTCACGCATACTATCCATTCAATATCTAATCTGGTCATACTGAAGTCTAACAGAATCTTTCTAACAGTGAGCAAAGTCGCTAAAAGTCTGCGTCATTTCCGCAATCCGGGCGCTAATTTCCATTTTTAAAATTCAAATAGTCCTTGTCTCATTCCTTGGAATGATCATTACCGGGCTAGCTCCTCCTGTCACCTGGCCGTTAGCGCGTCACACGCCGCGGCCGCACGATCGATGCCTCTCGCTCATCTCCACACGCGATCTGCCGTGCCGCACCACGTTTTTTCATCGGATGAAAGCATATGAAAGCCCCCATTTATACCCCGAAGAATAGTTTCAACGCACCACTGGGCAGGTTTTTGTGGCGCGCGCAAAGATGCGTTTAGTCTCTAATTGGCAAGCAGAAGCATTGGATTATTAAATAGTTTTTTGTCCAATGTTATCCGTTACGACGTGCAATTTTCTGTAATAATTGCTTCTTGTACGGGGAATAAATTATTTGTAAAAAAATGTTTTGCAGAAGTAATGTTAACACAGTTATGAGTAATAATTATCAACATTCGCTCTTGACATAATCATCTTAATAGGAATTACATGGTCCGCATGGCAGAATATATCATGAGGCTAGTTTTCTAAAATTCCAAGAAAAATACATGCCAGCCATTATACTTATAGTCGGTATCTTTTTCACGTACAAATTATGTTTGTTTATTTTATTGTCTTCGTGATTTTTGTTTCATATGTTTTTGCTGCGGTAAATAAATGGTTAATTCAAACTATATTTACAAAATGACTTCTATAATACTGACCTACCAGAAGTCAATTGGTACTGTCTCATATAAAATATTGATGCCTAAATGAAAAACGTACTGCTAAATTGAAGGACAAAAAAGCTTACAAATCCACAGACACGGATCGGCCATAAGTCGAATGGAAGTGGAATGCAGGTGTCCTAGGATTACAACCAGATAGAGTCACGTCCTGACCACTGAAATGCGATGACACTGCAATCCGTGCATCTGCAGTTAGAGATAATCTTCTCTAATCGGATCGCACCTGCGGAACCATACATTCGTACGAACTAATAGCAATTGTTTTTTATTAAACTTTCTTAGAATTAATTGGAGATATTGAGTATGCCTCCCCTACCAACTTCTACCTCTCCTATTTTATCGGATATTTTATTTATTTACCTATATAGAAATAATTTATTTTTAGACACATTGAAATTCGTTACAGATCGATTGAACATTCCAATTATAAATATTTATGATGTCTTACAAGCGATATCAAGAGCATTAAATATAAATTAGGGGTACCAAATCTAAAACTACGTCTAACATTTCCAATCAATCGCGAACTTATCTACTAAGCTAAATTAAAGTGTTTACGTTGGAACATTAACCGTATCCTTAAAGTTTTCTTAATTAATCTCTTAAGCTATTTAGTCAAAGAGAAATAAATTCCATCCCGCCTTATTGAATTCTAAGACAGGGAAGTTCGTTAAATAAGAAGGCATCGATACCCGATGTTTGAGCTCGGTCTTTAAACGATTCCCTAACTTAATATAAAGTTATAAAAGATTGTCTGAAAGAAACTTCGCAGCAAGAAATAAACCTTTAAGAATGTTTATACAGCTTTTTGCTTCCTTTTTCAGTTTTGTTGGTTTGTTCTACTTTGCGACTTGATATTTTAAGTTTTGGTTTTAATATCAAACAATGGACATTTGAGTGATTGTTAAAGCGGCTGGTAAGACTTGGGTAGAACCTAGTATTATGATTTATTTCGTGACTGCAGACTAGGGAGAAATAGCGAGGTGGTGGTGATGAGACACGATTGTAGTGATGACATCGATAATTTGGGAGATTTTGCAGGTGAAATATAAATGAGAGTTGATTGCATGCAGAAGAGAGTGAGTGTGTGAAATATAGTCAAATGGCACTTAGCCTTGGTTTTTGTGGAACTTATTTTCTACTTTCTGTACTGTGACCAAGCAACCCATCTAAGGTTAGTTTAGTACCTTAATATCTTAGTTAGTACACTAATGTGTACTTGAGTAACAATATGTTCGGTTTACAATATATATAAATGCACTCTTTCAAAACTCCACTCCCTTATTCTAACCAAAGTAAAACTTAGATACCTTTAAATAATCATGCTTGTACCGTGTTCTGAATGTAAAGTTAAATGACTATATTAGGACTCATGAGATGCACTGTGTTCGCCATAAATCCAATCGGAAAATAAATATTAAACCATCCCCAAATGTCGAATTAGCCATGTAAATTACTATTGTAAATAACCGAGGGGTATTGCCAATATTGAATTATAAATGAGTATTGGAGGTTTCATCCAGTTTTTTCCAGCTTAAAGCCCGGTGGGAAATTCTCCGTGGCTGCAAAGCCTTCAATTTATGCAGGGGCCGCATCGAGTCTGTCTGGATGACAATCTTGACACGGTGGGGATGAGCAGTGCGGTTCCACGGCTTAGGGTGATGTCAAAACGTGAAATCTCCAGTGTTCCTACTCTATTCCGAAGCCCAATTGGAACTCACGTACATGGTGACGTCGTCCTAACGTCGTCGGGATTATGGAATTCTGATCGCGATCTAACACTAGAGAGCGATGGTTATTGAAGGCTGATACGGAATTTCGGTCAAAGTTCATTCGAAATAGTGCTGTCCTATATTATAAATTCAATAATAACAGAATTCATATAATTTGCAATATTAACCATTCGAAAAGGTTGTCAAAGGTCAAAGGCAATCCAACGCTTTTGATTAATTAGTGAAATACCTGTGTTCATTATTAATTTTACAGAATGAATTATTTCTCATCGAATACAAGCAAATTATATTCAAGTCTCAAAGAGATTTCTACCTTTGTTAGCGCACACGCCGGCACTTTCAATCCATTTTTCGCGCCCCAAAACAGAGAGCACAAAGGGTGGTATAAATGGAAAATATGCGTGGTATTTGTGTTATAAACCCAGCCAATCACGCCGGTAGAGCGTGCACAATGTGCGACTAAGCGCCGCACCAACAAAAGCGGCGTAAAGAATGGCTCGCCGACATACTCTCGCTAATAAAATAGTTCGGCGCAACAGGTTGCTCCGGCCCGCTCCGCCAATACAATGGAAATAGTACGAATGTACGTACTACACTACCTACATATCTCTGTACTCCTGGTACTAGGTTAAGCTTTACTTATGGGCGACGTTTTGATTCTGAAAAGCTTGTATGATTTATATTGTCTCGCTAACATACGAGTACAAAGCTGTGAATACCATTTTATTTTAGATTTTCAGTTTTTACCGGAGCAAAGCATTTTTTAAAGGAATATTTGAAGCTCATGTCCTAACAAAATATTTTGTTTATGCAAGTTCGGTGCAGAATTTATTTTATACAAAATTTAATAAATGTCTGCGATATGTTTATTATTTATACTGACAAACATTTAATCAATACACTTTGTAATACCTTACGTTCTTTAAACTGTATATTAAACATTACACATAAACGTAACCTGTAACTTTGTGCCCAACAATATGCAAGAAAAGGGAACCCGAACAGTATCCCTGACAAAACACAGAGCAAAAGGCCTTTAATTCGCCGCTCGCGTGTCCTTGCGGTCTCGGAAGGGATTTACAAGTTTCTTCTATTGGTCCAAACGCTTGTTCCTAGTTAGCCGGGGCTTATCTAACTTTCTGGACAATGTTTCCATCCAACTTACCTTCTGATACTTTGTTGACTTGTTGCAGATACGACATTCTTGCTTTCATGCTTAGATTGGTTTTATATTCAAGAAATTTCTAACACAGTAAAACGGAAATAAAAACTGTTTCTCAAAAATGTTCCAGGACTGCAATTAAATAAAAGCCACCATCTGGTATTGAATAAGAAGAGCCATTGTCTAATAAAATGGAAAGACATTAAAATTATGCGTAAACAGAAGCCGTCGTCGACGCCAAATGTTTAGCCGCAATCGACGAAGAACAATCTGTTAAACAAAACAAGGAACACGCTGCGAAACCGACGGTAAGTGAGGAGTGACAAAACTTAAGCACGACTAATTAGCAATACAAACATGAATCAGAGGCTATTAGTTGTAATTGAATTGTCTCCGGCGGCGAACTTCGCGGCGACAAATTTAAATATCACGCTTTAAAACGAGGTACTTTTAACGTCGAACTTCCAACTCGAGTCGGGACGAAATTTTCCAAATTACACGAGTAGATTCCGAAGGTAGTCGCGTGTGTAACCGTAATTACAAAGTTTGTGGTTAAATCGGTATTTCACAATGGAAAATATGTACTTCAGACGTAACATCGAATTTCAATATGTTCATTGTTTTCGATTCGGCTAATAAATATTCATAGAAAACAAATGACGCTAAATTACTGCGGCAAGTTAGGCCGCCGGGGACGCGAGGACGCGGCTGGCCGACCATTTTTCATCGAAATTTTATAAAACACTCTCGTTGCTCCGCGAAAATTATCTCCCCCATTGACTACATTTTTTGCAGCAAGTTTGACATCAATCCATTATTTTTCACTTTTATCGCGAAGCCATCAACTGAAGTTGGATTGTGTTAATTGCGGTGGTTGGGTGCTTTTAGACTTTTAAGGATACTTTTTACGCGTAAGAACTTTTTATGCGGAAAATCTTGAGGATTAAATGGAGTAAGTGGGACATAAACACCTTCCTTACTTCTATCTACTTTAATGTTTTTAGACTAATAACAGAAGCTTTTAAATGTTTTTGTAAATCGTTAAATCAATCATTACCGTGATCATGCTCCCGCCGATTCAAACAGCTATTTAGAATGCACACCACGTGAGGTAGTTGACATAAGCCAACCAGATTTGCCCTGAGATTAACTCCTTAGCTAATACAGGATTAACTCACGTCAGCGAGACATGGAACTTCGTGTAGTACCATTTGTATCAGTATTCCTCTAGATTTGCCATGTAAAGGATATAAACCAAAATGTTTGACCTCTGGGCTTCAATATGAACATAAAAATATTATTATATTATTGACGGTTTTGAGTTGTCTGTAATGAGGATATTTTATAATACTACCTAAGTCTTCCTAGAGTTCAATTTTCAAAGAGATTCAAATCAGTTTTCAATTTAATATTTGACTCAGGTTAAGAAGATTAATTTATACATCTGTGGTGACGCCTAGAGACGTCGCAGCTACATTTCTCGGCATTTGTCAACATCTCTACTCAAGTGTCTCCGTACAGTCCTAAGCATAATATTATGTGTACTAATTGCCCCACATGCGTCATGCGTGCGGAAGGGAGCTTTCGCACCGTCACATATCTGCTAAACACATCTACCCCCTTAATATTCTCGTGTGGGTAGGCATAAATTATAACTCAAATTTCATACTCTTGTTTCAACATTAGAACTTTACTTATGGCTGCGCATTGCAGATGTCAAATAAAACGTGAGTGTTTTCAAGGAAGTTTTTCGGGATGTTTTGCAAGTTACAAATTGGCACCTTTTTTTTAATCTAAATGTTTTTTTTACAGTGAAAATTTAGTCCATCACGACAAACGTATCGGTTTTGCAGAAAACATTTTTCACTTCGCAAAGATCTTTTTTTAGAGAAATACTTTATAGCCCACTTAAACTATCGGCTTGTTATACTTAGCAGTTAGGATTTCCAGCACCTAATAAAACATAGCGTTGGAAACTATAAAAAATACTAGGTTAACGTTACAATAGCGGTTGTAGTTATTCGATATTTAAAAACCAGGCGTGTTTACTATACAAACTGACATGCTGCTCTAGTATACAGTGTGATAATCGCCTTAAAGAAAAGGAAAAGAAGCGTTGGTTGAAGAAGTAATGTTAATCGTACATTTCAGGTTGAAATACAAAACTTTTACCAAAAATAGATCACATTTTTTTTTTACTGTATGTTTCTGTCTGTGTGCAATAAAGTATATTTCATTCGTTCATTCATTCAACCCACTTACCTCATAAGTTGATTCGTCCTTGAGAGATATAAGACATAAATTGGAGTTTCCCGACACTGCGAAATCTGAGTGCGTGCGCGCGGCCTAATCGCGAGTCGGCTGACTTGACTCACGTTCGTATTGTCACTTCGGCTAATTTATATATTAATTTGCTGAGTAGAAGTTTATGTGCGATACTTGACTTCATTGTTATTAAATTTAACTATATTTTTAATATGAGAGTTAGTCGAGTAGTTAGTATCCTTATCCTTATAGGGCGATTCGAAGACCCAATATTTTCAAACTACATACGAGTATATGTATACATGTATAGGCATATTCGCTGCTCTTGAAGGAACACAGCTTACGCAGAAATTAGAGAACTATATGAAATCAACCAACCATAACCCTAAAATAGCAGCACTAAATGCACTATATGTGCTGATAACAACGTATTTTTAATTCAGGTAAAAAGATTTACTAAATCTATCCAAACAATCAACCAACAAATCAAACAGTCAATCAATCTATCTACGTTTATTTGTCTATGTCTAAATAGTTTCAGTCAAGAAACACTTTCAACGATTATCCAAAGAACTCTAAAAAAATACATAATTATATACCTGTCTATAAAGTAAATATCCAAGTGACCAACATTCGACGTTGACGATTTCTATAATCGAATCTGAGCATGGAATGATGTCAATGACCCAAAATATGGACTACACGAACTTAAGGCAATAGGCGCGAAACCGAAATATAATATTTATTTTGAGATTGATTCTCCGATAATCCCACGCGGTTGTTTGCAGACAAACACTCCGCTCGACAAGCAGCGAGGACGGAGTTAGTCCACAAAAATTACGGAAAAGTCGTGGACAGAAATTATGTTCCTGCTTACTTACTTAACAAGTAGTTTAACCAATTAAACTTTTTTTTTATTGATAAATAACATTTGTCACAAAACAATAAGCTACCACCCTGGCACGACTCAGGCGCAAAGGTTCTCATCACACGAACAGAACGCTGAACAGCTATGAGCAACTTTTGCATCATTAATTAACTATACTAAATTTTATAAATACGAATTTCTGTCTAGTCTGTCCAACTTTTACTGGCCCCGATTTAGATGATATTTGGTACAAAGATAGTTTAACACTAAGAACGGATGTTTTTTACTTCGGGAACAAATCTTATTCCCTCGAGAAAAGTGTGGTTCGTTTGGTCCAACTTGACAAGGCTGGCAAGGTTGCCCATAAGTCTGACTCTAATTTAATTAAAGTAAATAGATAAGTAAGTACACATGTACAGTCGTTGTTTTGAAACATCTAGCAGGTACAGTCGCCATCAAAAATTTCTTGCTAGCTAGTCCTTGGAGCCGGACTTTATCTGATCCAGCCTGAGATTAATTAACTTAAATGCAACAAGTCCGAGTTTGCTCTGCTCTTCAGACAGACTGTCTCGTGTTTTATTATAGAAGCTGAATTAAGTAAGTACTCCGTGATTGTGTTACGACTTACGATAACGTCGGTATAGTGTATTGTGTTTCTTAGAAGTCTTTAAAAACTTTAAAAATCTTAAACACAATATACTAAGCAGAATCTTCTAGACGATTCATGATGAAATCAGTCAATCTACAGATCTTTGGTTACCGAAACCTAATTTACAAAAAGTAATTATGTAAGTAATACGTAAGAAACCGGAATTCCTAGTTCAGAAATGCTCGTAGAATATTCTGTCAGGAATTCCCCTTTGTCCGACTGAAAAATACATTTTGCCCGGTCGACTTTGAGTAGTTGGATTAATTGACACTGGATAACAGCTTGGCGTTTGCTTAGCTCTAGACTCTCAGACTCAAGCAGCACCGAGACCCGTTTTATACCGAATTAAATAGCCTGAACCCTGTCTTTAGTCAAGCTGCATCTTGTTATTTATAGTGGAAGTTCTTGCTTCGAAAGCTTTGAGTACTGTATTGCTAGTTCAGTTTCATTAAAGAAAAACTTACATGAGCTAATAGTTCCATCAACAGATCGTATACGTCCCCACCGTGGGGCTCGAGCCTACCCTGAATTAGGACGATTAGGTTTTAGTCAACCACGCTGGCTCAGTGCGGGTTGGTCAACTTCACACACAACCATTGAATTTCTTCGCAGGAGTGTGCAGGTTTCATCACGATGTGTTCCTTCACCGTAACAGCGTCGAATAAACGTACATATGAATTCGAAAACACATTGATACGTGGTGGGGATCGAACCCGCGTCTCCCGGACGGGAGGCAGCGGCCCTAGCCTCTAGACCAACGAGAAGCACGCACCAGCTTCCGTGGCCGAGCGTTCGACTGTCATTATTACGGAGGTTCCGGATTCAAAATCCGGTGGGGAGACTTTCAAACAAAAATGTCTTTGTAAGACTTTCACCAGTTTGGTTGCAGGCTGAAAGAACTGATTGTCCGTAAAGAAAGATGGTTCTATGCTTCAGAAGGCACGTCAAGCCATGGATCCTGGCTACTATTTACTACTACTCGTAATTCCGTAATCGTTACATGAACCATGTTTGTTTTGGTGGCGGCTCTATAACACTGACACTAGAGTTTGTGAGGTTTTCGGTTGTCGACCTGACTACCTACATGACAAAGACGAAGAATATGTAGAAGCAATAATAAAATAATATTCATGTATGTGTGAAGCAGAAGCACTGATAAATACACTGTAAGAGGTGTGGAAATATCGGATTTATTCAGACGGCAACGTTAGCGAGTCGCTAACACGCGCGCTAAATCTCCTTCTTAAGATAGATGCTGCATAAATCTCAACTTAACTCCTCACCCGTGATAATAAGGCGTACACAAACCTATCATTATTTCCATCAGCGGGAATTACTACGTATCGACGGCACAAATAAAACCCAATCAATCCTAAACAATCTGCGCGAGTAGAGCCAATATTTTAGTCAGAAAGAATCACTCGCCGATCGACGGGCCGATACCAACCGACCGTTATTGGGTCTGAGCGTCGAACACGATGAAAGACCGTTCAAAAATCGCCCGTTTCTCGTCCAGATAAGATTGATTTGGAAAGGTGGCAGTTTGATACGGAAGCATCCTAATGACGGGCTGGACTACAATAGCACGTGTGCCCCTTGTTATTGGTATCTGACCTGACCGCTACCAGCGATTTGTCTAAATGAGATCCGGACCGCTCCCGCTCGCTTTGTTATTTTTTTTCTATATTGCACACTGCTTGTGACGTATTGGGTTAAGAATTTTATTGTGAGTTTCTCTTCATTTTATAGGTTCATTCAGCGTGTCTCAATCGATGTGAAGACGATCGGCAGATAGGAAATAAATACGCATTTAAAGCTCAGATTAGCTTCTTTACAAAAATATTTCAGACAGTTTAATTGAAAATATTGCTGATATCCTACACCTCACATTTCTGCAATTTTAATGCAATCAATTCCATTTTTATTGCTTGACGTGTCGACTGAAAAATTAAACGCACTAAGTGATAGTCCTAACTACATATTTACCTGTGCGGTAACGTGTAAAGCGCAACAAAGCCGAGGCAATTTGAGCTTAAGTCCACACCACGAAGAGATAGGTGGGCCGCAGACCTGGCGGCTGGTTCCGGCGTAATCCCGCGGACCGGCGATTAATCTTCGTTCCGGCTCTCACGAGGTGGTTTGTTGTGGGTAAATTTGTGGCTGCGGACAGTGTTGCCGTTTGTACGGAAACGACCGTATAGTATGGCATCAGGTCTTCCATGAAACCGAAAAAAAGTATGGCTATTACGTTTCGTATAAAACAAAAAACTGTACTGAGTCTTCTAAAGATGATACTGGTAATATAATATCTCAAATAAGTGAGTAATTAAATAGTCATTAACATAACACTATTTAAAATCTTATATCCCGTTTTTATAAAGAGATAACGTAAACTTTTGAACCTAACTTTTCCTTTACGTTTTTAGCACGCTATCAAGTTCGAGCCATGATTTGTCGGCCATAGGCCCCGTGGGACGTGTATGTCATGCGATAATCCGTGTCGGCTAATCGACACTTTTATCGGCAGATTAGCGACCGAAACAAAACAGATTGTAGCAGCATGAAACGCAGTATGTACCCTACTGTACACGGTAGCTATAAATGTATCTAGTAAACTTATTGATAAGGCTAATGGATGTAAATGAGCTGGACCTGGACGCATTTCAATTAAGCTTCCTTATAGCTCATGGCTATTTACAGAGAAGGAAAACATCGTAAGGAAACATTCACACGCCTGCGAAGTTTAAAGGTTGTGTTGTGTGTGAAGCTGACAGACCCGCACTAGGTCAGCGTGGTCGAGTAAGACCTGACTGTCCTAATAGGTAGGTTCGAGCCCCTCGGTGGGGACGTATATAATCTTGATAAGTTAATTAAGTTAATAGTGCGTGGTTTAATGATGCGTATAAAAATATTTTTAAATATTTCTTGTTAGCGATAAACCTCTTCCTGAAGCCAGACAGCCAATTTGGAAAAAATCGAACATAAACATGGACAGGCATCCACAAAAAGCATTATTATGATATCGTTCGATAATCCGGTTTGTATGTCGCGGCGGGTCACGTGACGCCTCCCGCCTAATGCTCTGCCCCGCATTGTGACAACTTCCACCTTTTACCAAATTGTATTTTCGTGTTCCCTGACTTTTCCTTATATAAATACTGTCATTAAGACAGCCGCAACGAGACAGGTGCTAATGTTTATGAAAGTATCGAACCACATCAAACCCATTTGGGTAGCAATATAAACAATACACATTACGACAATTCTGACGTTTACTGACATCCAATATAAAGACTGGGAGCGAGTGTTGACGCACCGCGCCACGGGACTTGGAGACTGATTAACAATAATGTTGTGTAAGTGACGTGAACAAGCTACCCTGTATTATATTTTATACATGAAATGGGAGTTTCAAGAGCATTACCTTCCTTTTCGCTTCACGTAAATAAAGCCTAACAAAACCTGTCCTAAGGTAAATTTAAACAGGTTAGTCTAAGTATTATGCCTCATCTTTAGAAACAAGATTTAAGACATTATAATTTAGCCGTAAAAAGCTCATTTTTGTAGAGCATCAATCATTCCGTCATCTTAACTGGGACATTTTGAAAACTGGAAACTTTCGTGATCAATATAGAAAGTTCGGGAAGAACCTTTAAATTTTATAATGGTTCTGAAAATTGTATTATCCAGGGAGACGCAGCAATCGTTGAAAAATGACAGAGCAAGGTTGATTAAAACATCAAACAAATTGACAGTCGTGCTCGTTCCCGAAGCGGCTTTCATCCAGACGGCACATAGTCAAAATTGATTATAGAGAGTCAATTGTAACAGTCGATCCCATATGCTGCCGGTATTAAACAGGATACTCCATAAGCTCCAATTGCTACTCGACTATTACGCCTCGCCAAGAACTTCGTCGAATAAATTAGCAAGCCAGCAGCGTGGCGGGCTACGCTTGTTATCTCCATTCGCAATTTTACAACTCTCAGGGAACAAAATCTTGCAGTAATTATTCGGATTTAGAAAGAGGGTGAATAAAAAAAGTTATTCAACGGACCTTCAATAAAACTTGGGTGAAAACTCGAAAGGACGTACACAATTTGTGATTCGATGAAGTTGAGCTAGAAGGAACTCTTGTTTTTAAATATATATGGGTTAGTGGAGTGTTTGCGGGATGTCGCATCTGTCTGCGCACAGTTAGAGGGACATTAAAGTGGGCTCTAAAGGTAGCAAGGGAGGGAAGGGGGGTACATCATTACGAGGCCCCGCGTCATTTGTTTATTAAACATCCTCCGAGGTGGAACAGAATAATGGCGTAGTAGACTTTGTCACGGCTGCTTTCCCTTGGAATTAAATCGTAATGATGATGCGCGTCACTCGCCGCTGTTTTGGCAGCGACCCCTGTTATTAAGTCTCGCCTTGAGGCCACAATGAATGGGTTTCTTTAAAAGCTCACCCAGTATGTCAATTGTCACATTGATGAAAAGAATCTCGTTGAGTGGCGGGGCATTGCGAAATGTGTTCAGAAGAGACGATGTTTCGTGATTCTTCACAAAGGTCAGGTCGCTATTCATTACCGTAGTACCTATCTGTAAGATTAATCGCTAGATGAGTTCAGTACGAACATCTTTTAATATTCGAGTCTTTAAGAATTATCTTTGCAAAGATAGCACTGTGAGATAAGAGCAAAAACATTAATTATTTCGTTCGTAATTTAGTTAAAAGCCTAAGTATATTAAATTATATCACTGTTTTAAATGCCTTTGTGTAAATGGAGTGTAGAATTTTGCTATAAAAAGGTAGGATCGTACCACATACTTGAAACATCTGAAATAAGAGGTTGTCAAAGGATGAAACATTAAATATCACTCGGATTGTACGTGTACTAGTCTCATAATGAGCCTTACAAACAAACGCCAATTTAAGTATTTAGTGATGTAACATAGTTGTTCCTGAAATAACTCTCTCTTTGTTAAATGAGTATTGCTTTCGAAAAACATTGAATGGGTGGTAATCTATTAAAGAATTTGGGACTATTAAACTTATACTTTCCATTGAAATGTACATGATGCTCATACGCTATTGAACTAAAATACCCAACTTAAAAAATAATATATGTATTTCTTATCTGTACGACACGATTAGACAGTTAATTTCGGTAATAATATTTCAGAGAAACATCACTAGCAAAAACAGGGTGAGACAGAATTGAAACAGAGCGATGTATGTCGCTTATAATGACACGCACCAACCCTGCGAAATAGGGTGGAAACCGCACCGTCAATGGAGGCCTTTGCCGTGAGCTGAATACTCAAAACAGCCGCGCCTATTCAATTCCTCTAAACTATTATATGTATATGCTTTACTTTCGGGTTGCATTACTTTCATGCTGGCTGGACGCCATTTTATTTTTAAACGTGGAACAGTTCTTTTTTTATTTCTAACCGTTTAAATAACGATCATCGTGATAGTTCCATTAAAGAAAATAAGGATTTTAGAACAAAAGAAATATAATAATAATTCTTGTTTCTTGTCGTGATTCCCTTCCTCTGTCAAGTTCGTTTATGATAATGCAATGAATTTATCTAAAGATACGATCAAATTGCTTTAAATAGCCAGTAACGTTGAAATATCTTTATACCCACAAGTAAAAGGCATATTATATAAACAGTATTTTTTCGTGATACAGTATTCTTTGTAAGTTAGTAAGTTTCCCATATTATAAAGTTAGTTACAAGTTAATTAGTTAGTTCCATGTTACAAGTTAGTTAAGTCCTGCATTTTTTCCTACTTAGAACACTTTGCAATAGGTAGATAAGTAATTGGAATTATCTATAAGCCGGAAAATTTTCTTTCGGCTTCTAGCAAAGAATTTTAATTAAAAAGTTTCGCGAATTATTCGCAGAAAAATATGTTATCTTTTGTAAATTAATTTATAATTGGCTGCTGAGTGTACGTCCAATTGGGACGTATTCCAAACTTTTGGAAATGAAATGACGGAACTTCGTATGACAAAATTATTTTATAATTTCTATTCTAATATAACCACCCCTCTATTTTGACGAGGGTATCCAAATTATAGGAAATTAGTAAATGTTCGATGTTTATATCTTATCAATTATCAAAGATCTTTAGAACTAAACAGGTGATTTGTGGTGCTTGAGATTTTTTGTAATTTTAAGGGAGGCATTAGATAAATAGTTAATTTGTGTGAGTTGTTGGTTTGCGTACCGATGTCACAAATGTCATAATCATCCAAGACAGTAAAACTCGAACATAGAAATATTTCCCATCCGTCTTCCAATTTTGAATCACTTTTTGCTCTACTATTTGTATTCGATTTGCAACCAAAGGTAAATCGAATTACATAAAAATTGGCGATGTTAACCTAAGGCTATAAAAATATACGACAAACAGAATTAGCAAGACCTCCCGCTTTCAATTAACCGAAGTGATTAAATTTTTACGCGACTTAAAAAATATACTCCCAAGTCCCGCTTTGAGAAGTATTTCTCCGATTTTATTATAGAAAAAAAGAACCTTCACGCAAGTATACAATTTCATGACTTTATATTTTAATGGAGAAATTATGTTAGGAATTCTTTTAGAGGTGCAATAAAGACATGCTTTATTGGCATTGAAGCTGTAATGGGTGGTTAGAAGAAACGTGGCTCCTTGATGATTTTGCAATAATTTAAGATGGATTAAACTCCTAAAGCAATTACTATAAAGATTTTTACTAGCTGAATTAAGCACTGTGTAAAAAAAATATCCCGAACATTTTTCTTCAATCGCAGCATTTGTTTTGTAATTCGCATTCAATTCTCAGTCTAATTAATCTAGTTCATTCTTTGAGCTATCGAGACTAACTAAACTCATTAGTGCAAAAAGGGCTAGCTAACTCGAACCGGCTACCTTTATCAGCAAGTCGAAGTAACATAAATCCGGACCTCCCCCTAGGGAATAAGTGTGGAGTAATTTGTGAACAGGAGCAAGCCCGGCGTCGCGAACATTAACTATTAAATTCGTTGCATATTAAACTACATTCTGAGAGTGGTGTAATCCTGGATATCAGAGCACACCTTGAAAGAGTCGAGGAGCATGTATCACCGCTGCGGGCACCCCTTGAGCCTTATGAAGCCAGTTTTCCGCGCCTCGAGCATAAAATTTTGCTTATTTCGTCTGTGATTGCATTCTCGAGCCGTCGTCTTCGTCTTGTTTTACTTGGCATAAAGTTTAAAATTAAAAACATATGTGTCGGCCACAGTACGACCTATCCTTAAAAATTAAAAAATACTATCAACAAACTTCTAGGTGAACGATTAACAGATCCTTTGACTGCACGTGTAACAATAACAGGCCGGCAGGAAAAATTGTGTAGGTATGTACACACTTTAATTTTTTCTGCTTCATTCGCAAAGAAGCTACAGGAAACGAATGAACGGAACTCCTCCACGATAAATCTCAGATGATTTGAAGGTTCTTAGAGAAAAGGGGGGTTTCCTAAAAATGCCTTTGTTTTCGACGGCAACAGGCCCTCTCGTCGTCGAGGGTCCCAAACCCCACTTGACACGCTTCATTTTTACCTTTAAATTGAAACTGGAGCGAGGGCTTCTATGCGCCGCGTATCAACGTTCGTTATGAATCAACAGGATTTTTACACAAAGTCCTCCCCGTTTCATCTTCGCTGTTTTGGATACACCAAAGTGGATCTTTAAAATTATTGTGTTTTCCATTTAAATTATCGCTTTTAAAGTTACGAGCATCTTCATTGTTGTGGTTGTTACGTAATCTGAGATCGTGTTTATTTCCGACATTATTTCCCATCTTGGTGCATATTCTTGAAGAACTGCTTTTCCCATCGGGTGCAGCGCACGGCGGCCGTGGCAATGTACTTTCGCTGACCCCGTGCCTCCTCCCACAGAGGGGATCTCTTTCTCTCCCGGGACTTTCTTCGGTCCTTTCTCTCGCTTGCACTTGCATGCGCCTGCGCTTCCCGGGTACCGAGGTAATAACATTCTACGACGCGGTACACCGCCGGAGTGGAACGGGTTCTGTCGATGAGTTGGACGATTATTTGTATGAAAGACAATGCTCGACATGGATACGTATAACTGTCTGCTTTTAGATGGATTTTATATAAAGGATTTGGAACTGGGAATCCTTTTAAAACGGAAGATCCCTGGAATCTACTGCAGGTGACTGATGTAGTAGGTAGAACACATCTTTAAATCTTGTTATCGAAAGTAGAGTCATGACAACCTTTGTAAACACGATCAGAATTCATCGGAATTAAAACATCGGTTTTTATCATATCAAAAGAGGTTATACACTCCAAAGTGTATTCAACAAAAACAAGGACAAAATAGAAGTGCATTAAACTAGCTATAGCACAATCGGAACACCGCGAATCTACACGATGAATGTTGCAATAGAAACGCAGCGTCGAAGCGAACGCTCTGTTGCGAGTCGCGAGAGGCGACTCATCGGAGAAAGCGGCCATAACTAAAACAATGCACCACACACATGCAACTCTATAGAATAGAATACGCTTGTGATCATGGTATCTTGATTAATAAAATCTATGAAAACCGAAAACCTCAGACAAAAAGAAAATTTTATTCGTGAAAAACCAATGGGTCATAATCGAAAATATTCTCAATATTAAAAAGGCTCTCACGGTTGGCTGGCAATCCACTCTGATCCACGGGTAAACAGTATAAAGAAAGTTATTTATTTATACCTTTCTTACTCGTTATTCACCGAAGCATCTTATCATATTAAACATCTTTTTAATGCATAATTTCCATTTCCATTAAAGATGAAGGTTTTCTCTATAACTTGTTACTTTATAACGTCTCAACTGCACAACCGACCGTAATTAAATTTTACACGCAGTCTTCCCAGGCGAACACAAAAGATAGTTTCTGTCCTGACCAAACATCGGTTCTCTAAGGTTCATTTGGGCAGGATAATAATTTATAGCGAACCAATGATGCTGACCGATAGACGAGGCACTGATAGAACCGCAGATTAATCTAAAATAATCCGAAACCGATTTACTGTTTGAGAAAAGCGTCACGAGTCTCGGGCATACCTTACTTGAGTTACGGATTACGTGGGAGTGCGGAGGAATGATCCCGGTGAGTTCGAAAACGACACTTCAAGCAGGCAATTGAGTGCCATAGGTATTTCGACTCTATCCATAAAAAATTTAGGACGACATTCGTTAACATCGCACTCCAGGGAGCGACGTTCCAGTCTTACGAGCATATCACCAGGTGTAGTCCAAAAGGTTTGAAATCGGCGTATCTGTAGTTGTAATTTGACGGTTAAGTCTGTGTGTTTGGGTGCACATTCTGTTGCGCACGCGATGTTTGTAGGAGAGCATGCGACTGGCAACATTCCATCGCACAATGAGTAATTTAAAAATTCAAAAACTCGTCGAGGCGCGGCGCGCGCCGTGCGCGACCCTACGAGTGCTCTGCAATTGAGACTGTTATCTGCCTGCATGCTACACTACAACTACACGGGAGCCACTACTCCTCTAGTCACATGAATAACACGGTTACCTAAATGCAAGCAACATTGCACACGAGCAGAAATCAATTGAATTTACCGAGATAACAAAAGCTCCTTTCATTGTTTTTTAATGCAGCGAGCAGAACAGGGCGATGGTTTCTGTATCGGATGGGGCTAAGTGCTTGAATCTGATGCTGGAAGGAATGTTCCATTCGTGGATCATGCTTCGGCTAATTGGTAAACATTCGCTGAACAACTGCGCGAGCGCGCGCCGCTCTCACTATTTTAAAATGAAATTCTTTTGACGCAAACATTTCCAATAATTTCATCGTTGCTACGCTACGTTCCGTTTCGTTTTTGAAATTCCGAAATTGGTATTTAATTAGGATTTAATCATGTGCAGGCTGGGTTATTTGAAAAGCGCTATGTACTTACTACATATTATGCAATGTCAAATAAATCGCGTACATATTGTTTGGTATTTTTGCGTTCCAGCCGGACGCATACCAAAATATTTTGAAGTGGAAATCAAAACAAAATATTTTTGAAATATTCGAGCATAGCGGACATCCGAACGGCTGCAAACTGGAATAAAAATTTGCGGGAAATCCAGTTTTCGTAAGTTTTGAAATTATCACAAATAAGGAAACTGGAACCGACACGAATTAGTTATTTTAATTCGACCAAGAACCAAGTGAATTTCAAATGATTTAAACAATAAAGTTGGAAATTGCTTGCTTTTGACTTCGGTGCTTTGCGACGTAAGTAAAATTGAACTTTAAGAGGATTGTGTCGTGATGAGCGTAACAAGCAGTGTTGTAGAACCTCTATAGTTCAACCAATTGCAACATAAAATTTTCGAATCTGAATCTATATAAGAAAAGTGAAGTTCGTTTGAGGTTTGTGGGAGCTTTTTTTGCGAGTTGCATTCGGGAGATGGAGAATGCCGGTTCGAGTAAAAACGGGTCCGTAATTAGTCTTCCAGCGTGAGTGCTACGTGAAGTGGCGCCGACTGTGGCCAATGCACTCTGACCGGTCTAGAACTGCGATCTGTCGATTTAGACGTGAACACAGTTACAGGAACAAATTAATGGTGTATACAGAAGAGGATGGAATAAGGGATCAGACTACTTTTTTTTTATTTTATAAATCCAAACTTCTTAGTTTCTGCTATCGAACACTAAAATAATTTTTGCTCTATCTTTAAAATTTACCGAGTTATAAAGGTTTGAAATTCAAGATTAGACAGAAAGGCACATACCCACTTGTGACGTCATTTGTTAGTAACGCCATATAATCTCCATACAAAAAACGTTTTTGAAAGAGACAGACATATTGAAACCTTAAAATATCACTGTAAATTCGTTTTTCAACCGATTCTGTTTTTTTCTTCGCAAATCGTCTGCTACTAATCTCTATTTTAAAATAAAATATGGTAAATTTAGGAACAGTCCGATCCCCTTTCTCTCATTTTGGTAAATCTGCGAACACGAACGGGGTGAAACGGATAAAGAAATTACGCGACAGATAGGAAATGTTGCTGTATGTTTTATACTTTTCAAACACAACATTTTCAAGTATTTATTCGTTTAAATGTTCAACTTTTCAAGCATTTCGTTTAGGAACAACGCGCAAGAATCACAAATATCTAAGCTTAGCAATATTCGCTGAGAGTTCAATTTTACACATGAATGATCTTCGACTAAGTTGATAGAGTCTGTAGAATATGCTGCATTATATGATTCACAAAACTTAATATTTCAGCAAAAACTTCTTTAGTCTGCTGCATCAAAGACAGTTTTAAGAAACTTCTAGATAATGCCGGTTTGACGTAATGAGCGTGGAGACAGAGCGCGTCTACATTTAGGGTCAGTAGGTCTGATATCTTCAACACCCGATTGAATGGACAACAGCGAAGAAACATTCAATGGATTTGTGATATGACAATCCACAATAATATTACAAATGTGAAGATAGGCTATCTATCTGTTCGATTTTCAGAGTAAAAAGAAATCCGGTGAATTACTTTATAAATATAACAATTTTTCATAATTATTATCGACAAGTCAACAGACAAAAGTGGCTAAATCGTCGTTTTGCCACTATTAAATCTTTTTTATTTCAAATTCTCTAGCATCAAAAATAACGGTATACTTCGCAAACAAAATATTTTACCATTTTACCATTCTGAAATTTAAAACACGAAAAAGAAGCAGATAGATATAAGAGTTGGAAAGTCGCAGATAACTTCCACCGACTCGCTTTGATACTTGTAAAAGTATGAAGTCCTGTTGATTAGCCCAACTTTTTATTTCGACGTATCTTTTACTTTTTTTTTCTCCTTATACAACTTCTGGCGCTTCCGTTGCGTTCGGTATTGCTCAGGACTACGAGAGGGTAACTAAAGAAGTCTCTAACAGCATTATAAATAAGTCTAAAATATCATTGGATCTTTTTAAAACGAATAAAAAAAAACGTTTTTTGGTTAAATACTATAGGTAGCTCGATACTAGGCTATATATAAAAGAAACATCTATTACAAAATGTACAGAAAATTAGGAAAATGATTACACACACAACATCACGCTCATATCAGCAGAAAAATAATAATTATTAAATTCATGAATTTGATTAGACAGCAACTTCAGAGCATGGTGTTTGGTGCCTCCAAAACGCTCTTAAGTTCCACCTTCCGTTTCAATCACATTCATAAGAATAAAATAAGAATAGCAAGACGGAAATTTTATAAAACACTTTATAACCCTTCCAAGACTACTTAAAATTAAACCTTAAATACACAAATAAAAGATATAATTTTCATGAAACAAACTTACCGTGTCGGACGCTGTGTAGCGCCCGCCGCACTCAAGTAGTGAAGATTCACTCACCTGTAACAAGCCAAACGTTCTAGACTGAGTTTAATACTTCACAGAGAATTTACATTTCACTGACTGTGCAAAACGTTTCATAAACAAAAATCTTAAGAAGCGGGGAGATGGTCATTAAAATTCCGTATTTAGTGTCTCGCTGTTTCACTAAAGACTGAAGAGACGACGATTGCGGGGAGCTTGTAAAAGTAAAATTTACTAACGGTATAATATACTTATAACTTGGTGTGTATTTGTGTTTAGGTAGCTGGCTTTGACAAACAACGTAAATAATATGCATGCATGCTACCTGCGTGATAAGACGAAACTATTACTCCAAAAAATATTAAGTCCAAAATGTGCAAAATATAATCATCAACATCAACATCAACGGCCCGTTACAGTCCACTGCTAGACTATGAGCCTCCTCCACTTAAGTGGAGGGTTTTGCCATAATCTCCACGCTTGGCAGGCGGGTTGGAGATCGCAGATTAAAAGGTTACTGTATCAGAGAGCGCTGCTGCCCGTTCCCTGTTCAATGTGTAGTCCCTAAGTCACCTCTTACGACACCCACGAGAAGAGTAGGAGTAGGGGTTGGTGACAAATGTATTCTACTCTGCCGTCACCACACGGCGCGGCGCAAAATATAATGTTAATACGAAATGCGTAATTAGCTGACAAAATCTGTGAATATTTTAACTTAGGTTGTTAAAAATTCTTAGGGTACATTGATGAATAGAAACCTTATTATTTTAAAGCTGTTAATTATTTGTTTACATTACCGTTGTTTATTATTATATATCTTTACTGACCTATTCCAACTCAACAAAAAGTTGCCTCTAAATTCAGAATTAATAACCCGCTCCACTATACAAACTCCAAATCAAAGCCTTGATTGTATCCCGGCTTTCAAGTTGATATCAATTTGCATGCCCAGTCTAACTGCCCGCCCTGAGCGTAGCCGGTCACTGGTCGCCCGCGCCGGCAAACCGTGGTCACAATAGATCGTTTAGCAATTCCCTCTCATAATGAAGTTAAGCTGAGATTGTGGCTGGCTGTCTCTGTCTGATGCCCCTATGAATAGTGAGCTCTCTGCTTTGTACGGCAGACATTGTTGCTGGTTTACGCTCATCCAGTGTTTAGATTTAGAGGGTTATTATTTGGAAAATTAGATTGTTTCAATAAGCAATCTTGTTTTGGTCAAAGATGACAGTATATCTTCAACGTCATAATCTTTGTATCAAATATACACCTATATAGGTACTCACAGCTACTCACAGTTTCTTTGTTTTTTTTTGTGTTTGACTAAGGTACAAAAGATATATCAGTACATATTTAGCGTGCTGGAAAATGCCACATCATTTCTAACATAATAAACTATTATAAAACTAATTTGAATTAATCTAAAACCGTGGACCGAACCGTTTACGGGCCAAACGTTTGGAAACTAATAGCCATTTAAAACACAAAGGCTCTAATGGCGGATTGATTCCGATTGATATTGAGAGCTTTATTTGTTATTCTAATCACAAACAGGGCACTTAGAGCGAAATATTAACAAGACAAATTGATATTATTGAATTGTTATTCAACAGACAATTTTGATTGATACATACCTACCTAAACTTCGAGTTGATAAGGTTGATGATAATATTTCGAATATTTAAGTGTTTAAAAGTCAAGACTACAACTCAAATAATCTCAAGATAACTGCACTTGTTATCTTGCTAGGTGGGCCTATGTAAAAAACAAAATTTATGTATTTTCATAAACGATAAGCGCAGTAAATAGTGCATAAAAGCAGGCCTTTTCAATAGCGTTTATGCAATCGATTAAACACACAATGAACGAGCGAATCGGCTCTAAGCAAACGATTTCCAAATCGAATCACTCTCGATAACATCTTCAACTATAATGCGCATTCATAACAGAAAAAAGGTTCATACGCCGTCGACAATGGGCCAACAAATCGCATGGTGAATTCGGCAGTACAAATATTTTCGCTACCGTGCGCGAGGCGAGAAGACGCGACAAGTGGCGCCAGTTATGCGCTACGCGGAGCGTGAGTGAGCTCAGTGGATCACACGCGTTCGCGAGCGTATTGACATCGATGCCTGTGTTATGGTTCTTTGTATCATATGAATATTATTTAAATGGCACTTCTAGATCTGTTAATTTATTTTAAAAGTGATAAACAAGGCGAGAAAACACGACAAGTTCCAGGTACGCGACGAGAGTGAGAGAGAAATTACTCATGCGAGTTTGCACTCACTCATACCGTAAAAAAAAGTTTTGTTATTAAATGTCTCAATAGTACATTACGATACAAGGATCGTACGTGGCATATTACAAACGAGGTAACTTTTGTAAGCCCGAGCCGCAGGCAGGTTCTTAATCCGTGTGTTGTACGACGTTTTTCAATACACTTGTGAGAAAAATGATAGTAAATAATTAAATTGAAATTGTTAAGAAAGGTACATACATAGTACCCTACAAAAGCTATGATACTACAGGTAAAATGGATCATGTTAAAGTTGTAAAAACTAAGCTTTATATCGCGCCCAGTTTGAGTATCCTTACTTTTCACATTTATCATTAAATATCAACACTAAAACACTCATAAAACAACATTCAATGTACAACAATTAAATGAATACAAACTTGGCGCCAACTTCAAAACGACAGTATGTTTCTTTTTACCCGACTGCTTTAGAAGGAGGGTTATGTTTTTTATAAGCATAATTACGGAGAAAAGGCTCTGGCGGACATTCAGCCTCTACGAATATTATTTGTTAAATCGAGATAATTTTATTTTTATAATTAAAATATTACTGGCTGATAATATTTCTGATACAATTTATTGAAAACAAAAATATAAAATACTTTTCTCTTTGTATGAATCTATTTAAATATTTTTTATTGTCAAAATGATCCTGGCTGAATAATAAATTCTGAAGACCGTAGGAATCAAAAAACAATTGTAATAAAATCGCACTAGTGCGGTAAAACGCATTTACCGCACAGTTTACTGCCTTCGTAAGTTCAATTTTCGAGCAAGGTGTATTGAAAATGTTAGTTTTGTTAGTGTTTGCACTAAAAAACGGAGCAAAAACTTAGCATTATTAGCAATATCAAAATTATTATCAAGTCACTATTTTATGTAAGCAGTATTAAAACTGTTTTAAGGGCAAACCATAATTTAATTCGAAGTGAATTATAATATTTTATAATTCCATAAATGGCTCGAGCTGTGATACCTATTGCATGAATGAAGTAGAGCAAACTTTGCCACAAAAGCGCAAGTGCTATGCCGGGCTCGCTACGACGACGTAGCTTATTAGCGAGCTTTCCTACGCACGTACCTAACTACCTACGTAGTTACTCTAGACATGTCTAAGTGTAACCAACTATGAACAAATATATATAAACATGTATAATTATGCAAAACCAACTGTTATTTATATTAGCTGTCCGACCGCGGCTACGCTCGCATTGTGTAAGATTTTCCCGTGGGAATAAGACTTTTTCCCATAAAAAGTATTATATGTGTTAAACCAGGGTACAAACTATCTCTATTCCAAATTTCAACCCAATCCGTTCAGTAGTTTTTGCGTGAAAGAGTAACAAACATTTATCCATACATCCATGGTACAAACTTTCGCGTTTATAATATTAGTAAGGATTGTTCATAGATGACCTAGTATAAAATAGAGATATTAATTATTATGTTGTACGAATATGACAGACAACCAATCTTCCAAAACCTAGTTACCCAGTTACCGAGGCGCTAAGGTCCTTAATATTAGCCGGCTTAGCGTGCCCTCCGAGGCACGGAGTTATCTTATTTTCCGGAAAATTAAGCTATTCAGCCAGCATGTTATGTTTTAATCAAACTGCGGTCAGTATCACAAAGTGATTACGAGTGTTTTTACCCCAGAAATTGGATCCAGACCCTCCGTAACGAGAGCGGAATGTTCTACCTCTAGATCTCCGAGCCTGTCAAATGACGAACAGAATATTTACCCAGAATAACGAACTACAAGAACAAATCAGCAAGCTTTAAACGCCAAATGTGCTGTTCTTTAGAAACGCAGCGAACTCGATACTAACTTTGGAGCATCAAGCGAATGCACCGCCTTGAGCTGATACATGTCAAAAGTTAATACAAGTTGCACCGACAGGTCTTAAACGAAACTTAAGATAACTTAACCGTGTCTTAACCAAGTTATTTCAACAGTTATATGTTTGCGCTGGGAATGTTCGAGTGAGGTTAACAAGGTAACTCTCAGCGCAGCATGAAGTACGGAACTGAACATATCTAATTAAGCCAATTTTGAACTAAATATTACACCCACTTAGCCTCATGTTTAATGAAAATCAATAGTGCATTTATTACGAGCAAAGATGACATATTTTGAAATAAAGATTGAAAAATGTGTTGTACAGGCTAGGAAGGCTATAAACTTTAATTGTTATATTTGTGTCAATAATATCTGCGGGATATTAAATAAACAAACGGTGCATACAAGTAGTGGTGTCTAACGAATAGAACGGAGAAGTATTAAAATGTAAAAATAAATATAATCTCATCACTTATGCACCAGTCATTGCAACAATACTGGTGAAAATATGTTGTCAGAACTTCCAAAAACTTCATCTGAATCATGTAAAACGCTGGAGTAAACTAGGGCTATAGAATATCTAGATTATTATCTAGAAATTGATTTCGTCTCCACATAGTGGGCAAATGTTCAGGCTGAACTCATCTGAATTATCGGATTTCATAATTATACGAGTATCGACGACGATGCGTATTTGGTCGTGTTTATTGCTTACCAAAAAAGCGTGCGCGCGCGAGTATGATTTTCATGCATCTCTTTTACCAACTGTCTTGATTTTTACAGGCAGTATGTAAATCAAAATAAGTCGCTCTTTTGTCAAAGCTGTAGTAAGAACAAAAGAATAGGTACTAGGTAATGCAATAATCAATTGACCCGAATTTCTCAACGACAAAGTAAAAGAAATCCCGACGTGTTTGAAAATAGTTTATTGACAAAGAGCCTACCAATTTCATTAAACCAAACAACGAACATCTCAACGAAATAGCTCGTAACTCTGCTAACTAAGAATTAGTTGTCACGACTTCAAAGTCAACATTCCCGAGGTAAATAAAATGTTGAGATTAAGGGGAACTTGGCCACTCGACCACCGATCCCCTTTGATCACCGAATACTTGGGGACTTCACTCGTCAATTTTTCGAAATGGTTCCCTTTGTACATCCAACTTGTCGAACACTTCTTCCTTAGTTCCAACGAAAGTATTTGATAAGGAAAATTAGTCTTGGCAAAATGGAAACGTTTGATTGGCGGACATGAGACCGATAAACTTTCGGGTCTTGATTTGACGTCAAAAACCTTTTAAAGAAATTACCGCCCGTTCATTATATTGGTAAATAAATTTTAAATTATGTGCCAAGGAATGAAGGTCAGGAAGATATTATACGCCGTAATTTCAGCGTAAGACTTCAGTGTATTATTTTCTCCTTATATAGTGTGAAACATTTTTTAAATTGAGCTATAAAGAGAAGCCTTCTCGCTACCTGGCCAGCGCAGGAGGAATTTAATAAGGTAACGTTTATTTTATCATGAATTATTTTTACAAGGTGTATTTTGATACTTTCCAGTTTAATCCAGCATTTTACGTAAGCACACGGCGTTTGGTAATATTTAACGTGAAATTAAAATGTAGTTCCTACATTTTTTCCGCGGAAAATATTTAAATTTCACAAAGGCGGAAAAAATCTTTCGCTGAAAAACTAGCAACTGGAATTTCACATAAACGCTCTTAAAACAAAGGCGGATGCAGCGGCTTTTATTAAACTAGTGTGCACTGTTGTGTTGTGCTAAGTAAACAAGCTAGGACTATTTGTGAGCAAGGAAACGGCCCGAAATAACTTAGTAATGAACATAAATTAAACAGTGGCGTTTCGACGTACCGCGCTGCGCCGGAGCAGAGCCACGTGTTCAGATTATAGCGCGCTTTAGGAGAACGATCGTAACCTACAGATTATGCTTTTTAAGGGCCTAATGTATATTACGTTAGCAGACCATTTTTATGTTATTTATGACTTCAAATACTCACTCACAAAATATGTTAGTGTAAAAAAAATTATTATGTACTTATATACCATGTAACTAAGTAACAAGTCAAAAAGGAACCCTTATAGTTTCGCCATGTCTGTTTGTCTGTCTGTCTATCTGTCTGTCAGTCCGCGTCTTAGGTCGGAGACTATTAGTACTAGAAGGCTGTTATGTAGCACGGATAATACATATTAATCACGCCGACAAAGCTGAAGAATAAAATCATAAAAAAAAATATAGCGTTGGAACACGTGAAGTGGGGGTTATTTTTTTTATTCACGACTACCTCATAGTATGAGGTATCGTTGGGTGTACGTTTCAGAAATAATATATTTCGTTTTAAAGTGCTTATTTTTGTTTGAGTCAAGTGTCCCTCCCTACCAGCCAAACAGTTATATTTGGAAATGTGAAAAAATTCACGGTAGTAGTGTATATGGTGAATTTAAAAGGAAAATTATCAACATCAAGTAGGATTTACAGGTTATCGAATAATAGATCAACTATAAAATGTACTTGTACAAGTAAGAAATTTGGCACCACCTATACAAATATCATAACCAGGCACCTTAGTAGTATTGGACAACTACGGAACTCTACACTGTGCGTGGCCCAACACGTGCTTGGCCAGTTATTTTTATTATTTTGTTTTAATAATTTTCCAACTTAATTATTTTTCTAGTCTGATAAAATATTTATATTATAAAATTGAGAATCATTATAATATAAAGCCACATAATATTTTATAACCTTTAGTGTCGGTATCCTTCTTTAAAATAAAAGCAAAGACGAAATAAAAAATAAGATGCGATACCTACCGACCTTTGAACCATCCCACTCAGCTTAATAGCAAGGGCCAATAGAGTCGATACATAAAAATTATTTCGGTTTGGTACTTAAAAGTTTGACGTTACGACCTCTATAAAAAGAAATCGTTGCGGAAAACAATCCTTTTAGCCGCGAGTCTGTACGTGACGCTCTTACTTTGTTTCTATTGTACCAACGTGAACATAAAAATTTTTCATAAGCTTCGATTGAAGCCGATGAAGAGGCTGAAATTTCCTCGACGCGATTTTTTTCCTTATTTCGCTACCGTGCGCCGTGTGAGGATTTTTTAATCCTTTCGCGCTTTTGAACGGCGCCGTGCCCGTAATCTCATCCATTCAATGCCCGTCCATGTTTATTAACATATCGACCATAAAACGGACAGGCGAGAACCTATGTCGATTTTTTCGCAGTTTCCTGCGCAGACGCTTTTCATCGACTACTTTTGTTGTGACGTTCCATGAAAGATTTTTTAGAAAAATGATGTTGCCGTTTTGAAGCACTTTTTTCTACAACATATAACTAACTGTACATCTTTTTACTTAGCAATTTTTGCCGGCAGAAAGAAGACCAATATTATTGAAAGTTGAACATAACTACAGTAAACAATATATTTCGTCCGAACATCAAAGTTGTAGACTCGAAACGCAAAGTTATTGGTAACTTTTCATATGCCAAGCAATATGCAATGTAAGAGCGGGTAAACACGTCGAGTGATGTGTAATAAAAAGAAATAGAAATATCGGAGAGCGAACCGATAGGAATGAATAACGATGCGATTTCAATGTTTGTATCCGCCATAATGTTTGTTTAGCATACAAGCGCGAGACGAGACCGCACCGCCAACAAGCTGCTTCAGACCGCCGAACAAACACAAGAAAATGCAAATAAATAAAAACCACACTTAATGCCTTTTGCACCACAGAAAAATGAATCTGTCTAAACGCAAAAGGGGACAAAAGATTAATTGAAAATCGATACAGGGACATACCTTCGCGAATCTATCAAAATACATTCAGTTTGCTTTCAAACGATAACGATGGACCGAATTATACTGTCAGTCATGATTAATGTGGATTCATGACATGCTTTATTGACTACTCAGAATAAAGCCAAGTTTGCAAATAAAAATCTGCGTATCATTCCCGCGAAAAGAGCCTTTGCCATGAAATTATCCCCCTCCCCTAATTAAATAAAGCGGTAGTGATTTATAACAATTTACCTTTGGTCTGTGTTAATTCTTTTAGCTTTTTTGCTCTGGGTTCTATTTATTTGGGCTCAGGCTGGCGTTTGATATTTTTCATAATTGTTATTAATACGTGAACAGACTCATTGATTCACTTTGGCGCTCAACCGGAGCGAAAATACACTGATCTAGATGAAAAGGATAAAACTGAGTTATCAGTACAGTTTTAATCTTTTTACACTTTTTTCATCGTCAGGACCATTAGCTAGCTCCGGTTTATTTGAAAACCATTAGCAGTCGAATGGATACGGCATATCATCGATTAATAAATGGATGTCTTTCAATATAAACGCAACAGGAGGGCCACAAAGCAGAATCTCTTTCATTGCAAACGGTTTTTCTCATTTCAGTTAAAAAGGGAGTTACGTCGTTATTACTGGAAGCTGATAGGTTTTTTGACTAATGCTTGAAATTTTTATAGATTAGTAAATATGATTTTATATGAGATGGGACGTTATTTCTTATCTTTATAATGTGGATTGTAGATTTGAATTTTCAAGTAAAATAAACAAAGATGGCGCGTTTTAATTAGTTAATATCGGCAACAAAACCGCAACAAAGGGCTGCCGTCAACGTCGTAGGGCAGCACTAAATCAAAACAAACTTCCTGGACTGGACCCCTTCTGGAAACTTTCTAAATAACGGCCAACAATCTTTTTCATTAAAAATCTCCATGAGCCCGATTATTAGAGATGTAAAACGCCTCCGGTGGGCCAGGGTTTTTGAGTCGCTGGCGGGTGGGATGGATCTTTGAAACCCACTCGTATCATAAACCAACTCGATATCGAAATGAAATAGCTGTCAATACAGATCTGAATAAAAAGTGGGTACGCTTCGCTACTTGTGTCATAAAGTAAACCAATGAAAATAGTGTTAATGTAACGCATCTGTTTTCTTACTTGTTATCATTGAAAAAGCTTCTTGCACTGACAAATGAATCAGAATAGAAATCGAAAACTGATAAGATTTAAAAAGATTTACATAACTTTTAACAATCCACATGCAGCGCTACATACTGTTTGAATGTTTTTTTTAGTATACCTATTAAATTACACTTTTAATTTGTCTATAAAATTTTACTTTTGGAATTACTCTTGGAATATTACTTTCGATCGCAATTTTATTTTAAACTCAAAAATCGCGCCTCCTGGTTAGGGGGCGTTCGTAAGATTTTCGCGGGGTCAAACTTGGGAATGTTAACAGATAATTACGAGCAAGTTTTAGCTAGCACGAGACATTTAACAGATGCTTTATTCGACGCGGCCGCGAGCGTACTCTGAATACTAATGAAGTTGCTCCCGAAACAAACGCCGCTCCGTATTACAAAGCCATAAGATTGTGTTTGGCGCGTGCTTACTGAGTTTTGGAGCTTCTGCCAGCCCGTTAACACATTTGGACTCGTGTCTAAGGTTAATTAGATTAGTATCCAACAATGTTTCCAGATGTTGTAGAAAAACAGACTGTTAGGAGATTATAATATTTACCGTTTTTTTAAGATTTGAGTGGGTAAATATTTTTGCTCAGAGTTTCTCTTATTTCGAATTGAAATAAAAAAATCTTCCGCCTTTTTTCTATGCTTATCTTCAAATCTGTTCTGTGTTAATAAATAGGTTATGCGCGATTTTAGTGTGTTATGAAATTCTGTTATGATATAAGTTACTAATTTTTTATACACCTAAAATTAGTTTATATAAAAAAGCAAAAGTTTTCATGATCTGAGCATGATAAATCTATGAATCGTAGTAATTTTTATATGTTTGTTTTTTAACACAAAACAAAAACAGAGTATTATACAACTTTCTCTCTTTCTCTCTTTACAATACCTGCGTAAAAGAGTATGTAAGCCGTTAAAGATTGAATTATTCCATAAAGTTTGAGCACTTATCCGACATATCTCGGAATTCTCATCAAGACCTCTGTCTATCATCGGAGCACTAAGCTGGTAGCAATTTACATGAGTTGTTGCTGCCATACATCCTTCCTAGCGTTACGGGCCAATTAATTTTATACGGAAGCGGATATATGAGCAGGCGCAAATGGATTCATCACATGTATAATTTCATGTGCGTGTTCTCTGAAACACAATATTTTGTTTGTTTTTGAAGCGGGATTCGCCTGAATACAGTCTAAGGTTACGGGCATCAAAAATATGAAGAAAAGGCCAATATTTTTAGTATAGCTAGTTAAATATTTTTTAAACTTACAGTTTTTTAAAGGAATTTTAATTTTTTAGAGGTACATAAAGCAATATAAAAGCCTAAACAGTCTAGGGGATATGGGCGGGCAGTGAGCAGTAATTAAAATATGGGTAAAAATTTGTCGGGCGAATGAAAAATATATACTTAAAATGGAATACTTTAATACTATACTTATCGAAATATTTGTGTTTGTGGAATGGAACTACTTTCCATTAGGCAGAAAGTTTTCCAATCTTTGTGAGAACTCTCCAAGGTATATATTTCGAAATTTTGAAAACTAGCCCGGTTTATTTAAGACTAAAGGATCTTTATTTGACGATAAAATAAACGTTCCCTAAACAAATTGGTAAGTTTCAGACTTGAAACTATTTAAGTCGTTATACAAACTGAAGAGAAAAGACAATGTCAGACTTTACTATTGTAAGAACCTCGGGTTATTTTTGGGCGCCTTGTCCTGATGGAATAGGTACTTGGAATAACAAGTAAGTAAGTGACGTAATCGCGGGCTTAAATCTTAATACAATACTGACAGATTAACTAGTCCTATTTATCAGTTCTATCAAGCCACAAATTTTCCTCAGACTTGGCTTGGACTTCTGTGATAGTAGTCTACCCACCTACGTAAAAACCTTCGAAATCAAAATCACAAACACCCATCCGTCTGTAGGCCTGACCTGCTGTTGCTTAATTTTCATGACTGTACAGATTACGAAATAATAGCGCTACTGTAACTGCAAGAGCGCTTACGCATAATATAATCAAATCAAATCAACGGCCCGTTACAGTCCACTGCTGGACTATGAGCCTCCTCCACTTTGCCATAATCTCCACGCTTGGCAGGCGGGTTGGAGATCGCAGATTAAAAGGTTACTGTATCAGAGAGCGCTGCTGCCCGTTCCCTGTTCAATGTGTAGTCCCTAAGTGGCCTCTTACGACACCCACGGGAAGAGTAGGGGTTGGTGACAAATGTATTCTACTCTGCCGTCACCACACGGCGGCATAATATAATAGACGATGGAATAAGACTTCTACTACGTACTACGTAGTATCGCTAAGAATCTGACGGCGCAGTTAACCAAGCCAGTTACTTCACCGTACCTGCAAGTTTTTGAGAAAACATTCTGTTTACACACCAAATCTTTCGTGTCCCACTGTTGGAAAAAAATTCTTCCTATTTCACTTTTTCCTAACAAAAGCCGCTTAGCCAACTTATAACCAAGACTTTTTTTTATTTGTTGGTCTAAAACCATGAACTTTGCACTTGACCACACTATTTATCTTTATGTTTTTCTCTCTAGGGAGACCCTGAATACGATCCGAGCTATTATTTTATACGAGGCAAGTATCATAATAGCTAAATTAATTCAAGACAGGAACGGAAGGGCATGGGTCGCGTCATTAGATGCATAATGCACATGCATTATGGATGTATGGCTCTTGAATGCTAAAGTCGCTAACTGGCTTAACCGCACCTATCTAAGTTAAACAGATCTAGCTGGCCAATTCAGTCTGAAATATGCCTTTACTGGAAAATGTTGTACGAGTATGTGATGAACTAAAGACGAATAAACAAAGACATTCGGTTAGAGTCTGCAATGGAAAAAACCATAAAACTCCATAGGTACACGCACGGGGACAAAATCAATGCAGTATTTATTTTTACCTTTAAAGGTGTTAGAAAATAATTCAGTAGATGTGTGAGTACTTAAGACTCCAGCTTTAAAACAAATAAATGTAGTGTTGTCTCCGAAAACAGTTAAATATGTAAACTTACTTTCAGGTTTAAGAAAATAACAAGTAGTCTGCAGGTACAAAATCATTAACATTAATTGCAACTTATAAAAGATTACGTCTGGTATGAATATACAACAACATTTTAAATAAATAAAATAAAAACATAGGATCATGTAGGTAAGAGACTCTTTTGACTTAAAACGTTTTTCAATTTCAGTATAACACTCTCGTGGTTAGATATGTTAGACTTGGACCAAAGAAACGATGATTGCGTGAGGCATGAAAGATGATATGTGATGATGTGGTGATGACAGTATAACACATTTCTGTCACCGCATACTTGATTGTTCTTTGCCGCGACCGCAGACCGCGCGTGTAGAAATGAGAGACGCCTAAAGGAAGATAATCCATTCATGCAAACTGAGTTGAACTTGCAGCAGGAAATGCTAGGAGCTTAGCAAGCACATAACTGATGAGTAAATGTTTTGTAACATTGCAAGCGTGTGCAGTATGCAGACTAACAAAGCACTGCACTTCGCGATGTTACCTATTTATCTAAATATTTCAGAGAATTCGCGTTTATGCTAGGTCGTGGATTAATGTTAATATTTAAATGCTACATAATGCAACATAAAGGGTTGCTGTTTATGTCATAACTAAGTTCATTGGATTACATATTTAAAAACGTACTTTAATGTCGCCACTGGAAGGCTTTATCTTATAAACATGTTGCTAAATTAATGACGAAAGTCAAAAGTAAAAACTTAATATTTCCATACGGTGTTGTTACATAAATTACTTTTTTCGTTACATTTTTTCGGGATGAGTTCACTAACATAATGGCGAAATTTGTGGAGAAGAAAAGCCACCGAAGAAACTCCACAATCGTCGCGATTTTTGCGTTTTCTTAATAAAATGTTGATATTAACAAAATTCATGCTACCAAAATATTCAAAAAGCTCGTTACTCAAGCAATCTATTTCCGTGAAATGAAGTGAAGTGATGCGTGGGCAAGGTACATAGCGCGGCCGGATGACGAAAGGTGGACCGAAGCAGTGACAAAGGTCACATGACATCGTGGCAGTGAAGGGGAAATATTGGATGGAAACTGCACGCACAGGATCGGGAAAGACCTATACGTTCCCAGTAATGCGTAGATGTAGGCTAGATAGGCAAACTTGTCATCTATAGGTAGACTAGTTTCTAAAAAGCATTTCTAAAATCTTAAAACTGTAACGTTATCAACATCCTTCCTTACTAATATTAAAAACGCCAAAGTTTGTATGTATGGATGTAAGGATGATTGTTACTCTTTCATGCAAAAACTTCTGAACAGATAGGGTTGAAATTTGGAATAAAGATAGTTAAAACAAACCCAGGAATAACACATAGGATACTTTTAACGGGGTCTTATTCCCACGGGAAAATCTTAAGCAACGCGAGCGTAGCCACGGGCGGACCGCTAGTTTTAACATAAATTGAGCTTACCGTATTTTTCAAAAGTAATGTAGCTACATCAAATAGACAAGTTTCTTAAAGAAGAAACTTGTTATCTAACTTGGAAGCTAAAAAACAACTTAACATTAAAGTACTTACTATAAAGAAAATTTTCTAGATTCTTTGAAAAGCTTACAACCTTTAAAACTGTAAGTACTTCAATTACAGATTAGTACATATGTACATAATACTGTTTAATTTGGGTATGCTTATACCTACGTAATATAGTTACAAGTATGACGGCTAAAGAACCCTTTTATGTTTTGAATAAGATACTCGGTGGGGACGTATATGATGATAGTGGTACAAGAGCTTGATCTTGAAGCTTCTGAATATTTTAGGTTAGCATTAGACGTATCTTTCTAAAATTTGATATTGTAATACTATTTGTATCGTATTTTATTAAATTATCGTCAAATAATTTTCACATTAATTATCTAAAAATGTGACGCAGTTAATAACACTCTCGTTCTATACAATCAAGAAAAGAAAAAGTTAAGATTGACGCTACTAAAAACTTTTCTTCAAAAGCTAGATTTTTTACGTCAACCAAGTGTTAAATACCAGAAATGCCATTTGATTGAATTATTTCCTCAATTAGCCCAATTTCCTTTACCACTGTTGAAATTGAAGTTGGAAATGTTCATAACATCACGAATGTTTTTCACGCACTGATTTGCGTTAGCCTAGAGAATGTAACAGGTATAAAATCTACGTATAGCGGGGTATCTGATTGCTTCATTAATTATTTTCGAATAAAGTTATTTGAAGGAGGCTCATAGTTCAGCAGTGGACTGTAACGGGCCGTTGATGATGAAAGTTATTTTATTCTTCAAACTACGGGAGACCACGAAATAGGTATATTTTTGCTAACTTCCAAATGAAAAGTGAAATAAATGTAACTCAATATTATCGTAATTAGGATTTATTTTATTCTATATTCCTGTTATTCTGGTGTCTGCTACTTTATGTTGGCATGGTATCTTCGGGTTTAGTGGGAATCGACTTCAATTAAAAATGAGGAGCTATGAGTGTGCTGTGATGCATGATTTATGTTATATTAAATACTAAAATCGCGTGTTAATCGCGTTATGTATTTAGGAGGCTCCTACCAAACGGTGTCTGAACGCGTACCTTTCCCAGCGCCGCCGCCGCCGCCCCCCGGTCGCGTGACTGGTCGCACGACCGAGCCAGCTTATTCCGGATATTGAAGCACGTAATCTGGCTACGCTGTGTCTCCACGGCAATTTATCGAACGATGAATGGGCCCACCATTATTCCCAACCCTTAACCTTCCTACTTATTAATATCTCCGCATAATTTATTGTAAATTGCATCTGCAAAAGTGATCCGGTGCGTAAAATATGGAAGTTTTAAAAGCCTTGCTTTGAATTATGATTATAAACGCGTTTTGAATATTTATAGGGTGGGTTTAGTTACGTTTTTCAGTCGTTCGGTAAAAGCTTACTATTTTTAACGAATTTAATTTTGTCCTTGAAATTTTATGGCATGTGAATGAGTTTTTATGATAATACATATTTAATGAAATAAAAAAACGAGCAATTCTTGTACGATATATACCAGGTGTTACAAAACTACAAATAAAGCCGAAAGGGTGTGAATCTGCTCGTAAAACTGAACAACTTTCCCCAAAGAACATAGGTCGAAAAACGATTTAAAAAAATCGTATTCCCATGCAAAATGTAGATGGTCTCCATACAAAATTTACTCGTCTTTTTGTAACACCGTGTATACTAGCTGACCCGGTAGACGTTGTCCTGCCATTTTTCCTACCTCTACCCTACACATACCAAAGCAAAGCCACCTACCGGGTCCAATTGTGTTTTCAAACCATTCAGGAATCCATTGAAATATATACAAAAAATCATCCAAATCGGTCCAGCCGTTTAGGAGGAGTTAGGTGACAAACACACATAAGAAAGATATATATAATAAGAATTTCTGTAACGGCTGCAACGATTGCGATGAAATTTAGCATATAGGGGGTTTCGGGGGCTATAAATCGATCTAGCTACGTTTTATTTTTAGCAAAACGGGATTTCCCTTAATGTTTTTAGGCTTAAAATAGTTAAGAGACAGGTAATTTCGCCACCGTTTACAACGCCACAATAACTCAGTCGGGAAACCGTGAGTCTGCAATGTCTATTTTGGTATTTGAGTCTTGAGTTCGAATCTCGACAGGTATTTTTTTTTTGTTCGATTTTTTTTTTGTTATTTACTTTTTTATTCTCTCATTTAGTTATTTAAATACAAAATGACAGAAATAAAAATTTCTTATATACTTTTTCACGGTCCGAAAGTTTTCCAACAGATTGCACGAGCAAAGCTCGGTCGCCCAGGTACTATAAATTTAATTGTATTAATACTATCTGCATAACATCTATGTACGTACTGGTTACAAAACCTATTTGAACAGAACTTCCCGATTCACCGTCTAATTTTAGCTGATGACGAACTTCCTAATATTTCGTTGGAAAGTTTTAAAAATATACGTACGGAGAAAAATCTTTAAAGCAAGTAGCTTAGTGATTTACACCTCTATATCCAGTGTCGAGTGAAACACACCAGGTGGTGTGCCATGATTCTTTTATTATGTTTCCAGAAAGCTAATGTGGAGTTCCTAAGTGAATTTTGACGTTTTTAACGTGCGGTGTTTGGGCTCGGAATAGTAACCAGCTCACGTAAACATTGCCGAACGAGACTGCATTTATTAGGGGGTTATTTCGCGATCGGTTCCGTGTTTGTGTTGGTTTTAGAGTAGGCCACTTTATTTTTATGTCGCATTTTTTATGACTTTTGAAGTCTGTAATTCGGAGACTGGATGAAGGCCTATATATCCCGGCCAGAGCGACAGAATAATTTGTTCTTTAGAGAACTGTAAGAATTATTGTGGCAAATAATTATTTTACTTATCGAATTAGAAGGCAATCGGCTCTTTGCCTTATGAAGAAGAACTGAGATATCAACAATGTCCTTGTGATAAAATAAATGTACATCTGCTTTTTTACCTGCCTTTCGTAAGGTAAAGATTTAATCTTGATTCAGGCTACCTGAACAGAATGCAAAACCGTTGAACACACAAATCAAGTCTTAAGCGGGCGACACTATTGTTTTCAGTGAAAATATTTGTTGAGCTGAGACGTACTCCGGCAAACAGTGCCAGTGGATAATTAACGTGCTTATCCGTTTAAACAAACGGTGGATAGAAGCCTATTTACACTGTGCCAATGCGCACTAAACGCCATGGTGACTGTTTTTCGTGAATTTGGATTGTTTACTGCAGAAATGAGACTAAATCTTATAAGATTAGTGGATTAAAATGAGCACTTGGCTATGTCTATGCATTTTCCGCACGTATGAAGCTTGTGGACATAAGAGTATTAGAGTAGCATTAATTTTGTCGCGCAACGCAGATTTATTTCCAGCAGTAGCTTAGAGCCATCAATCATCAATAGTTTATAAAAACTACTGATGGATAGTTTAGTTACTTAGATTATGGTACTATGCTACTAAGCTACGAGTACTTCAAAAGTGGGTCGATGCTACCTTTAGAACCTAGTCTACGCATAAATAAGTAAATATTATTTTATAAGGGATAAAAAGTGAAACATTGCTGAAAGAAACAGAAATGCAAGGATTGCAAGGTCTGGGTAACCCTCTCGCATACTTCACAAGAAGCAAAATCAACAAAAAAAAAGTATTATAAGACAAAGCGTCTCGTGTAGCAAGCATACAACTATTTCAAACCATCTCACCAGATTATCAACTGAAATATTATATTCTTTAGGTTCGATATGTATTATGATATATTTATTTATGTAGCTATATTGACATTATGTATGTAGGTATATATGTAGGTTTGTATGCCCTAAGTATAAGTAGTTTGTTTATGTAACTTTGATTAATAGTATTAGCTTATCCTATTCTGTTTTTCTTGTGTGCACAGTCCCACAGTTCCAATGCAACTTTCTTGTACCCAAAGGTTGCCTGGAAGAAATTGCTACCTTAGCAATAAGGCCGCCTATCTGTATACCCCTTCATCTATCTTTTGTACTTTCAAGCTATATCCTTGTGTGCAATAAAGTATATTCTATTCTATCAAACCTCTCAACGGGATTAGCATCTCAAAATTATCCATCCGTTAGTTAGTAAAACTATTAACTCGTTGAAAGATAGATTTCAGATAAGACACGTAATTAATTGAAGTGGATTCCCAAAACCTGATCACGTCATCAATGTTGATAGAGAGGCGATGATCTAATCAACATTCATTACGTCAATCAGTGGTCTCCAAACTTATTCTACCTCCGCCCCCCTCCCACGATCGCTTTGGAAAATGTAAACTTCGAACGTCTTGATTAAACAAGATTTCAAAGTTTCACATTGATAAACATTACGAGTATACTTGCAATATAGCATTTTTAAGAAACATGAACTTTGTATATGCATGTATTTATAGATAGATAGATAAAGCGTTTATTTGATACAGCCGACACACATAACAAAATTAAAACTGGTATTTAATATGAATATCATAACATACCAGGTTATGCATGTGTGCTGCAGCAGTGCAAGAAGGTATGTATCGAAGCTGAGCTACGAAGCTCAGCTTCGATACATACTCAGGAGAGCAGATATCGCTGATTTTCAGCCACAACCCAGAGAAACACGGACGCGGCGACAAGTTAAATTGATCGTTTTACATGATATGTTGTATTTCTATTTATATATAAATGTACACACACGGATACTAATAAAATTATAATGTCTTATGCATGCAAACAAAATTAAATAATAGAAGATATAATATGTAGGTATAAGGTTAAGGGTTTGATATGTTAGTAAACACACACACACACACAAACTACATCCAGACTCCACAAAAATTAAAATTATATTAATTTATGTATTATATATGTATGTATTTATATATGTATCTTAATGTTATTTCAATATATCACGAATTCATGATTTTCGATTGCAGCTTGTAAATGGAGATAAGCAATTAGATAAACAATCCGTAAATCATCTAAATTGAGATCATCAAATGTACTATAGTCATAAAATGTTTACCACCGTTAGTTCAAAATTGCATTCACACATCGGTGTCATAACGTCAATTGATATTTGATTTGACATGACATTATGGACCTTGCTGCGCACAGTATGATAAATAAAGAATAGAGTTTGAAAACTGTAAAACATGTCAAAGCCTCGTACGTATTTTATAAGCAGTATTTTTTTATAAAAATAATGCAGCATGGCACATATTGAGAACCGCTGCATTAGATTAACACCAAATTTCACTTGCAAAATTCGGTTGCTAACAGTTCTGAGGCAGGCCTCACTTAATCCTACTTAACTCTATTACGCAGACCACATAAATTTATCCACAAAGATCGCTAATACAACAGATAAACTTTCCGATTGTACCATAAACGTATTATGTGGGCGCGCCAGCTACAGAAAGCAAACCCTATCACATTTCAACTAAGTACAAAATCGTACGTTTGGTACATAAATCTGTAGAGTACGTGCGAAATAATAGGATAGGCGTTTGATTGACAGAAGTCAAAGGATTTAACGAACTTAAACAGTTAGGGCTTTGCAAAACTGCTCCTTTGATCTTCCAAACACTTGGTTAATTGGCCACGAGCGCCGCTAAGGAGGTATTGGCAGGTCGCTACTTGCCGTGTTAATCAAATTCTACAATCTCCTATTTCGTTACAATAAGGGTTACTCTAACTTCGTCTTAAGTGGATAGGATAGTTCAACTATTCGCAAATTCGTAAGCGCAACCAAATTCTATTAACACTTAAGTAACGTAGGTAGCTCGTATCGAGATAAGTTGGGGTGTAAACTAAAGGTAGCCCACAATTTGAGGTTTGTAAGAGCTATTTGATTCCAGACTCGGTATGTGTAGCTGTAGGTTAACTAATTTACTCGTCGGCTATAGTTGAATATATACATAATTTTTAGGACAGAAACTAATACAATTTTCTTAAATAAATCGGAAAAGTACAAAGTTATTAAAACTGTTATAAGTTTTAATAAAGCGGGCCTTTCTTATATACTGCAGTGGACGAATGATGATGATGAGAGTATCATTTCTACTTACAAAAAGTGAAATACTGTAGGCTATTAAAACGCCAACAAATATCAAAGACAATTTTAAAAATGCAATAATAATAAATTAAATCAATTTCGTTATGCAAAACTTTTACCCTGAAACACAAAATCAAATTATTTTTGATGTTGGTAAAGTCTGCGTATCGAACCTCTGGAGGGTGAAAATTACGATACACTTACACACATGGTTCACTTCTAGAGAAATTTAATTTCCACATGACGCGAGACAACGCGGTGTGCATGAATAACGTCGCACAATGCAGAGATTTATACTAGATTTAAGCTAAGAGCGGAGGCTTATTCTTTAACGTCACCATTAGAACCGTCTTCGCTCATTTAAGTTTGGAATATTAATATGTTACTGACTGTCCACCCGCGGCCAGGCTCACGTTTTGTTTTTTTTTTCTTAAAAAGTATTCTATGTGTTATGCAAAACATTCACCCTATACCAAACCAGTAAACCAGGTTATAAACTATTTGTATACTTTTCAAAAAATCCATTTAGCCGTTTTTGCGTAATTGAGTAACAAATATTCAAACATACACTTTCTAATATAGGATTTTAAGTACACTTGAGAATATAATAGAATAGGATATATTTGATTTATTCTTACAAGCAAACTAAACAGAAGAAAATTCAATACCATTAACAATACATAACACATTCCTTGTCACGCGAGAAAACTACACTATATTGAAATGACAACATTGCGTATTGCTACGCCGTAGCCAGCGCGTAGCAAGGTTGACGCAGACTAGACGCTACGCAAAAAGTGTAGACGCTCTAAATGCTCCACGTACTATAAACCTCTTGCTACTATGTCGTCGGCAAAGTAAACAGCTGAGGTGATTCAGGTATTCATATCATGACTCCCGCGCACAATTAGTTAGCGCATGTCGGCAATGATTTGTGCGAATGCTCATGTTAATTAATAAACCTGAAATATTGTGTGCGGCGCGAGGTAAATGCGACACTTTTGGAAACTTTTGGACGTTTTGCTTAGCGTGCATCGGAATTAGGAAAAGTAAATTGGCAAATACCAGCAATATTTTAAATATATCAGACAAAGAAGAAGTTGAAGTTACTTGAAAGGAAACTTATACCCGTAGTGTAGAAAAACAAAGAGTTTTATTATTATAACACATTTACCGTGTATACCTATCGAAAGCATATTTAAAACTCGTACGCAAGCTTAGGAATAAAGAGAATAGGAGTGCTTTACAAAAGAACGGCTCTCACAGAATTCCGGCTAAAAACTAGGTTCTCATCTTCATGCCAGTATGAAAGAATCTAGATTGCAAATGCCGTTGTTTCCTCTTAAAAACTGCTATTGTTTTCCAGGCGTTTTTGAGGGATATATGATACGAGGAAGAGCGCGGGCTGAAATATTAAACGGTATAGCAAGATTTTTAGCTCAAGCAAAAGTATCGATTCAAAATACCCGGTTCATAGTTTAAATTAGAAAGGTTTACTATTTTGAATGAATAAATGAATACAATAAATTGTACACTTAAAAACAAATGTGTACAATTAGGCGACATTATTGCTACATAGCAATTTGTTTCATTGCTAAAAGTTATTTTCACTTTCTAAGTACTTTGTTAATTGTATTGATTTTTCAAATAAAAAAAATGTCTCAAAGCTTCAGATAAGAGTTTTCCCACAATCGTGATTGAAAACTTTTTTAAATTAAATTAATACAATCTTGCGTGCTGAAATAGCGATAATGGTTAATATAGAACACGCTTACATAGAAAATGCCAACTCATTCTTAATCCTTTTTCAATCTTATAACAAATTTTTTGTAACTAATCAAGGAAATTATCAAAACAGCTTTATATTTTAAAATTCACAACAACCAAAGATTTAGGTCTGTTGCGTAACATACGTACCTATAAATATATTGGACAGATTGCTAAATATTTCGAAATTATAGCTATTAAGAGATCAAACGAGACTTATACTTTTAAACTTCGCAGACTGCGTTCCTGGGGCTTCAGTTGCCAAACTCTACGCTTTCTGTGGAAGTTTAGATCATTTTTGAGATTTCAGCTGTCGTTACTAGAACGAATTTAGGTAAGGCCAGTCGAGCCAGGAATGATTGGACTGTGACCACAAGCATTGGGCTCATGATTTTGAATATGTTTGTTATTTGAGTATGATTTAATGGTCGTTTTCTACGGTTTTACTACATCATTATATGTCTATTTTTTATTTTAATGTAATTTACTTATGAATGGGCCTAGCCATCTGGAATAAATGAATTATAATTTAATGTTAATTTGCGTCTTAATTCTTAATCAACTTAAAAATAATACCCAATGACACTACAATTTTCAAAACCACAATATGGACCTACGTCAATATAATACAAGTAGCACAGTAGGTGTGGAGCACTTTAAATAATAAATCCATATGGAGTTGTTTTTACGAGCACATTCGAGGCAAGCACCTGCCCGTAATGTCTCTCTGACGGAAACAGCATAACCAACTCGTAGTCGCTTCTATATGTTATCTGCTCTGTGTACTTGCTTTATCTTCCCTTTTGCGGTTAAGAATTTGAGCAAAAACATGCTCGAAAACCACAAAAGCACTGATTAAAGTTAAAGGTTGTCATTGCCAGGTTTGATACGAAATAAGTGGTCATAAAAGTTGACTATGTTAATTTTAAAATACAAATACCTAAACGCCACAGTGTCACTTGCTTAAGTACTCAAGAAGAGTTCATATCGGTGATAAAACTTTAGTCACGCAAGTACCCCTACTTGCACTAGTCAAATAATAATTTTGTTTGTATAAGATACACGACTTCTACGACCATGAAATTAAAGAAACTAGGGAAAGTATTACCTACTCGCTTCTCTAGCCACCACTAGCTTAACAAAGATTTAATCTGAAGGCTCTTCTCCTTCAAAGTTCAATTTATCGATATCGATCCTAAACAACCGAAACAAATAGCGTATGAACGTATTAATTAACTTTAACTGTTTGTGCGTGAAATTTAGTAGGTAATTAGTGATTGTAAATGTAACCGGGTAATGTCCAGGCGCGTTCCACCCGTCTATTACCTATTACCTAAGCAAACAATTGGCAAACGCCGATAAGTAACTTGCTGGCTTGAGCGAAATCTAAGGCCACAGATTAAGAGGCAGAGGGGACAAGTGGAGATGGATGAAATTTGGATGGTTTAATCGGACAGTTAAGTAGTGTTTATGTGCAAAATTACTAGATATGGAAATGGAGTGTTTTGTAGTATATTAAAGTAAAAGTACTGTTAATTTTATCCATACAGAATATTCTAAAAAAACAGAAACATCCTGTTTTATTCACGTGCAGACACTGAGCTAAAATTACGAGGTAGTTAGGTTACGGCAAATTATACAAAGCCCATGTTTCCAGCCCTTAACCTTCTTGAGGTTTTACGACGCTCATTACAGACCTAGACGTGTGGTCGTGTGAGTCTAGGATTTTGGTCGTACAGGTATTTAATTACCGGTCTGCTAATTCTACTCTACGCTAAACCCTCATGTAAAATTAATGTAGCAACTTACACTTCTTGCGAACTCCTATTTTTGGGTGCTAATCCGACCAAATTAAATTATTAATTAACTCAATTATCAGTTGCAAGCATAATCTACCTATGCATTTTCGGGAAGATAAAAAGATATATAAAACTCTATTGTCATATACAAACCATTCATTTTATACAAATTATTATAGAGGTAGAAAATAGAGGTAGAAAATAAAGAATTTATTTACGCCTAATTGAATATCATTTTGTTTTACTTACTATACTGTCACGTCTAACGTGTGTCTGTGACTGTCACGTCATTAGATAAAGTAAAAATAATCACGTCTAACATGATACATTATCACATCTACGAGTATCTTATTTGACTAAGAATGTTTACCGTGAGAACCTCCCAAGCAAATTTTTTTGCATTTCTAAAATGAGTAAGTGGGTAGGTACTTATACCAAAATTACTGTCATCAACAGTTCATATACGTCCTCACCGAGGGGCTCGAGCCCAAAAACTCCTTATCGATTAAAAAAAAATCTCTTAAATTTGTTTACAACGTGCAAAGTTTCCCCAAGAATAATAGATAAATTACCAAGTACAGAAACACTATCTCCTACAACTCCTTAATTCCTTCTCCAAACTACACTATCGCTTTACACACGCTCAACCAACACAGGTAGGGTAGCGGCGGCGTAGGTAAGTCCTCAAACGCCGTGATCCCTCTGTGTTGGCGTTCTGTGGTCCAGGTCGAGGATTTAACTTGGTGTTGAACTTACACTTACGGAACACGTGTGCTCAAACATTTCTCCCTGCTACGTACAGTAGGAGTTTGTCGCCGATTTGCTTGGACCCGTAATTCTAGTTTGTATCTTTCGAGACAATTGTTTTCGCTGTGTTTTGTGTTGTAGTTCAAACGGTGTTTTTGTTTAAGTTATTTACGTGCGATTTAAGCGTAAGTTAGTTTATTGTTTCTTTTATCTTTTGGAACATTAGACGGCGGGGTTATGTGGAAATACCGCCCATAGTAGCTACTTTGACGATCAAATACTAGCACTTCTACTGATGCTATAAATGTAAAAAAAAATGTAGGTACTAACAGAATATATCCTTAATTAAATTTTAAATCGAGTAGAATTTTAAAATACATTATAATAATTTAGAAATAAGAAGCACAAGATTTTAAAAAAAAGCAGAAAAAAATATTTTTGACGTCTTTGATCTCGTAACTTAAAGCGATAACCATAGTTTTTTTTCGTTAATATATCTTGCCTATTATTGACTTAGATTATAAATCGATTACATTTTTCATAAACTCTGGCGTTTTCTGTTAGTTAATAAGCAAAAGAGTTCAAGAAAAACGAGTTTCCTGCGCACTGTCGGACGTAACCACCGTGAAGCATCGCACGCTAATATGAACCTTATTTCAGTAGTTCGTCGGTTAAACTTTCAACTACAGCCCGTTGAGTTGCTAATTTTTGCCATAACCCGGCATTAAGCGTCAGTAGTGTCGCTTGATTTTCGTTATAAACGAAATCAGTTTACAGAAGTTCATTTAAAAAATAAATATGCGTGCATAATTGTCTAAAGCTGGTATAGATTAAGGAATGTTGAAGCTCTAACTAGAAATATCTTAAGCACATGTCCCTTGACCCAACTTCTTAAACAATCGTTCGCTTTTAATCGTCATTGTCACATTAAATACAAAAATAGAACTTGATTTACGACAAAAGCCTATCCTCATATTAGCTTCTCAATAAAAGTTAATAATATAATATACATTTTGATAATTCAACATTATGGTCCAGAACGAATCTATTCATTAGTCACAGTTGTCATAGCTCGACGATAAAAATAGAGGGGGGACGAACAAAATCGATATTTTTGATGTTTTCGTTTATCGCGATGTTTTATCGAGTTGTCTGGCTTCGAGTGTTCGATAACACGCTACTGATTACCGATAACAATTCAACATAGTAAAACTAATGTTCCACGATTTTTCCCCCAAAAATGTCGCCGGCTGTAATTACGTGCAGACATAATATAAGGTGATTTATATAAAATATATACCAGTCACCACATAATGATATATATCTTAATATATATCATTATGTGGTGACTGTAACGGTGTATTTCTTTCAATCACTAGTCCGTCTGTTTATTTCATATTTTTATATTTTACACATTTTCTGGAAAACAATCGGCGCACACGCATCAACGACGTCAGAAAATTGCTCGTGTAAAAGAGATCAAGCTATATTTAAAAAGCTTTGCTAATGTAAAATAGATTTATTTTTGTGGATGACAAATAATAAAATTTGCAATATAAATGAGTCGCTACAAACGCAAAACTTCTTGAATGGTAGCTCAGCCAATGAAATCGACCAATTTATTTATTTTATTTTTTATCAATTTATAGCTTTTTAAAATACGCAAAATTAAATTTTAACTTTCATAAAACTTTTGAATTCGAATTCCCAAAATGTATGGAATAGAAGTTGTGCAGTTTCATGGCCCAAGTTACCACTTGAGATATTTTGCGTTGTTTAGCTAACATGTTATGTAATATATATTATATCACAACACCACCGTAAACTATGCCTACACGACGACAAACTCATTGGTTCATTATCGCACCATTAAATAAATTCTATGAAAATACTTCTAACGAAACTTTCAGGCAGTTTTCAAATAGCTGCCATGGCACCATTAGCCGTGGAACATTACCAGTAATCGACACCTGGCCCAATAATATTAATAATCGACTAGGGACAGTTTTATTGTACAGTGGGCACTGTCCATTGCTTTTATGAGTTCCTAATAAATCTATGGTATCGCGCTATTTATTTACGTATCGAATCATCCAACAAAAACTTTTGTGTTACCAAAAATAATATTTTGCTTTTTTTAACATATTCTGAGGTAAATATGTACATTAAATTTGACTGCTTAGTTTTTAAATTTAATAAATTTTGAGTTTGCTTTTGGATTTTCCGCCCGTTCAGACTTATTTATCATAAACTTTTTTTTTCTATTGCTATGTCATTCATCATAAACAGCTCATATAAATTGATAAAATCCCATTGAACTAAGCAAGAGATTGAAACTGCAAGGCGTTATTCGGACATTCAGTTTAAATGCATAGGGGGATAGATAGGTTCCCTAGGTTTTATGATACCTACCGATTAATGAATATCAACATCACAAAATACTCACACGAATCACATCACTCTATCACACTACTATTATAAATGTGAAATTATATTTGAATGTTTGTTCCGCTTTCACGCCTTAACTACTAAACGGATTTGGATGAAATTTGGAATGGAAATAGTTATTATCCTGGATTAACACACAGAATACTTTTTATGGGAATATGTGTTATTTCCACGGGAAAATCTTACGTAACGCAAGTGTAGCCGCAAACGGACAGCTAATTGAAAATAAATACTTCAGAGCCCTGCCCTGTTGAAAACTAAATAATCGTGAGAAAGGCCCATACACGGTATGGTATGGTATGGTATGGTATGGTATGGTATGGTATGACGGGCTGATTTCCGCAAATCGACGTCTGCTGCGCCTATTTTGCGTGTTGTTTTTAGGCCCATACACGTAATGTTTTCCTAGTATTTGGTATCAGTTCTGCGAGTTATTAACCATTTTCTATTAGGTTAATACCTATATACCGGTCTGGTAGTCCACCAACACCTTTTTGTTTTAATTTTGTATCGATTTTTAACTAGCTATTAAAAAAACTATAGTAGAGAAACCTGAAGATAATTTTGATAAGTTATCCATAAGCTTTACTCCAACTTTCATTACAAATAGTGAGAGCGAAATCTAATCATTTTTTCCTTTTAAAAACTGCAGAGAAAATCGTTTAAAGGAACTCACACTGAGTTAAACATATTTACGAACTTATCCGCGAAGTTGAGACGACAAATCGGTTTGTTGCCGATAAACCTCACTTTACTGGTAACATACTTAAGTCAGGAGATAAAAACTAAGTTCGCTCCTCCAGCTTCGATTACGTAAGCGCGCGGAACTTTCGTCTATTACCCCCACTTACGGTACAAATTTAGGTGACCCCCATTTAAAAAGATAGGTATTTTCATCCTCCAAGTAATACTAAATTGATTTAAAATATTATAAATTTTAAGTTTTAAGAACCAGGAACTATCAATTTCCTTGCAGGACTCTACCCTTTATAAGTATAATTTTTAAGGAATTGGTGCGTAATTATTGAGGTGGCAGCTTACACTATAAAGTGAAGCTCTTAAATGTGACTACAAATAAGTTAGGTATTTGTTTACAAAAAACTAGTTCTACCAAAGCTGTTTTTTTTCTTTGTCAACAAAGTAAACAAACAAAACAAAATCAACAAAAATAGTTCAGCCAAGTACATTTTTTTATTAGTGTTTAAAGTGCAAACGAAACTCGATTTGAAGAAAATTTTGCCGTACCATCCTAATTGAAAACACGACAAGCAAACCTTATCACATTATTTGATAATCACGGTCGCACGTGGGGTCAGACCCCCCGCACCTGGCTCTTGTAATTCACCTACAGTGCGGTTTACACGGAACGTATGGGGCGTCGGATTTGGACGAGTGGAGGGGGGGCGGTAAATCTCACCGGCAGCGATTTATAAGCAAGTGATTCGCGCACTGCTCCCAGATGTTAGTTCAAAGTTTTAATTTTAAAATCTCAGGTACTCTCGGATTATTTCTGGATTTAGTTGCGCGATGTTAAAAAAATGGTCAGTGACCTTCGATCGGTTAGTCGAACTTACGGGTGCGTATACTTTCAGATCGATCCTCGATCGATGTGGTGCTTAAAAAAAATCTGCGTTTTTTTTTATCAAAACTTACACTTTGCATGACAGTTTGTGTATTTTCTATTAGAAACCGATATTTAACAGAAAAGTTAGAGCTGTCTCAACCCGTCTATATTTCACAATATCTATTTTTTTTTTTCATAAAGACCGGTTCTGCAGGCCCCATATGACCCTAAGTGCAAACTAAAACCTGAAACTTTCCAGAGTTGGTCGCTACTCGGTAAAATATCGGATAGTGCGTCGTCGGTCCCAGGTGTGGGTGGAAACGGTGGAAGTTTACTAATGTGCGGCTTAAATGATGACAGTGTTGTGGCCGCGGGAAACCTGCTTCAACGTGGTATAGGGGCGCCAGACGACTTTCCTACTTGTTTTGAATTTGTCTGCTAATAAACTGTAATGGGAGTTGAGTAAAGCTTGCGATAAATCGGTTGGGTTTTGAAGCTTTAGAAACGTGTGTTTATTGGTAATTTTGTACAGTTACGATGACGGTTCAGCACTTGGTATATTGGGATTAATTTTATATCTACTATTAGTCCAACCCACACCATAAAAATAATCATCGTGGGAAGATACAAAATGTTAGACAAAGTTTCTTTTAAATTTGTGCATTGCGGTGTTATTGTTTTTTTTAGCTATTTATCAAAGCATAATATTAACAAATCATAGACATGTAACCTATTCAAAATCTCAACCCTGAATGTGCTCTGCGAGTTAAACTCTATGCAAAATTTCAGGTTGGCAAGCACGGGGATTTGGACCCTAGAGTGATGGATGAGTGAACCACGCGTACTCAGATATTCAAAATATGAAATTCTGTTTGAAATATCTACATCGTGCTGACGTAGGTAGAGCGTAGGGGAGGCTAGAGTATGTTACAGTTGTAGAGGGGTCTACAGAGGAAATCGTCGACATTTGACCTCATTTCTGTGATGAACTGCCAGCTTTAAGTTTTTTGTGCTGTTTGTTTCTATACAGTTGAAAATAGGCTTCTCTACATTTATTACATGGTAAAATGAGGATTTTACGTTTTCAATTAAAAGTTTGACTTGACAACGACGTCTTGAATTTTTTGAAACCTATAGCGTTCTCTAGTTAAAAGATACTTTTGACAACTACCTACAGCAAATAAAGTTCGTGTACTTTTGCAAGAGTTTTCATTCTCTAAAGAATTGAAAAAGTTTGAGTACAATTACCTGTTTTAGTATATTGCCAAATTAGAATTTCACGTGGTATTTCAAAGTTGGGTGTTTTTCGCGGCGGTTTCAGAAGTTTCTGTCTTATTTATGAGGACACAATAATAAGCTAAGAGCGTTTTGGACAACTTTGCGCCTACACCTGAGACTGTTTCTACGGTTAGCGGTTGTTGTTTATCATAAAGTAAAATATATTCTGTCATACTTGTTTGAAATACGATACTTAGCAAAATTTTGGCTCGAGTAGACAAAAAAGTTGTTTACAAAACTTAGAAAGCTTATGAAGAAAATATAGGTTAACAAAGTAGGTGCTACTTAAACATAACTGTATAATAACTATAGTATATAACTACAGCATCTTCATAGATAATTATGCATCCAGGTCGGGTAATTAGACAGACAATAGCAACTAAATTTACTCTATTATGGATTATCAAGCGGCCATGCGTTCAAATAATTATTGACATGAAGTAATACAATACATGTTAAATTCTTTCTAAGATTCCTTTTTACACTTCTGTGTTACTAAGCTAACTGAATGTATAGTTTGCGAAAGGCCCACCGACATATTTTAAATGAGCTATGTTATCATCAAAAGGACCACAGAGTATTGTATGTATAAACCTCCTTTTCCCTCTCTTTTGGTGTAGAACCAATAGTCGGCAAAGCGTTATGATCGCTTGAACAGTATGAGGTAGAAATAGTCTAGTCAAGATGACTGAACCGTACTAAACATTTTAAATTCCGTACACACTACGGGGTGAGATGTAAATGCAGTGTCACTTACTGTCTCACTCTGTAACATCTGAATAGCAATGTCTCTGATTATGCGGCCCTGGCGCTCGACAAACATGAGGCTTTTAAAACCCGTCCTTAGTTCAGATGCGATCGATATTTATTTGAATGTTAGCCGAAATGGGATACCAAATTTTTGGTGGGAAGATAGACAGAAGGGGAAAGAAGACAGAAGCCATTTCAAAATACATATTTTTGTTATCAGCTCATATAATGTACGTGATACCTCCCCACCGAGGGGCCCAGAGTTCACCCACTAGAGCCGGCCCAGAAGTTGGGCGAATCACGCTCGCTCAGTTGGTCAACTTCATGGATAACCTTTGAATTACTTCTCAGGCATGCGCAGGGTTCTTCACGATATAATTTTAAAACACGTTGTTACGTGGTGGCGAGGATCAAATCGACGCCTCCCGGACGGAAAGCAGTTTCTCCTAGCAACGCTCTCATACTACGACTGCTGGACATGGGCATTTCAAACGTCTGAGTCCGATCTTCAACTGTTCATGAGAGCTATCCAGGCGAAAGACATTTCTTCTATCCTCGAGGCTCTTTATTACTGCTTCGATATTTCTCCGATTATTTAAAACAATCAAACATTTTTATTCTCCTATTTAAGCCGGAAATCAGTCGGTCTAAACATAGTATCACATTTGACGTCATTTCGACTGGAAAAGATAGAACACTTCTGATTAAGACTTGCCTGCCTCAGTGGGTGAAAAAGTATATACCTATTTCAAATCCATATTTTTCTTGACTTATTTTGGCAGAAGGCAAATTAGTCAACAACATTTATTAATACAATCGATTCCAATTGTAAAAGGAATTAACTTTTATCAAAAATTGGTATGAAAGTAAAAAGAAGTGGCGTAGCGCATTGTGAATATTCCTAAAATTTCAAGTTTTTGTCAATCAACATACAATTTTGTTGGCATTATGGAAATGTTTGCAATTAACATTTTATTACCGAGTAAGTAATAAATTGACTTGCATATTCATTAGAGACGCTATGTAAAAGGATCTTAATGTGAGCAGAGTGGGTGGTTTACCTTTGCAACTAAGAAATAGTGCCGTAAAGACATTGAATAATAGCTGTTTTTGCTAAGTTTTTGACGCAAGAACTCGCTATGTCCCTCAGGTTTACTTTGCTAAGAAAACCATTAATGCAAAAGTTTACAACTGGAACTTTTACTAGAAAAAGCTTGGTTAAATTTTTTTTAAAACCTTTCACGATGGCCTTTTATCTGACGTTATGTTAGTATGTAAAATGTCAAAATAAATAATGATGGGTTACAAACAGGCAAATAAAAACATAATCTGCTACTTACGCAGTGTGAAATGAATAACTATGTGATTTTTCTCTAACAACACGAACATACCTGAAAACAAAAACAAATATTTGGTTAATTATATTATTAACTAACAAGATTCTATAAACTTTTGTTAACTCGCTATAAAGCGGGTTGGTTCTTCTTCTCAATAAACCTATTAGATAAACAAATGATCATAGTGTTGCCTTAGCAAACTCCAAAAGTACACATTTCACCCTGGCCACTCACGGAATAGCGGGATTTTCAAATTTGAAATTGGAACGTGTTTGGAAACAAACCAATAGGCGGGTTGTGCGACCGCGGGCGCGTCGGCTAAGCGCCGCCAACTAGTGGGTAATCCTGTCGAGTGTGCACACAGCGGTGTGCAACGTGCGTACATAGCCAGTGCATTCCGACCAAGCTTTCGGTCAATAAGGGTTGATAGATGTGCTAAGTACCAAAATTATAGGCAGAAATGAATACTAACAAACGCAATTTTAACGGATTAAATCGGGCCGCGTTTTAGAATGGGCTACCGTTAAAATAAAAGAGTTAATAAAGGTGAATGTGTAATAATAATAACCGAAAATCGCGAGTGTTTAAAATGTACGCGTTCAATATAAATTTGTTTGAAAGGGTTTTTAATTACATTTTCATTTAATGTTTCCTGCGGGTACAAATGACGAACCTTCTAAAAAAATAGTGAAAAAATATTTTTGTATGAGCTGCTGCTGGCCGAAAAAGGTCTAAAAATTAGAGTCTAATATTATAATAACTGTATTTAGGTATAAAAAGTAGAACGGTACATTTAAGCAATACAATTTCAAAGTCAAGCTCTTCAATTTAAACTACAATCAATTAACAGACTATTCTCGCTCACAGCACTGTAGAACTGCAAAACGAGAGAACAGACAGCTTATCCGTTACACTACACCGCCCTAATTTTCCACAAACAAGGGTAATTTTCCCTCTGGCAACCCTACACGTGCCAGAGAGATTGCGGCGCTCGGCTCAAAGCGTTCTGGATGATGGCGGCGTATCATTGCATGAGAGTCAGTGTTATAGTCTAGTTGTTATGCACATGCACTATTCGGAGGACTTTGATTAATTGAGATTTTATGTGATATATAATCTGTTTCAAGGCCAAGACTGCGCGTTAAAAATACCTAATGACATACTTTTTAATATAGAAGACATAGTCCTGCCTCCATAGGTAGATAGTTCGGTAGGAATTTTTGTATTGTCATCCGAATTAAACACACAATTATTGAATTAAGTTAATATTTGTATTAAGTAAACAAATATTAAATACACATGCAAAGCCTCAAATCGTTTATAATGAACGTGCCAAACATGGACAAACTTTCATCCTTAGAGTTGATACTAACTAGTTAGCTTAGACGATTTTAACGTGAATAAAAGATTTTTAATTTGGAGATTTGTTTATATTGTTAGTTAGATAGTACAAACAAGTATATTGTATTAACATACAAGTGAATAAATTATTATGTTGTTAAAAACTACAGACAGTAAAAATGGTTGCCTGATTGCCTGTATAAGAAAAACTAAATAATTTTACAAAGCTATGTCTAATAAAAAATATAAATAAAATAAAATCATCTTGAAGTAATCTAAAAATAGAATAAGAGACTCGTCTCATAACGCTATCTTAAAGTACAAGTGATAACGACGGTACCAGAAAGGGCTCACATTTCAAAAGGGCCTCAAACATTACAAATAGTAAAACGAATTCAGCATCACATCGGTGCTGAATGGAGGCAGAGAGTTGGCTTGCGCAGGCGCCGCGTACGTTGAACTTCCTCCCCCCCTGCGCGCCTGGTTCAAACGCGACTGACTGCATTCCGCCGCGCTTCCTGACCAGGGCAAGTGCAGTGCAGCGGCATTACGTTGCAAGTACATACCCGTCCCCCCTGCCCTTCGTTCCCCGCTTAACTCCCGCCGTTTGAGTTGGACTAGCTTTATCTTCGGACACAAAGAGATGATGCTGGATCAGGTTTGACCCAAGAATTCTTGATTAAATGCTGAAACTATTAGTTTCTCAGTCTATGGAAGTTAATCTTAAACGAAGCAACAAGCGTTTCGTGATTCTAACACTTTATATCTTGTGTCCCTCGTAAAATTACATGGAATGCAAAAGTACTCAATAGCAGCTATACTCCATTTCATATAACATTGTAAAAAAGAAACAGTGACAGTAAACATTTTAGCACAAGTTCAAAATATTAAGGTAGGTAGGTCTTATTAATGAATAACTTGTTTTCTGTAATGGTTGCCTTTTGATATTAATCAAACCAGTATTATAACAACTTTAACAAGAAATAACACGAGTAGCTCACAGCAGAACAGACTTCAGCAACGCAAAACAAACACCACAAAAGCCGGAGGAAAGTGAAGTAATGACGAAATTTATCAATCACTGACAGTGATAGATCAATTCATGACATGATGTTAAGGGTGCGTTCGAAATCTGTTAAAAACTAGTTTTTTACTTCTTTCCAATCCTATCTGGGACAGAGTATAACTATATTTTGAGATTATGTTCTAATTCAAGATGCAATTAAATTGAAGAGGCAAAACACAAATATACAGTCTACGGATACCTTCGAGAACCAAAGTATCCCTAATTACATTATTATGATCAATGCCATTGTTTGATGTTTCTGCAAAGAACCTTTGCTCCTTTTAAAATAATCATAAAAATCTAATATTATGTCTAAATAAAAGAAACCTTTCCTGTTCCTCTTTTCCTACCCTCAAAATCCCTTTGTAACGTAACGCATTAGATTATTAGGTTTGCCTTACAATCAAACATAGAATTGTTTATTTCTGGAAATTTACCATTAAGGTCGGTATGAATCTTTTTGATCAAAAATACGGTTTTCATTTGCTTTTTATATAATTAAATAAAAGATGAAAGGAAAATCAAATTAAGTATGTTAGTACCACATATTTCAAAGTTATCATTTTTATTAGCAGAGATGATTTTACATATTTTAATCAATGACGTTATATATAAAGTGAGGTAGATGTTGCACTAGCACGGAAAAACTCAGGCGGTCAAATTGAGACAATAATAATTGTCGTAATTTGATTAAAGAGAAAAACGAAAACAATCGCGTAGTAGTAGTAAAATGCTTGCCTGCCAGCATTAAATAGGAATCAACGTTGAACACTGAATAGTATGAATATACGTCATCTTTACTAAAGTACCATTGCTTATGAAATCCATAGGGATTATAAAGCGAACGAGCTCTAAAATGGAAACTGCAGTACGAATCACTGCAGAAAAAGTAGCTTTCATCTTAGCCCGGGGGAGCAGGGGCGCGGGGCAGTTCCTAATGTAAGCAAATTGCCGTCCCAGCCTTTAGCGTCCGGCCATGGCTATCATTTCAAGATAAGCGCTTAAAAGCTTCGCTCGCGCTTTCAGACCGACTATTACCAGGTTCCATACTTTTTGCTTCGTCCAAAATGCGGGTCGCTTTGATATGTACACGTTTAACATCTCTATGCGTGATTTTAATGCTAGTAAATATTGCTCGACTCGAATAAAGTTGGATTTTTTATTTTTTAGGAATGTGGTAAAGAGCTCTATGCTTTTGTGTAGTAGATATGCATGGCTGGTAAGGTCTATAAGAGGCTTAAAAGGATGTGAAATTCATACGACAGTAAACTTATAAAAGCTCATCCTATTCTATGATTCCACGATGCGCTTTTGAAGGAATTCTTCGTAAAAAGATTTCATAATTTTGAAATATTTTACTTCTTTAGTCGCCTAGCACCCTGCGTCTGCATATACAGTTGAATGACCAAACAAATTAACAGCACTTTTACTACCTCGAGAACCCTCGGGAGAATCAGAGAGGATAACGCTTGTCTGTGTATCTCCACATTAATCGGGATTTTTATTATTTGTACGGTCCATCTGCTTTCATTTGCCGGGCGTATTGATTCGGCCCAGTCGGCTGTGAACCAACCAGATTCAGTTACAGTTCCGGAATGTTACAGCACTGCAGTTAACAGTTCAACCGGCAGTAAATTGTTTTCAGTAACAATCGCGTATTGCTCCGCTTAAAACAATGTATTAATTTGTTTTTATTGAAATGCTGAGTGCTGAATGCTAACTATGTTCATAAACCGACGCATTACTGAAAAGTTTCGGCGCCTATTGTAGCGTGTTTCCAGCTTATTTAATGGAAATGCACAGTTTTATTAAGCATTGTTCACGAGTGAATTCTGGCTGAAAAGTTTACTGTTAAAATATGGTAGCGAGCTTTGACAAATATCGCGGACTAAGTTACCCCTGAGTGCTTTGTGTTCTTTACACCTGATGTTGGAAGTTTCAACAACGAACATAAGTTAGTTTTTGCCTCAATATAGAGTGAATTGAATTCATCTCGCCTCTAACACTGCAACATATTCCTATAAAAGGGAAAGCTGAAACCAATCTCTGTTGTTGATTTTTATAGTGTTTGATGTCTATGGAACTGACTTTCATAGCTTGTTTGAAACAGTTGAAATGAAATTAAATAACTGGCCAAGCACGTGTCGGACCACGCAAAGTGTAGGGTTCCGTAGTTGCCTTTGCTCCGCTGAGAACTACGTTTTTGGAAATAAAAGTAGGCTAGACTAAATTGCTAAATAAAATTATAATAGTTTATAGAATATCTAACTGGAATTGAAAGAGAAATAGTCAGTATTGTAATTTTAAGTCTTTCATATGTTAGTATACTTAATTCTAACAAAAATAATCAAAAAATTTGAATATTCAAAGTGCTAATAATTGCAATCTAATAGGTAGGATTTCGAGGCACATCCGAACTTCGGAATTCAAAATAGTTTTATTCGAATGTTTCGAATGTTTCATTGGCAACTCGCGATTGTTACACATTTAAAACTGACTGGTAAATAAGCTAAATAGGTTATGAAATTATTTTAGTAAATGATGTTATGATTTTATTTTTTCGCAATCTTTTTACTGTTCTAATACCTACTTAAATTTACTACCTACATAGACGGACTCCATCAAGTCATTTTCTATGATACTTGTACTGAATTTCTTACTTAGCACAAGTACATTTTAAAGTTGGTATTTTATTCGTTAACCTGTCAAGCCTACTTATTTCATATTTTTTTTACTTATCTCGTACTTAAATTTACTACATAGACAGTTTAAACTTTATCAAAGTATTTTTTTATGATATTTGTACCGAATTTCTTACTAGTACAAGTACATTTCATAAGTTGATATATTATTCGTTAACCTGTAAAGCCTACATGATGTTGATAGTTTTCCTTTTAAATTATCATATACATTACTACCGTGAATTTTTTCACATTTCCAAATACAACGGTTTCGCTGGGGGGGGGGGGGGAAACTTGACTCTAACAAAAATAAGCACTTAAAATATTTCTGAAACGTAAACTAGCATCGAAAAATGGTTTTAGCAAACCCCCATTATTTTTTTAAACCCTATCCAACGATACCTCACACCATAAGGTAATCGTGAATTTAAAAAATAAGCCCCACTTCACGTGTACCAGAGGAAGCCTAAAAAAATTGTTTTTTAAGATTTTATTCTTTAGCTTTGACGGCATAATTAATATGTATGTCTAATAATGTCTATGCTAAATTACAGCCTTCTAACATTCATCAAAATATTTTTCTATGATATTTGTAGTACCAAGTTTCTTACTTGTACTAGTACTTTTTATAAGTTGGTCTATTATTCGATAACCTGTAAAGCCTATTTGATGTTGATAGTTTTCCTTTTAAATTCATCATATACACTACTACCATGATTTTTTCACGTTTCCATATACAACGGTTTCGCTGCTAGAGTGGGGGGGAAACTTGACTCTAACAAAAATAAGCTCTTTAAAACGGAATATTTCTAAAATTTACACTAGCATCGAAAAATGGTCTTAGCAAACCCCCATTGTTTTTAAAAGACCTATACAACGATGCCTCACACTATAAGGTAATCGTGAAAAAAAAAATAACCCCCTCTTGACGTGTACCATAGGAACCCTAAAAAATTTTTTTTTATAGATTTTATTCTTTAGCTTTGTCGGCATGATTCATATGTATATCCATGCCAAATTACAGCCTTCTGGTATTAAGAGTCTAAGCTAAGCCGCGGACAGACAGACAGACAGACGGACAGACCGAAACTATAAGGGTTCCTTTTTTACTACAGAACCCTAAAAAGAATAAAATAGTGTTACAGTCAGGCATAGGCGGACTGACAGACAATAAAAATAAAATTTATGCTTCATTGCTGCCAAGGGTAACTAATTTTAGATTCAGAAACTGAAATTGTGTAGATTTTTTTTTTACTTAGTACAGATTATGCAGTTGAAATGGTCTGTTTTAAAGTACAGACATTTTTCTTATAATTTGTAGTTGCGGGAGATAAAACAGGTTTAAGAGTATAATGCAGCTTATAATAAACCGATGTCCGCGAGTCTGTTTGTTTTCCGTGGCTATTCTCGGACGCGACGCCATTGTTTCTAGAGTTATGGCCGCGAGAAGGTTAACAACAAATACCACAAAACGAAAGCTCAGATATTTAGTAATTTATTTATTTATAGTGGATATATATCCAGTATATAAGGTCTATTACCTTACATTTAAAATATATTTATATACTGAAGTTTAACAAACGTTTTCTTATTGTATTCCGACCGGGAGCCATATTCTCTGCTCACCCCTTTACAGATACTCGTAGAAGCGTCAACTCGATCAATAGGACCTTAGGTAATAATTATATATTATTTATTATTATTGTTTTTTTTTTATGAGGTGTGTCCAATATTGCATTTTCTTTTTCACAGATTTCTGCTGCTTTGCTGCTGCAAATATAACTATTTCCACCATGGAATACATTTTTATTTATATTGCAAATACTTAAATGAAAGGCCATACAATTTACTTACAAATCGTGCTCAATATTCGAGTAGGTAGATAAAATGTCGAAGTAAGAAAATAGGAAATCTTGCTCGCAAGTATTTCACTTTACACACAGAGTTTAGTCGCGACCCACATGTGGAGTAGGATAACCTCACTTACCCAAAGTATAAGGATACAAGGGTACGAAGTTTAGATAAACCCCGGTAAAGTGGAGTGACATTTTCTTGCTAACTTCTATTTCAACAGCATTAAGTTTTAGCAGCTCGGTTGCTCGATTTAATCAAGTATATTTTGTCTCTTGCTGTAAAGGTGTCAATAAAGTAACTTTTTTAGTTCTACTTTGTAAATGTTATAATTTTATTTTAGAATTACAATTCATCAATAATTAATTCATAAATTTATTTTAAGAAGCATTAGTACTCAGTTCAAATCGTAAAATAAAAGCGAAGTGAGTCGAGGGTTAAACTTTTATATACACATCGTGATTTTTTGGCTCACAAACACATCTCTTACTCAGAACACTTTAAAATAAATCGGCAATCGATTGAAGTAGTGGTAGAAATATCGCGAGTATTTTGTACGTAAATTCTCCCTCAATTCGACCGATAGTTTCCATATCGAGATCGTTACTGCTACCCATAAACCAATATTGCTTGCCGTTAATGGTCGGCTATTTAGATTTTTATATATTTTTACTGATAACATACCATAAGTTAAATATCTAGGTTTGATCCGAGTTTGTATACAGTATCAAAATAATAGAGAAAAACATATGTATGTAGACATCAAGATTTACAAGGTACATTGCGGTAGCCACTTAGCCTAAATTTATAAACCCGTATCTTTTTAGGATTTCGACTACGTCATTTACATCGATTTGTCTTTAAATAGTAAATAGCAGAAATTAATAAACGAGTCACTTTGTTGCTAAATTTAGAAACGGCCACGTCCAACAACGTCATGCATGATAATAAGGCCACTTTGAACTTTGGTTCTGCTAAAAGCACTAATATTTCTAATGTCTATACAGTAAAACTGTTCCTACACATAGCTACACACAGATTGCAATAGAACCAACCACCACGATACTAACAAGCATAGTTTACCGGCCCTTATTCCCAAATATTCCGGTTCTTACTAGATTCGGCGTAGATAAGAAATTGGAATTGCGAAAAGGTACGGTCATTACGTAAGTCATGATGTGTGATTCCCTAGGGAACCCCTCGGTTCCGCATGGACGTCCAGCCGTTTTTAAACCGAAGGGTTTTCCGCTTTTCGCTGCTCTTCCGAATTTTCTGCCGGAAAATGGCTATCTATTAATAATGAGCGAAAGGGAATTGAAAATATTCAGGTAGCCGGTCCGACGTTTGTGTTGAAAGTATTATGGGGTCTCTATAATACAAGAAGGACTGATGACCTGAGCAAGGTCGCTGGTGGTGGCTGGATGAGGAAAGCGGGTGGTCGTACACTTTGGCGTGCCCTTGGGGAGGCCTACGTCCACCAATGGATTGCAATAAGCTGATTGATTGATTGATTGATTGACAGTACATGGCGAAATCGATATGCTAACTTTTGGGAATGAAGACGGTTTCAAAGACGGATATCTCTTTATTCTACGACGTGTTTTCGCATACAATTCTTATTTTCTCAGTTGAGAAAAAAACATTACTCTTTCCTGTTAACATCCATCAGTTTATAAATCTGCCAAAATGAAAGCAATAACATTATTAGTTAGGGATTAGGTTATTGATTCTGAATAACGCACTCATCTTTAAATTCGATTTGATATCAAATTGGTAAATACAATAGAGAATAAAAGTAGCAAGGTCAGGGATGGAATTTAAAAATAAGCTGGCACGTGGGTAGAATCTATAATTATAGTAAACCAATAGATTCCTATCTACATTCTTCCCCGCGAAGGGCAAAGTTGTGCCTAGGTGGTGCCTGGTGCCTAGTAATTATGACGTAAGTCTCGAATAGAATGCTGTATTTTTATGCACCTGTCCGTCGATTTGTTTATTCATTCACAACTCGAATACTTCTAACCTACTTTATGTAAGTCATGAGGTGCATCCCAATTGTCTGATTTAAGATACAAGTATTTGATGCGGCGACCGACGCCGCTGCATAGCGATGTGATTCTTTTAATATAATATTTCCACAGCAGCTGTAAATCTTTTTACTGGAGACTTTTCTAAAGAAAAATCTTTTACATGAAAAAGAAAAATAAATTCAGGTAATTAAATAGAAAATTCATATTTTTATTGTTAATACACAAAGCATCCATTGAAATATTTTTTGTAAGTAAAGAAAGGAAAGCTACCTTAATAAGCTTATGTAAGCTCTTCTACGGTGACCTGTATTTTTTTTTCATTACCTGTATCACAAAGAGGATAGCTTTTTTCTCTATTCTTTTCTTATCTGTGACGGATTTTCTATTACAAAGACGTATAATAACGGCCAGCTACATTCTTTGTTAAAAACGACAATTTTACAAAGAGACTTCAGCAACTTTTATAGCAAAATAGCGTTTTAATTTGTTTAATGGAACACTTTTTAACTGTAAGCATGAAAATTACAATGGACATATTTTATTTTTAATGAAAATTTTGTTTTCAGTGTTGGATGTTAATGCCTTCATTGATATATCTTATTTGTTTTGCAATCATTTCGAATTCCATGTCAAGCATAATGAAAACAGAACACGATACAAAATAACAAAATTGTTGTAACAAAAAACCTCCGCTGCGAGAGTCCAAAACAAACAAAATAAACGGACGGTTGCAAAAACAAGCAAACAAATTATAACTATTAAGGTGGCTGAATGTGCCCGATATTAATGTTGGCGGGAATGCTCCATTTTATTCAAAATTGCAGTTAGGAAGATCCTATTAATGAACGCTCTTTGTGGAGCACGGGGCATCCCCGCAATCGCCCTGACACCAGTGATTAACAAGAAAAATTCCTTGCGCCGCCGCCCGTATAATATCTGACGTCACTGTTGAGTATTGCAGCAAAGGATTTAATTTTTAGTGCTGTTTTGATATATGAGCAAAATAAATAGGTGCATAATTTTTTAAAGTTTCTAGATTTCAGGGCGTTGTTTTTGTAGATTTCGACATTGTTGGATGTTTTTAGAAAATTACACTAACTGAAGTAACTGTACACATAACTACGTTCTCATAGTAGTATTAGTTAATGATCGAGCTGGTTAAAAAAGATAAATCTGTGTTTATTTTAGAAATACGGTACTTAGTAAGTTCAGTGAGAAATCTTCATGAAGTTCAACATATCTGTTTTGTTTTGATTCTAATAACATTTGCTGCAGCCAAATTTTATAGCAAAAGATCATAAAAAAAATTCACATAACTACTCATATATTTCATATTCGACCTTCCAGTTCGCACCAAATGTAATTCAAAGCGAATCGGTACAAAAAGCATAGCAAACAAATCTATGTGACGTAGGTACAGTAGAAATTAACAAAGCTCTACAAATAGTGTAGCGACTAGTTTTTACTACACGTGAGTTGGAGCGTTCCGGTTTGTAAGCAGGCACGATGACCTTATATCGCTTATTATGTGGTTCGAATTGAGGGAGTCCGCGATACGAGTGTTTTTTTTTACAAGTTGTGTAGTATTTTTTTTTAATAAGTTAAAGTCTAACTTTTTAAAATATTACCTTCCACTGGGTTGTGTATTTCGCGTACGCCTTTAAATATACCTATTATTATGTGCCTGACAAGTTTATGTCGGCTATTTTCGATTTCATTTCAAATTGTAAAAATTGTTGAATGATTGTTGATTGTTGATTTTCCTAATTGTATTTTAGTAAAATTATTTTAAGTAAATTAAGTTTAACACGTGTGTAATTATATATAATGATTTTAGTCCTCACCATCAATAATACAATAAAATCGTATTTAAAAGGTTACAGAAATATACGCCGTGAACAGGTAATTTGAACATTACAACAGAAAATGTGAAGAATTTTCACTATATTCCTCGAATATAAAAAACTGAGCTCCGCTTTGTATATTCACACTCGGAAGGCAGAATCGTAGTGTCGTACACGTCGATGACTTCTACATTGTAGCGTGGACGGGATTCTATTTTATGTCTCAAGTTTTAGCTAAAACTGAAACAATGTATCAAGACTTTGCTCAATATAAATTCGAATTCTAAAAGGAAGCCTCGATAAATAAAAGAATACAGAAAATAAAAATAAAATCGTTACTTTAAATTAAACATTTATATTACGTTTCTAATTTACTTGACAAATGATTAGAGAGCCTCATGTTATAATCATATCAATAACTCAAAAGTAATCCCAAACGAGTAAGTTCGAATTCTTTTTACCTTCAGATAGAGTCCCAGATACTGAACAATAAAAAAAGGCTTTAATGACTAAATCTGTCTCAAATAAATACCCAAAGTCATCACATGTTTGTTTTAGTTCTTAATTGCACAAGAGCGGAATTATAACTTTATCAATCGCTAAATCATCGAAAACAAAGACATGTCATTCATAAGACAGAAAAAATACCACAAGCTTTACTCTACGAATTGTCCGTCTCCTTCTGCCCCAATGTTCTTATACTGACGTATCTAGCCAATCGCTCTCATCTCATAACATGCAGCCATGCAGCAGCCAAACAACGAATTTTCTCAGCATTACGCGGTGACGCAACGGGGCCCCTCGTGGTGTCTACGACCACACTACAGCAGTATAGCCCATAAAGATGGCCGCTGCTGATTTCGGAAGAATTTCTATTTACGCCTTTACTAGTTACTCGACAGCTCGAAGAAAAACGGGTACGATTTGATGAGTATTTGTTTATGACTTTTTGTTTTCTTCCTAGTGTTGGTACCTTTTTGCGACAGGGTCCGCTTTCCTGGTCTTTTTTCTCCACTTTGCCTTATCCAGGACATCTTGATCAATGAGGTCGCAACTCTGCAAAGCCTACATTGCTCAATTTGGATAAGTGAGTTATCGCTAGATTTTCGGCTACGTTTGCAATGGTTACCTAAAACGGGGCCGGTTTTCTTTGCAAGTAAGGTTATTTGGACGTGCTTATGCTATAATTTATTGTATAAAGTTAAGAATGCAGATATTTTTTTTTTCCGATAAGCAAAAATTTTTGCCTCATTTTTTTTTTTCACTATTCATTCATGAAGATTTTCCTACATCTTTTGCATCAGTTCCAGAACGTTTGTTCAGGCCATTTTAAAATAAGCGCCGGCACGCACCAGCCAGCCAGACTAACAAAATCAAACAAAACCTACGCTAAAACACTAAGCCGTTTGTAAAAAATGTCTAGACTGAAACGCGGTTTCATAGTATTTTTTTCACATTTATCTAATAGAAAATACTCGTACTGCTTTTAGGTGGTATGCGTACGGAGTCTAAATAGTGTGAATTGGTCTATTCGACTGAAACCGGACTACAATTGTGCAATAAGGCTATAATATACTAGAATTGATGCTTTGGAAAACTGTTTTTTTATTAATGTTCTTATATTTTCAAGCAAAGTCTGATTGTCAGGGCAGTCCAAAATTGAATGAGCTCAAACGCATTCGAAACAGTTTTGTTTCTTAATAATTCAAATATTACCAAAGATCCTAAAATATTGACTGCCAGCATTTACAAATAAGGTTTAGGATTATAGGTATGAATCATGTACTCATACCTAACAAATTGATACGGTTAAAAGGTCAAGAAGCACAGTTCATCCAAGTGACAGCCAGCGGTTTCCGCCTCATTGCCTGGTTAATTGAGACAAAAACCAATCCCTCTCCCAGTCTGATAACAAGTTGAAACGTAATTCACTCCCTGTTAGACCAATTAGGAAGACAGATGCAAAATAAATAAACATCTCTTCATTATAAGGTTTCGCTTCACGAATATGTACAAAGCGTGTAGGTAATGTGAATGTGAAAAGTTTTGGTCGATCTTGAACTTGTTTCTGTGGTTTAAATTCCACAATTTTTTTTTAGCTATTAGTAAATGTGTGAATGAAATACATAAACACAAACAGAAAATCAGTATTTTAGTGTTTTAATGTTGGTCAAATTAATTAAGTGGTAAAAAATTGCTATTGCTATTTTTACCCACGACGACGGACGGAACGGAACGGAACGGAGGCGGTATAAATGCACGCTTGCTAAATTGCTATTTTTTATAGATTATTATTGTTACAGATAACGTCCGTTAACGAAATATCTAATAATTTTAAAGCAATTTTTTTTATATATTTCGCGTGCTGTTTTTTAACTTGTTATCTCGGTCGTTTTTGCGTTTCAATTATTGCGTTTTGAAAGATTGACCCAATTTTTATAATGTTCGTGAATACAATATATGTAAACATATCTAAGGAGCTATAGAAAATCTAGTTAGTAAACTATTTATTTGCAACAAAGAACTCGAGACTGCCCACCTATTACCATAATGAAACAAATCAGCCACAACAACACTGAATTAATAGTATTTTCTTGAAAAAAAAAAAAAAAACAGTCCCTTAGATTATGCAGTCACGAACGACGACAGTGAAATATGATCCTTAATTATTTGTAAATTCAATATCGCTGCTTTCATTCATCATCGCGTATTTGTTAGCATGCAAACTCATAATTTGTTTTTGTAACATTTACTTACTCAATGAAAATTGGAAATCTTAGGTCGTCTTCAAACCGTGGCAGTGGGTAGTTTATTTATGTATTTTTTGCTTTATGTATGATTAAAACTTAATACTTAATTATTTTAAATGTGTTATAAACTTTAATGTAAGTTTCAAAGTATTAACATTGCATAGTTGTTTTGTTATTCTTCTTTGGAATCATATTTAAAAAAATATTTAAAAAACAAAAATCCCAACTGCGTGAAAATTTAAAACTTTCAAACTTAATTAATAAATTAACTGAAAAGATGCAAACAAGTTTTTTGTTTTGTTTTGAATAATCGTGTGTTTTGGCGCCAAAAATCGGCTATTTAAATTTTTATTTTTATTTTGATGTACCCAGTGTCCCTTTCACAAGTTAAGACGAATCTAACGACACCTCTTTAGCTAAAATCCATCAAGCCGTTTAGGCTGTAGAGCGTGCCACAGAAATATATATACATACATACATACACTCGAAAAACATAACCCTCCTCCTTATGCAGTCGGGTAAAAAACAACTTAACTCCCGTAATATCGATTTGAATTTTAAATATAATACCAATAAAACTTGTAACGATAGACATCAAAGTCTACCGATGTAACCGCACTCTTTATATTTCTAAATAGGGTTACCTACTCAGTATGCCTAACCATCACATTATTGCGGTGAGTCAAAAAGGAATCTTGAGCATACAATATTCATGCATGTATCGCTTCAATATTACGATTGGGACGTTTGTGCACATTCAAAATACGCTCTAGAAGGCTCTAGCGGTATTTTCATTCAGTCACCACGTTTGAAACTGACACTGTTACTAATTCAGTTTCAAAGGCACCTTTGCGTTCGTCATCTGGGTGGGATTGAATGTTTAGTCGCTTTAGAACACGCGCATTGATCAAATAGATTGCTTTGGAGTAACCACTTTAAATGCTTGTATTTAAAGTGCACAAATTATCTACACTGGCAGTCAATTAGTTCCAATTGCAAGCATGCAATTCCTACTAATTATATATTAATTTTGTTGTTATTTAATTGATATTCATTTTTCAGTAAATTAGCAGGTACACGCCCTAACATTGCTAATGTATACAATTTATCATGAACCTTTCCCACATACAATCCCCAGGTTCCTTGGTTTCTCTTCACGTTTAGCTTTGGCCAAATAATGAGGAATTTATTTTACACACTATTTTACAAACTTTTATTTAACTTCATGTGTGTGTGTGTTTGGGTTTAATCTTGCAAGCCAAAGAACTACATCCTCCCAACTTATGACTCTTAAAATTTTGCACACATTCAGTTCCCAGAACGAAACTCGTATACTAAAATGAAAGAATTACCAAATGCCAGAATAGTACCTATACGAGGGATTCGAAATTTTGATATAACATTAAAAAATGCGTGGATTCTTCCATTTATAACGTTCATTTATTGTATTAGCTCGCTCTAATTTGACAACAGCTCAATTCACGCTAACCATATTCATTGCTAATCGTATTGGAATGGATATCTTATTAGTAGGAATGTAACTAGGCGCATATTCGCTTGTGGAACGCCGGCCGCCGCCGCCGCCGCCGCCGCCCCGTCTCGGTCGCCCGCGCAGACTTTCCACCGATTTGAGGTGAAACTGATATAATGATGAGGTGCGCACGCGACGCTCTACGTACTGCTAGATTCTTTGCTTTTATCGCAATTACAAAGATAATATTTCTTTGCATTTATTAAATTTGGTCTTGATTTTTGAAGCTACAGAGAAATGCAATTAATATACTTATTAATTACTAGCTTTCCGCCCACGGTTTCACCCGCGTTTAATGAGTTTTCCCGTAAGAATGAAGTGTTTTTCCGCGGTAAAAAGTAGCCTATGCCCTATTTTAGGACCTAACCTATATGTTTGCCAAGTTTCATCTCGATCCGTCCAGTGGTTCATGCGTGATTCGGCAACAAACATCCAAACTTTCGCATTTATAATATTCTTCTTCTTTGTTATCAAAATATTTTCTGATGGATGATGGACGGTTGGGTTTATTTAAGAGTTGTGTTATTGCTTTGTAGAATATAAGGTAATTGAAGTTTTCAGCTGGGAGAAACTAGAAAATATAAAATTAAGCTTAACTAAAGATAATAGCGATAGAGCTTTTTAATATAATGAAAGAATTTAGAACTCTGGGTGTTACATGCCTGTCTATTATGTAAAATGTTTTCCCATATTCTCATAGAGATTATTAACAACAGAACAGCTCTATCTTAGCGCTACAACTTTTAAATTACCAAAATTTAACACACATAAAATTTTAGAGTCCCAATAAATTATTATCCGTAATTTCGTTCCGATGAACCGTTCATACCGGTCTTATGGCCAATCGAAAATTGTTGTAATGAACCGTATTAGCAGTGTGGGTTAGGTAATTGTGTACCGCTACACGGTAAGAGTTCCATGAACAATTTTTAGTATGGTTGGTATGGTAATGGTTCTGGCTATCCGGAAACATTGCAGGCCCGTTACTCAGTCGCGCCGGCGCATATTCCCGCCGCACGTGACGACCATACAAACGATGTCCATAAGTTTTACAACATACAACGTGTTAAGTAAACAACAAAACTTTTCGAGTTGGATAATATACGGAACTGAACTACTTTTGGTCGAGGAGTTTTTGAAACTTGCAAGAAAAAAAGTTTTTCATATTAGCTATAACCATTTGCGTTCAAAATACTGAAAAAAAAAATTACAGACTTTGTTTATTTATTATAATAGGATCGCCAACAGTACACATACTCGTAGTAGTTTAGTTTGATTTTTGTTAGTTTAGTTTGATTTATACAAAAAAATAATGTTTTGCGTCTTTTAAGTTAAAATCAGAAAATAACGTGGGCTGTTGATGATGATATTACCCATAAAGACATCTGAATAGCAATTAACAAAAAGTTTCGTTTGTGCTATTCAAATTATTTTGTTACACTGGTAATATTCAGATCCTAAGTTACATGTTTCGTGTAAGCTAAGTCACAAAACTTTTTTTAGTGACATAAAATATGTAAAGCCGCACCTTACAATCGAGAAAATTTGGAGCAAGATGCTCAGTATTAATTACAAGTAACCTTTAAAGATGTAATAACGAGGAATTATTATAATCACCTTCACTTCCACCATCACAAACAATTAAGAGCATTTGTATCGATGGAAACTAGGTAGCACCAATATAAACCGATTAAGTGGAAAGGTTTGATATCAAAGACGACAAGGTAAATAGAGTTCGAAGGGAATTGGATTTGTCAGTAAATAAATATTAAAATAATATAAATACACCTTTGAGGCTTTGACGGATGGTCTTAATGAGAAAAGTTTGATGCGACTTCCATTTGATTCTAACTTCTGTCATCAGCGACTTTGCTTTCATAGCGGCACAGCCCGCGGTACACGTCGGAAACAAGATAAGAATCTTAGTCGAAAAGTAAACAAAACTTGATTTAGTTATCGACTCCGACGCCCACCCGATTCCGCGCTTCTCTCAACTTCCTTAGCATTGCATCCGAAATTGGGTTACAAGACTTTGGTAAACTTTTTGGTACAGTTAAAAGTTTAGAACGCCGATTTGTTCCCTGAAAACACAAAGTTTAATGCCTAAATTACACCTGCCGATTCCCTGTAACTAGATCGTAAAGTTTTCAATAGAATTCAAAATAACCAACACGTAGAACATCGAGCTTCTAAACTAAGACTATAAATTCCGAAACTACGGCAACTATTTGGATGTTGTTGTCATTGGTGCGCGAAACATTACTACCAACCAAATGATTTAGGGAATGTACTTCGTAACCGAGCAGAAAATCGTGACAATACAACACGTTTGAATACCAAATTGGAGCGCTTCAGTGAAGAACTGTTTCAAATTACGCCGACTATATTAGTTGAATAATTTTCAATACTCTCCAGGGATCAATGTACTCGAAAGTTTGCGGCACGCCGAAGACGTTAATACTCTTAATGTATGCGTGTGAACTTTAGCTTCACGTACGATCAAAGTTAACCAAGTGAGGACACTTTCCCCTATCTGCGGAATGTGGAGTATTAGACTATGCCACATAATTAATATAATGTTTATTTGTTTGGACCGTGTGTCAAGTGCGATGGCGCGATAGTCGAGCCACATTCACCACATGGAGGACGATTGTATCGCGACACATTTAGTCGAGGCCCGAGAGAGTTATTATCAGATCCGTTTGTTCGCAACTTTGCCCGCGTTGCTCTCGAAAGTTTATAGGTGGAAAGCGGCGGTAAACAATCGCACTTACCATGTTAGAGAGCAGCAGCCTCTGGTGTTTGTTAGCGAGATGGGGTTCTAGGGCTTGGAGCGGGAGGGCGAGGGGCAACGGGAGAGGCAGCGGCAGCGGGAGCGGTTGCGGGTGCGGCGCCGGCTGCAGGAACAGCGGCGGGCAGCAGGCGCACGAGGTCGCCGCGGGCGTCACGTAGGACACGCACCCGACCTGCGGCGGGAACAGCGTGCCGGCGGCCTCGCTGAGGCCTAGCACTCGTCTCTCACGACCGCATCCGCAGCCGACCACACACGTCCGACGGCCACGCGTGCCGTAGACTTCCACCGAGCCAACACTCGTCCGAGCTTCTACCTGGATGGCGGCGACTTTTAAATTTTCAAAAATTTCTTCAACTAAGTTCTCGAGCGGCGAAAAGTTGGGAGTCGAGCGCTGAGGTACGGGGAAGGCCGCGAGGGAGCGGGAAACTGAGCGGTCGGGAGAAGCGAGAAACGACGCGCAGGGCTCGCGAGAGTGTGGAGAAAGTGGCGGTGTGCACGGAGCACAAGTCGCCAGGCCGGCGTGTGGCGGTGGACTGAGCGAGCGACGAGCGGGCAGGTGGAGCGCGCGGGGCTGGGGGCGGGCCCACCTGACTCACCTGGGCGCAGGCGCCGCGAGAGCTCAGCCTCCGAGCCGCTTCGCCGCGCGCCCGACTGTACACGGTACGGCGCAACACACATCGAGACCTACACACGCTTCACTTCCTGCTCGCATAAACAATGCGGTTACTGCAATTTATCACTATGAATATTAACGGCTATTGTTGTTTTTTAGAATCCAGTTAAGTGTTTGTTCCGTTAGATCAGTTAGATCGCAAACACTGATTATTTTGCCTTTCATTCTCTCAAAATAAAGTAATTAAAAAACAACAAACTACATTATTAAAACCACATTTAATTACCTCTGTTCCACCAAAAACTTCAAAAACTAAAAGTGGACGTTTCCCCCGAGACCCGTTCGCCTGAACGGGGCAAACGACTAATTATAAAAAACCGTTAATTTTGATGCGGCATTTCGCCCGAAAGTATTTTTATTGCTGATCTTGTACAGACAGCATAAAATTGTGTAATAAATAAAAAAAGAAATTAGTTCGTTCAAAAAATTTATTAATAAGGAAACTAAGTCAGTAAATACTAAGTACATAGTAAAGTAATTAAGCTTAAATATGAGCAATAATCATCACCTGTGATGATTATTGCCTGTATTATTAATCGTATTTACAAATATTTTTAAACAATAATCAACAAAGTAAAATTTGAAAAATGTGTCAGTATTACTATTAAAATAATCAACAATACACATTTTTTTTAGAATAATGAAAAAAGATTAGCTTCTGTCAGTCATGTCTAATCGTATCAATATACATTTTAACAACAATAATCAACATAATAAAACCAAAACTACTATTATAACAATCTACAAAAATGTTATAGTATTTTCTATAAATAATAACTTAAAAGTACATAGTAAGGTGATAAAATAAGACAGGACAAACTTCCATGTGGTATTTAATGAAAGCAGTTACGATTCTAAGTAGATGCTATTTAAATCACCTGCTTCTGGGTTACTATTGGTTTAAAACGAAATACTAATGATCGTAGTAAAAAAAGAAAACCATTTATTTTCTTTTCGAGATCTAAAATATTCTAAGATTTTGTTGCGGATGTTACTTTGTGTTTAAATGATTAAAAAAACCTTTCTGGCGAAACAACCAATCTTCAACAGCCCATATACGTCCCCACCGAAGGGCTCGAGCCTACTCTGAACAACCAATAGAAAATAATTATATTTAACATGTAGTCGTTTCCCCCGGTCAGGGGAACGGTTCTCGGGGGAAACGTCCACTAACTCCTTCACCAATGATTGATAGGTAGAGGTAAGGGAGTACCTACATTTTCTTACTGTTACAACTTTACTTCCTGTTCCTTCTTTTTTAAATTTATTGTTTTATATTTACAATATCCACTTATTTACGTCGTTTTACAAATTTTACTTTATTTTACTTGCTCTGTAAAGTCAAAAAGAAGTAAAACCTATACGACTAACACAGTCTTACAGAAAAGGGATTTTATGTATAAAATTTAAATTCACCAAACAAAATTAAATTATATATTAGGTATACAAAAATTATTTATAAAAGAAATGTTTATAAATAACTGTATTCATATACTCTACAAAACCTTAACATTTATAGGCCATTTTGTTATAAATAGTAACTAAACTGTCAGTCTAATTAAATAACAAAATTATATCAAATTTCTTGAAACTAATAATTAAGTAATTCAAATCTAAAACCTCCCAAGGGACGAAAAAAAACGTAACGGGCGGCGCAAAATAAAAGAGCTGACTGTGACTTGTCTCACACTTGATTGAAAGAGGGGGATTATTTTGCGATTTTGCGGAAATCCGCGCGGAATATCCGGTGAAATCGCATTGATTCCGCTCGTGACTCCTTCTATGAAACACATCACATCACTCGCCCTAAGCTCATTGTATCTGTTAAGAGCGGATCAGGCACCTTTTAACGTCGCACACTATTTACTTTTAAAACCCTCAGAGACAGATTAGTCTCGCTCGTTAGTGGTCCTCTGTAAATATTATGTTGAGCTAGAGACTATCTTTCAAAGTGGTAGAACAAATTGCAACGTAATAAATTAACGATGCAAATAACTTCTTGCTCTTTTTTTTATTTTACACTTTGTAATACTCATGTTCAATCAGAAAAGTTAATAATTATTTTTAAACTGTCTTACATATATTATGTTTAGTTTTTGAAGGTGCATAATATTTTATTGATAATTCCGTTAAAGTAAATAAAGGTGTTAAAATACTTGTTGATAGACGACTGTACTATAGAAAATAGGTTGAGTAATATAAATGGACCAGACGGACGCACGATTAGATCAATTCATAATTTAGCACAGACAATTCTAAATTCCTTTTTGAAAATCGTTTTATGTTCATTTTGATCCCCTCCGGAATACTCTAAACTTTAAATTTTCAGGCAAGATTTGATTAGATTAATAATAATTTAGTTTCATTCAACAAGAACTGAACGGTGTAAAATTAATTGATTTTAATATTAAAATGCGCAGTTTTCTCTTACTTTCAGATTAATTAGAAATCTTGAGAAACACTTGTACCTACCCAAGCTAGGTTTTTAAAAGCGAGAACCGTACTAGTTTTGCAAAGTTCTGTTTTTAGTAATGACATTATGCATGTTTTAAACTAAACGTTACCTTGTATATATAATAAGAGTAGAGAAAAGCCTTTGACCCGCAGCGCTTATTACGAACAGAACCTAGGACATCTCTGCATTAGCTACCGGAATATAAATCAAACCAATATCGAATACAACCAATTATCTAATTACTATCTGTACACATGTCAGTTCACCACGACACTAATTACCGCGTCTTGTTCGATGACAAGAATTAATTAACGCCTTCGAAAACAGACGCGGAATAGACGCAGACGCAGAGCAGATGCCCTAAACTTGTTACAATAAACGCGCTTGTTACAATGAACGATTTGTAATTTTGAGGATTAGAGTTGAAATTACACTATAGTAGCTTATGGTGTCAGTAATGGAAGGGCAGAAGACGATACTTCACACAATACAAATACAAAAACATTTATTTCAGTTTTGACAGTTAACAAATAAAACAAAGCAATTGGAGCTTCCTTTTAAGCAAGGAACGCCTGTAACAGGAAAATATCATATCAATCAATCAGCCTATTGCAGTCCACTGCTGGAAAGCGCACGATCACCCGCTTTTCTCATCTAGCCCCCACCAGCGACCTTCCTCAGGTCATCAGTCCACCTGGCCCCTGGGCGGCGTCCCACACTACGTTTTCCGAGACGTGGTTTCCATTCGAGAACCCGAAAAATCTCATGTACACGGAATAAACACGAAAAAAGAGTGTTTTTTCACGGGTAAACATTGGCTCGGGACAGCACAGCACAGAAGAAAAGAGGACCAGCAGCCAGCATACCCAGCAGTAGGCAGATGTAGGGTAAGTGGATGGATGGACTCGTACTTACCCAACGAGTTACTATTTCAATGTACTTACCGGACGAATCACCTAATTGTGTGGATATTGATGAATCTTATAGTCCATAGTATGTTATTTCATTACAATATTAGTACCTGGTTGACCGAGCTTTGTTCGTTTAATTTTTTTGTAAGACACCTACGCATTTAGGTACTCTACTTACTTTATACGTTCAGAAGGAAGCACACGCGGCTAGACATAGTAGCACTTTATAGCATTGACTTATGAGCTACTTAATGAGCAATAGATCCAGCAATCCTTTTCGTTTTTATGGTCTTTTTTTTATTGGCTTGGTGCGGTTTGCACATTATCGCCACAGTCGACTTATATCTTATACTTTAAACGAGCAAGATAAGAATAATAAGAATCTCGGAAACGGCTGTAACTATATAAATATATTCTATAAATAATCAATTAAAGCATGAAGTTCTTTGGGTTAAGAATACTTACCTTTTTTTATGCGGTGCAAAATGGCGGCGACCCTATAAAACGAGTCGTTTGCATTTTATTCGTTCTCTTTTCATATCTATCTTAAAAATAGTGAAATTGCTATATAAAAACGTAAGAAGAAACCTATTCAAAATTATACCTTCCATAGGATAGCTTCAGTAGTTTATGATTCATATTCAGAGCTTTTTAGTATTCAACGAAATCTGGTTACTATGATCTGTTTATTTTAATATTGTGTATATGCTTGTAGTATTTGTGAATATGAAATAACTAGTACTTATATTTATAATACATAAAAAATTGGCACAGGAAAGTAGAATCTATCACTGAAGAAAAAGGGATTCATGTTTGATAACTGAAAATAATTCGGTTTATTCAATGAAAAAATAAAAATCGCTTCAAGCGCATGCACACGTAATTTTAAACTTAAAGCTCATTCATAAAAATCTCTAAAAAAAACGACTATAGTCGGGTTATTATAGGATGAGTTCTGACAGCTGCAAAATTTTTCAGACGACGTTAACAACTTTTTTTTATAATATTCAGTTTAAAAACCATAATAGCTAAAATTTTAAAACAAAGTAACTTCATCTCTTATTTTATCATTAAACAGTATGTAATTTTACTTAATAAATAAATAAAAAAACGAAATAAAATTAAAAAGTTTTTAAAATTTTAATCTGTCAGAGCTCATCCTATAGTAACCCAAGTATACAGATAAAAAGCTGCAATATATTTAGTAGCACCTACATGTTAAAGTACTTATGAAATCTTTTCCTCACAGTCAACTAAAGGCTAAATAATGCTCGCTTATTACAAATCTACACAAGAGTGTCTTGAGTACAAAGCTGCAAATAGATCAGGAGTGCGCAACCATTTCTAAAATAACGTCATTTTACATTATTTTACAAAAACAATGTGATAGTCATTATTTTATGATATTGTATATTAAATAGAAAGTTCCAGCTTGGAGATATAAAAAGCAACTTAAAGAGTTTGAAAAAACTCTAGAATGTTCTATATTCACGGATTTGTATTAAAAACCAACAGCCTTCAAAATTTCGAGCCTCCAGCGTTTTTCTTCATTGCGAGGAAATGGGAAAAAAGCAACTCGAAAATGGAACAACAATATTTGCTGAAACAATTTCATCCTTTCATAAAAATAATAATTGTATTACAGTGGAGCCGAATACGAGCGTTGATGCATTATTTTTGTAGCATATCGGGTCCTACAAGCACCTTGCGCGTCTGTAAGTTATCAACATTCTCTCTCTATCCACATGACCGATAACAATAATCTTGTGTGACTATGTTCTACGCGCGTCCTATTAGAAATATCTAACTCATTTGAACTTTGCAGTTATGTAGTAGTTTAATAGAATTAAAGTCAGTGCGATACAATGGTAACATAATGGAAACTATAATAGTCCTACTAAACCTATTCATGCGGCATCATTGATATTTTTCTAACGCTCGAAAGACGGCGATGACTGAAGACTCGAATGCGTTTTCGAATGCGGATTGCAAATTAGTGAATAGAAAACGAGTAAATAAAAAATACGTCTTCAGAAAGAGAACAACGATTCCGCATCGATAATAATAGGGGATCGGACTACTTTTTTTTTATTTTATAAATCCAAACTTCTTAGTTTCTGCTATCGAACACTAAAATAATTTTTGCTCTATCTTTAAATTTGACCGAGTTATAAAGGTTTGAAATTCAAGATTAGACAGAGAGGCACATACCCACTTGTGACGTCATTTGTTAGTAACGCCATATAATCTCCATACAAAAAATCGTTTTTGAAAGAGACAGACATATTGAAACTTTAAAAAATCACTATAAATTAGTTTTTCAACCGATTCAGTTTTTTTCGTCGCGAATCGTCTGCTACTAATCTATATTTTAAAAATAATTCATAAAATATAGTAAATTCATAAAATATGGCGAACAGTCGGATCCTCTATTGTGGTGATACTCTAATTATGCTAGTACCACACTACGAGTATTTGGTGTTGTTTGTTTTTAGGTGTAAATAATGTGATAGCCAGATGACAGCGATATGGTACTTTACACATCTTTTGAATTTCGCCAATATACGTTATACTTTGCCGATATAAGCCTCCGTAGCCGAGTGGTCGAGATTTCGACGCTCATTACGCAGGTTCTGGGTTCGATTCCCCCTGGGGACACTGTCAAACAAAAATCTCTTTGTGACTTTCCCCAGTTTGGTTAGAACATTGCAGGCACTATGTAGTCATTACACGAGCCATGTCACTGGCCTTTGGCGGCTCTATAACACTGACACCAGGGTTTGTGAGGTCGGTTGTCAACCTTACAACCCATACGATGATGATGATGAATATACGTTATGAGCGATAGATCTCCACAAACTGAATCAAGTACACTTTATACCCTGTATGTTTCTCATGGTTATAACTTCTAACGTGCGCTAAAGGTTTGTCACCGCTGCTGTTCTAGCCCACGGCCACATGTAAGTGCGAATTCCACTCGTTCGTTAGAGGCCCCGCTCGGGCCTCCTCGGTCGTCGACCCTGCGCGCGCGCCGCCAAGCCGTCTACCGGGTTATGTAACGCGACCTTAACATTGGGCGGTTTAATGCTGGCTGCATCAGGTGCGGCGGCAGCGATTGTCATTTTACGAGGCTGACGAACTAAATTTAGAACGCAAGTTGAAAGAACGTGGCCTATTAAAAGAGCGGCACCGTATGAGCGCACGTTTGAAGGAAAAAAATATGGAAATCAATGTGAGACAGCAACGACAGTTAAATGTTCTAGTTAAATGAGTTTTGATAATTAATTTTAAACAGGAACTATGTTATAGAATATCAAAGGAAATGTTTGTTTATGAAATCATACCGTCGCCGTCGTGTTATGGTCGCTTGTGTTATTTTTTTAGTTGCAAAATTAAATCTATAATAATGAGCATTTTATTTTAAATACAGTTGATATCGCAATTACTACAGTTGATATTCGACAATATACCTTTCTATCCAAAGTGCACTCATACTACGGTCCTGTTTTGTTTTTGAAATACTACCGGTTGGACTTATTTTAATACAGGCACAATAAAATCATAACTCAAAGCAAGAGAACAAGTAAAACAAATAGCAAATCAAAATAAATGAAATTCGAAACCAAAAGAGCAATGAAACTATTGCAAAAATATTCAAAATAACGGACAATGGAAAGAAAACATGAAACAATTGAAACATTGCAATGTGTGGGTAGGTACGGGTGACTAAAGCATCGGGTATACAGAAAAGTTATTGTAGTAAAAATATAAAACGTTAATTACAGTTTAAAATTTAATTCACATATTATAATAATGTAATTAAACGTCCCCATAAAACATTGAATAGTGGAAACTAGTATCTACATACAAAACGTCATAAAAAATAATCCGACACTTAATATTAAGCGCATTTCCCAATCGGTTTTAAGATCTGCTAAAAAAATTTATAGATAACCGCATCACCGACTGTATGAAAACATAGCATTGCAAAATGTAAGTAAGTAAGTAAATCGACCGTGCGTTCGAAGAAGATCGAATAAATTGTTTTAATAAGCCATAAATAAAACAAAAAAATCTTACTGAGCACGCCGTTACGATGGGTGACCATGGCATTTACGCTTTGTTGAGTACATGCACCTTATATAGTGAGTTTGAAATGCAGTTTTTATCCGAACCGGTTCCCGCAATGCACATAGAAGAGCCGCCTCTAGTGCAAAACGTCGGGGGCGGCTTGTTTACTTTAACGTTTATAGAAATCTTAGCCAAAAGACATCCATTGCTGGCCAAAATCCAAACAAAGATCTGCACAATCCTGTCCAGTGCTGCTCGTATCCAGCGGTTTCCCGCGACCTAGATCGTCGTCGGTTAACTTTGTAGGAGGCCTGCCCACACTGCATCTTCCGGTGCGTAGTGGCCACTTGAGAACCTTCCTGCTACGGCATGGATAATATGCGACAAATAGATAAATATTTAAGTCTAAGTACTAGTTTTGTGACACGTATGACTGAATTTACTGTAGAAACTAGTGTTTTAAATAAAATCAAGACATAACATACAAAACGGGCCGATAGAAAAAATAAACTTAAACCTAAGATCGATTAGTAATCTGTATAATACAAAACCATCCAGGCTATACCAATCGTTATAGTTTTCGATATGCAATTTCGATGAGTGCAAGAAAAAGTTACTAACGAATTCAAGGTCAGCGTTCCTACCCTACCTGGGCTCCATTTCACGAAGCAACAAGTTACTAGTAACAAGTTACAATTTGACATTCATTGCGTAGCCAATTCGTCGTGTATACCCTTATCGTTTTATCTTTTTGTCTACGCAATGTACATCGAATTTTGCTTGTAATTTGTAACTTGTAGCTTCGTGAAACGGCCCCCGTACTCGTCCTAGATACCTCCCTGAACATGACTATCGCACAAAGTCGTTGTGTTAAACAGTTAGCTATAAGTAAGTATACGTTGCAACGGGCTTTCGCGGTTACTGCGCACGTACCAAAGTTCAAGACGGGTGACGTTGCAAGGGTGCCGCGAGGATGAGGGGGTAAAATGCCGATCAAAGAGCAGGGCACTTGAGGTCATTTAAACTTGATTAATCACCTGTTGAGACCCTCAAACTGAGGGGTCTAATGTGAGGTTAATAACAGGTATAATGTGTCTTTGGTATCTAGGAAAAGGTGTGTTTCTTTATGTGTAAAATAAATGTCAGACCTAAAATTTAAAAACGTCTTATCACTTCCCTGTTGCCAAAATAAACTTTTTCGTATTTGTCCGATTGTAATAATCAATGTAGGTTTAGACTTTGTTTTATATATTTTTTATACAAACAATAAAATAGTCTAAAAAAATAACTCAAATGGGCATTGGGAATAATTATAAATATGAGCTGTCAACAAAATATCTCTACATATTGATTAGTATTACTTATTCTACCTATATATTTATGGTATTGAATAAGCAATTTTAAAATAAATAACCGGCCAAGCACGTGTTGGGCCACGCAAAGTGTAGGGTTCCGTAGTTGTCCAATACTATTTAGGTACCTGTTTAAGACAGTTAACATTCATCAAAAGTTTTTTTTTTATATTTGTATAGGTAGTTCCAAATTTCTTACTTGTACAAGTACATTTTATAAGTTGGTCTACTTTTCGATTAGCTGTAAAGCCTACTTGCTGTTGATACTTTTCCTTTTAAATTCAATACACTACTTCCGTGAATTTTTTAACATTTCCAACGGTTTCGCTGGTAGGGGGGGGACACCACTTGACCAAAAATAAGCACTTTAAAACGAAATATTTCTGGAACGTACACTAGCATCGAAGAATGGTTTTAGCAAACCCTCATTATATATAACTCACACTATGTGGTAGTCGTGAATAAAAAAATAACCCCCACTTCACGTGTTCCAGAGGAACTCTAAAAAAATATATTTTTTTAAAGATTTTAATCTTCAGTTTTGTCGGCATGATTAATATGTATATATTTATATTAAATTACAGCCTTGTAGTACTAGGAGTCTCTGAGCTAAGCCGCGGACGGACAGACAGACGGACATGGCGGAACTATAAAGGTTCCTTTTTGACTACGGAACCCTAAAAATTGAGGTACTTGGTGCTCTATAAATTTCAAAATCATTTAGCGCTCTTACCAGTTAAGCATAATGAAATTGCAAAATTTAGAGCAAGTAACACAAGCAAATTTATCAAAGCTTTATAATAGAATATAAATGGAAATCACTTAAAATACTTTGTTAGTTAATACTTTAGTTATTGAACTATTAACTTGAAATAACTAAGCTACAAAGTAAATTCAACGTCCCTTTCACGAAACTGAAAATCGATAGTATTAATATAGTGCTAAAACTGAAAAATGATTCTGTGTAAAACTCATGGGTCGCTACTTATAATACATTCAGACAATTGAGGATATTAATGACCGTAAAAACTTATTTAAGAATTTAATAATATAGGTATGTGTCGCATAATCGATGAATCATGCGAATCCGAAGTTGCAAGAAGATAATCATTTGCCATATTTTTTTTCAAAATTATTACAAACAAACATAAAATGCAATAAATTACTATCGAGGTGTTGAACGAATCATTAATCCAAAGTTTTTAGTATATCAATTATAACATTAAAAAAAAAATGTCCATAAGAAACAAAATCAAAATTAAAACTAAAACTACCTACTTAATCATTTGTTTGACCCCAAATCGTACCCGGCGGGAATGTGGCCATCACGCTGGCAGCATTGCCTCGTTGGATAGCCAGCGAGATGTGCTGTACCATATACGACTCGGCGCGGGAGTCAGCTCCATTTTGTCGTAACCGCCGCCCTAGTTCCTTTATAAAATCTTTGGCTGCAGCAAACCAAGACCCTGCAACTTCCACCGCGAATGGGACAAAATGGTATGACTGTGTCAAATTTTCGTACTTGAGCCGCTTCTGGGAGGCAGCCCACTCCGCAGCCGAGCCCGCCTCACGCGTTGTCCGCGGCAATCCAAAATAAACCAAATGTTTTATAAAATCGACTGTGCATGAATACCACCAAGAACTTGGTAAATAAATACTATTTATCACCTAATCACACAATACATGAGCTGATGAATATTGATTTACTATACTCGCAGCCTGCCCAGCGTCTCACTTCATCGAGTGGTTTCCATTACATCATATAAGTAAACTGGTAAGTTCCGAAAGATCTTTATCACCGACAGTCATCGCTAACCGTTTCGAGTTCTCGACCCAGCGCCACCAGATGCCAACTCCCCTGAAATCTGTCTAAATCGAATCGCTATAGTTATTTAATTAAGTTACACAAAAATATAAATGTTAACACAAATACAGAAAACCACGAGTGTCAATTTGAAAATTACTTGAAAATACACGGGATTCCAAACAATTTCAGGTAGGTAATTTGTAATTCATACCCATTCTTGCAGTTGGCACAACATGTCGGCAAACTCATCAGTTTTATATAGAGAGAGAGACTCACAGAGCTTATGCAGACTAATTACTCGGTGCGGAAGCTCTACAAAATACGCCAATTTCAATTAAAATAATAACTCTATAATAACACGTTCGTTGCTGTAACAGAACTCATGCGAATTAGTGTGAAACCAACTTGCGAGCCGAAATCATAATTAATGTACAATAAGCTGTGCACTTAATCCTGCTGCCATTATGTAATGTGGGCTTTATGAGAATGGAAGTGCAGAAACAATGCGTTACTACAAAAGCGCTAAATGAACATTGAAATGAAATATTTTAGCAGGTTTCTCTGTGAGCTCATGCATAAACTATAATACACTTTAAAAAAACTTACTACTGCTACTACTACCACTTACTACTATTACTTACTTACACTTTCAGCTTTCATTTAATTATGTGTAATTATACGTTTGATTAATAAGCTTAAAATAATGGAAATGAAGCTATAGGATATTTCTCCGTCCACTGAAGGTTGTACTTGCTAATTAATGCAAAATAATAAAAATAACTGACCGCTTACCAGCTTCTTGTCAGTTTCTGACCCTACAATATGACTGCCTGCACTTATGACATATCGGCAACGGACGTTAAAATACTAGCGCTGGCGTCGAAATGTTCTTGAATGCAGTCGCTAAGAAAAGTGATTTAGATCTCATTACATAGATTTTACGAAGAGGTCTAAGAAGTTCGTGAAACTTACCTTTATAAATCGGAAAGGCCTAGCAGTGGACATTTTACAGCTGAAATAATGGTGACGTTAATGAGATATATTTAAATTTAGCCTAAATTGACCCACTGCGCTGTTGGAGCATAAGTATGACGTAAGGGTGTCATTGCAGTATGTGTTAAAATCTCGACTTGTTATTAATAACAATTCTACCTTTTCACTCAAAAACCTACCACACACTGAAAGTATTATGCAAATAAGGCTTTTATTCTACATGATTTTAATTGGGTACTATTTGATCCCCGGAGTAAATGTGAGAGTGCTAAGTGGGTTCGTGTTCATCCAGACACTTTCAGACTAACATCTTTTGGACGGTAATTTGTGGCTGGAAGCGACACTGTGGGTGCTAGTGATGTCCAGTTTACGATAACAGCTAATAACCTCTTTCACGACGTATACGAGAGTTCAAAATGAGATACTTAGTTGTATGGTTTATTATAGGTGTATTAGTTATATTTGCTGTTATTTTGTAATGGGCTAACTGCGGTTGGGCTTTAAAAGTAATCAAACTTAGTATAAAGTAGGGATAATAAAAAATAAGTAATACGAGTATTGCGCTTGAACCTAGTGAACACGAGGAATAAAAATAAATTTATGAATAAGGAAAACAAAACTAAATTAAATAATTTATCACAAAATAGAAACAGACTTTGGAAGCTACAACTTTAACCTTTGTTTTCACCACAAAATCTTAATACACAAAACTGAAAATTTAATTTCAGCTGAAAATTAATTAGCCCTGTTCATTACGATAGTGTCGAAGCAAAGCTTATCGACACCAACACTGTTCTCTGCCGTGTCCAGCAAGAGAAATTAAAATTAAAAACAGAATTCATGATTAGTGTCGTTAATAATTTATTGTTCTTATTAGCGCCGGGAGCGGGACTGACCGCACGTCATGACGTCACATTTTTGCCGCCAAATTTTCGTTTAACAAACAGAATACATTACGGTATTCAGATTAACGCGGGAAGGGCCAGTGTCGTCGGCATCGTCGCCATGAAGCCGGCTTGTGTCAAAAGGGAATTGTATTACGAGAAAGTTGAAATATTACGTGATGTGTGATGCGAGGCAGGTGAAATATTGAAGTACCGTTTTTTCTTCTTCAAACGTATTTAAACGGCATTTCTACCAAAGCGGTATTACATAGCGGGCGCTGCCTTGCTGGTAATATAGCGGGCGCGGACCTGAGAAGGACTGGACTTCTCTAATATTCTTCTTGTCAAGATATATTTTATGACACTATTAGGTAGCAACATAGACAATTAGTCGAATAAATATTTCGCTAGATAAAAAAGAAGCAGAGAAGAAAGATGTTTGAAATTGTCCAGTCTGTTACCGCAGAAAAAAGGTAATTTAATGTATTTAGAACTTATTCATTTGATTGTGTAATTTATTATAACGAAACTTTAATGAAAAATATTATTATGAAAATATAGCATTGACGTATGAAACAAAAATAAATAATTGAACCTGCAGGGCAAAATGAAACGCAATTTACATTTGAACGAAAACTTATTCAGAAATGAAACATTACAAATGACGTAATCATTTCTGATTTCAGTTCCTGGAGCAAATACGCATATTTACTTTTATTTCAAAGCCATTTTCCAAACATGAAATGGAAATGATAAAATAAACTAGCAAAATAACTAGCCAGCCAGCTACTGATTTGTTCAACAGTAACATTCTACTATCAACAGTAATATTCCGCCGTGTGGTGACGTAGTATACATTTGTCACCAACCCCTACTCTTCCCGTGGGTGTCGTAAGAGGCGACTTAGGGACTACACATTAAACAGGGAACGGGCAGCAGCGCTCTCTGGCACAGTAACCTTTTAATCTGCTATCTCCGACCCGCCTACCAAGCGTGGAGATTATGGCAGAACCCTCCACATAAGTGGAGGAAGCTCATTGTCCAGCAGTGGACTGTAACGGGCCGTTTATTTTGATTTTTGATTGATTGAACATTCTACTTAATAAAAGTTAGCTCTAATTCAAATTATGTTATTTGTCACAAGTACAAAATCAATGCAGTAGTACAGTCATTGGAATCACACGATCAGATTTTATAAAAAAAAAATACTAATTTATGGCTGAATAAAAACAAACTAAACGCGCGTTTTATATGAAAAAAATATCCAAAGCTACTTTATTATTTATTTATTTAACCATTTATTGTACACAATAGATAACAAAAATACAAATACATTACATTTATTATCTTATTTTTTGAATTGTCCTATTATTTACACGACGGAATCTTAATTATATTTGTGAACTTAGGCTACCTAAGTGTACCTTTAGCCTAAGTTCAGAACTAATTTAAGAACCTACAAAAATATATACATATTGTTACAATTTTGTATAAGTTATTTTCTTTAATATATTATTACAACTACGCACTAATTTCCTGGAAGTTCAAACTCAAACTTACAAAGGGTCGACTATTAGTCCTGGGAGCGTTAATAAACTAAAAGCTTCAAATGCGGAATTAAATATTAATATTAGGGGTCCGTCAGCCAAATGTCCGAAGGTTCCACTATGACCGCGGGTTCTTCAGGACTTTGTGGCGGTCGGGGCCGGTTTACTTAGGGCCCAGTGCGCCCGGGGCCACAGTGGCCGTAGCCCGATGAATAAGGAACTTGTTTGCTTTGTGACTCGCAAATGCCTTCTGTGAAACGATATTGTTATATGTAACTCGGCCTTTTGGGACACTAGCCATCAAAAGTTGGACAGTATGACCGTTTGAAGTTTTGTCGGAAAGTAGATATATTTGCGCGGAAAATTGAGATTGAGATAATATACAAATAATAATGACAAAAAAAAAAACTTTTTAGAAATATTACTATAAACAGACATACATGCATGTAATACCAAAACAAAATAAAAAAATCGTTTCACTAATGAAATTGGTATTTGTTGACCTGCTACGGCGTAGCAAATAATGTAGCAATCGCTACGACCAAGATAACAGAAATGACATTTCCTTAACATTATCGTTTTGACTGTTGGACACACCGCTCACACACACAACAGCAGACTGAAAATAATTTTTATTTTTCACTTTGATTTAAATATTGAAACGAGTTAGGTGACGTTACGAATACGAAATACGAATTAAAAGAGCACTTCTTATCTCCTCTCTCTCTATTTATTAGATATAGGTAGATATTTTGTTGTATGTATGTTTTATTTTAAATTCTTTTTTTGAGGCTAATTTATTTAGTGTACATCCTTGTGCCCGCTCTGTTTTTCGCCTTTTCCACCACCTTGCAGGTTATCTGGAAGAGATCTTATAGAGATAAGCTCGCCGTTGTAATTAATTTTAATATTACCTTGTAAATTTAAGTGTGCAATAAAGAATATAAATATATATTCAGCCAACAATACAGGGCTTGAAGAATGAATGACTAGTCTCGTCATCCAAAATATACCTACTCGCTAATTAAAATTAGAGGATTATAAAGTTCGTTCCACGCATTCAACGTGTTAAATTCTAACATAACGTACAGCTACGTACAAGGAAAACTCAGAGCCCTATAGATTAAGATGTCGGTAGTTCGGTGCAGAGGAGTCACAGTCTCGTCAGGAGAACAGTCTTAATTAATCAACATATCTACGTCGGCGCTTGATTAATTGACGGGGGTAGACACAACGACATAAGAAGCGGGAAATTAAGAATCATCACTTTCGTAAGAAACCACTTGACTTTGTATATGATTAGGTAGTTCTGAATTTTGGATACAATTTTATTCTTCATTAATCTTTCATCCAATCTCTTTTATCAATACAATAATTTTATAAATAGGTTACTTTCAGCAACCTACCCGAATCATAAAATAAATATAAAAAACACCCGACAACATTTCAAGTAGAAAGTGACGCTCACGCGCCGTCGCGTCGCGGCGTCGTCGGCTACAAAGGATTATGCTTCTTAAATCATAATACATGATTAAGAGTTATCCCAATATATTTCGGAAACCCCGGATCGGAGTGCGTATATTCTAATTCCCAGACAGCGTGGCTCCTTTAGGACCCCAGCATACATAACTTATGCAAATGTGTCAATCCCCCGCGCACTTGCCTCGCGATATTGTGACAGATTCAATTAACGATTACACATGTAACACGGTATGTGCGTTAGTAGAGTTGTAGGTGTGAGGTGTGAATTCACTTTAATGAATTGAACTATCTGTTTATACTTAACGCTTTGAGTGCACGTGAACTTTCACGAGATAAAATTTCTAGGTACTACAAACGAAGTCTCTATTCTGTTCTTGAATGGGAGCTTTGCACCGAAATACAAAATGAGGTGTGAATTCACTTTAATGAATAAAATGATATAAAAACGTATCTATGTATCGGGGACTTATCACCTTTAGTTCATAAATTGAATTCACACATCTTGGGTATCGGTGTCACATTTTTGACATGAAATTTTGGCTGCGCACATTCATACTGGTAAACAAAAACCCCACCGTATGTAAGTATACACTGATGTCTAGCTATCCACTTTACTATAAGTGTGATTAATGTAAAATATTTTACTTTTACATACTACATATTATATTATTTAATATTTCATCTCATGGCTTTGAGGCTGATTATACCTCTGAACATATAGCGACTAGTTTGAATTACATTGCTGTTGTGCTTGGGTGGCTCAAACCGCAATGACCGATGCTTAGCTATTATTCTAATATTTAGAGAAACATAAATCGATGCTTTTTTTTCTTAAAAATGATGGCAAGAAACATAAAATAAAAAAGTAGAACTAGTTCGTGTTGCTGGTATATAGTTAACGTTTTCTAGTCATAACATTTATTTATTTTCGACAATCAAAACGAATTAGAATATAAAAAAACTATAACTGTATTTTTATTTTATTTTATTTGGGAAGCTTACAGCCAATTTTACAATATAAATTAGTAAATAAATATATGCCAATTACAAGATACCACAAATATACAGAAAAAAAATTAACACACCAAAATGATAACTATTGTATTGTATGTATGTTGTAATATGTGTATTGTTGGCGATTCTATTCTAAAAAATAAATAACAAAAATGTTAACCTGAATATTCAACAGGATTTTGGTAAAAAGCGTGCTAAATTATTGTGAGTAAATGGAAGATATATATATATATACCTACCCCTGTTATAATATTCACTTTGGCCCTCCCCCTCCCCCCGAAAGCTCTTAATGCCAAGTCGGCCTGACCTCATGCCAGCTTCATTAAGCCGTTTATACATAATGTATGACTTTGTTATGCCGTTTGATGTAAAGAAGCCTTGCCAGGTAAGTACCTATCGTATGGGTTGGGACAATTTTCTCTAAATTACAAATCCGTTTGTAGACAGTTTTGTTTGGAAGTAGGTAAGTACTAGCCTTGGTTACAAGCTTATTTTTTTTATGTACTTTTTATCATGCATTCTTTTTTTTCTGAAACACTTTGTATTAATCATATACTCCGTATTGTTTTATTCTTATAGAAAATGCATGTGACAATTTTTAGTCACATAATACAAACCATGTGAGGCATTCTTACAACAAAATTTATTTGTATTTTTTTTCCTCATAAAATATTCGTTTGCATTTTATTTGATGGGCAATAGAGTAATTCACGATTGAAATAGAGATTTATTTATTAATACTGAAAAACATAATCCAGATCATTCACGTTGCACTGTTTTTCTTAGATTAATTTAAATTTCGCATAAAATTAGGAATTTAAGTTCAATGACGATTTATATAAGTATCTATTTTAAATTAAGAACACAAATACGAAACTGTCCCATCATCCTTGAACATAACACAGAAAACAACAAGCTTAGAACAAAGCGTTTTAAAATATCAGCTGCCATAATTTGCACTGAAGTTCCTACCATAATCACTCATGAAATCCAGTACTAAATACTAGCAAAATTACCGACTAATTGGCTTCAAAATCGAGTTGGTATCAGTTTCCATAGTTTCGAACTAGCAAGCAAATAGGTGAATTATACCTTGTTTGCGCGGATACACCTTGCAACACTCATTACGCACGGTGAAACGAGAAATGGACACGGACTGAAATTAATACACTATGCTTGTGCAATACTGTATTCATGAAACAGAACATGTGATGTTGTATCTGTATTAGACTATTACTGATTCCTTACAGTCGCTATTCAATGCCAATCTATGTCTGATCCTTGTTCTAGGGGCATCGATAATAATTAAATTGTAATTCTACTATCTTTGCCTGTACAGATGCATCATCTAGTGATAATCTTGACCATCTCATCTCACATAGCGCAACGCTTTTTCTACTTTCTTAGCAGAAGCTGAGGTGGATCGGAGTTACTATTACTACAGTTTCCTCATAGGAAGTACTACGAGCAACTGTCCGCGCGCAATCTGAAGTAGTCGCATACATGCGCGCAAATTATACACACCGGCACAATTAGCGGAACAGAAAAAAAAAAATTAAGTAATCTTTTTTTCTTATATGACTGACCGGTTATAATATTTTTTGTTGTTATGTCTCGTTTGAAAATGTAACAATTGACGACCATTTGTTACTTTATATCTATTTTTTTTATTATTTCTTGAATATCTTGAAGGTTGGCTGGAAGAAATTGCTACCTTAGCAATAAGGCGGCCTAATTGACTCAACTAACTGTAAAAATTGTTTTCTTGTAAATTTGGATTGGTGTCAATAAAGAATATTTGTATTGTATTGTATTGAATCATAAAACATTAATATTTTATATTCCTATTTTTTTTTCTGTTCCGCTAATTGTGCCGGTGTGTGTATATAGGTACATAAAGTCGTCGTCGGTCCTGGATTATATAAATATTCGATTGCAATAGATTTGAAAGGTTATTAAAACTTTTACTTAGTGCATAACTTTACCTTTTCTAGTTTTTAAATGAACATAAATTATAAATCGTGCTTGTCCTAATCAGAAACTGAAGCCCTGCAAGGAAAAAGTAGTGAAAATATCTAAAATTTGTAAATTAACTAGCTTTGACAATCGCTTTACTTTTTAGTGTAAAGGTCAAACTACTCGCAAAATAGATTTTAAATGAAATATTATTTTTTTCTTTTTTCACAAATATAGTAGCCTATGACCTGGTCAGTAATCTCTTCTATAGATTGGTACAAACCCCATCGAAATCGGTGCAGCCGTTCTCTAGTTATAAAAGGACAAACATTCAGTTTTATATAATAGATATTAGAGTGTAATGTTCAAACTTGCGATACTTCAAACGATGTTATTATTTATGTTAAACAACAACAATCTCTTGTTGTTATTATAAAATGCAAAAGGAACTTTGACTCTGTATAACAAAATTGTGATCCTGATATAATTTGGTACAAAGAGTCGAAGAAAAGCTACTTTACAAAAATAATTTTCTTCACAAAATGCTTCATCAACAACACAAAATGCTTAACGCACGCAAATACGGCAACATTTTCACTATCTTACCTGCAACAAACAATGTTCAACATTAACAAGCTTTATTAGGAAGGAACATTGCAACAGAAACATTTCCATAGCAAACGTAAAGGATTCCACAGTAAATTATTCGAAAAAGCACAATTTGTAAGCGATACGATGCTGGGTCGAGCACCAATTAAGAGAACTACTGGCAACTTATTATGGCTAAGGGGGATTTTGTATTCTGCGTTCCACTGAAAGAAACTGCAAAAAGTTTACAGAATACAAAATTATAAATGATACTCGATAAAGTACCGCCACTGAAAGATATTAATTGAAAGCGAAGAAAGCAAGCAAGTAAATAGTATTTTTCTAGAAAATAGGGCAAGACGTTTAAAATGGCGTATGGACGTGGTATGGTTATATTATTTTATTTATTTCTAAAGTATTATCCATATAGTGTGAAAATAGCGGTGAGGTGCCTTAGCAACTTTAAACAATAAAGGGCAAGGCTACTAAATGTATGTTAAAACACCCTACCAACATTAAAAAAAAACAAGGCAAACAATCTGTTCATCGTTTCACTTTTTGTGGTTGCCAGTTATATTTTAACGATATATTTCCAGTACCATATTAAAAGAAACATTATTATTCTTAAGATATTATTCATATGAAATTTGTCGATTTAATTCGACTGCTCTATTCCTAAAGCGGGTCGGCAAGAGTTTTAAAAGAGATTATTATTTTCCTTCACAGTACAGTAAAAACAAAAACGACACGTCTGCATACTGCAATCCCAGTACAAATCTTCTAAGACATGTGTGGTGTACCTGCAGAGCCCCAGGCAGATGCAATGCAATTATACAGCCATTTGGAGAGCTCCTAACATTCTGTGGGTCGTTACGGCGGACACGGCTAGAATCGTTTAGGGAATCCACGCGATGATAAATATGTTTCAAACTTGTTCCTACATTTTAAGATTTTGGTTTGATAAAATGTGTTTAAATCTTTTCTAACTATACCTTGATATCTTTCTTTTGATGGAGGTATCGAATGCGGATTTTATTTTCGAAAAGAGTTGATAGTGTTTCATATTATTATAAGATTATACTGTAAAACACAAAAACATCTACACGGAGTGGATTCTTATTCCACTCTGTAATTCACTGCAACAAATTGATGCGTTTGCAAAATCTGTCTAACAAATCTTTTTAAGTACTGTCAGTTTAAGAATACCTACACATACTTTCGAGTATTTTAACAAAATAATATTTGACATCCGCGACAAAAGGTCTACTTATACAAATAAAATTCGCAGTTCATTGCGCCGTCAAAGTCCTAACCGAACTAAATCTAGCCTATAACTCAAGAAAAAGCGTTTTAAATTTCTACCCTACGGCACGTAAACAATATTGCGAAGTGGATGCGGCCGCGCTCGCCAGTAGAAGACGCGACGTGCACAGCGTGAAGATGAGGCCAAGCAACAAGTGACACGCACCACAACATTACAAAGGAAACTTTACAAAGCATTCATCATCAACAGCTCACGTCCCCTCCGAGGTGCTCAGGACTACCCTGGAATTAGAGCGGTCAGGCCTTAATCGATCACGCTGGCCCCGTGCGGGTTGGTCAACTTCAACACGACCTTCGATTTCCTTCATAGGAGTGTGCAGGATTCTTCCACAGTACGAACGTGGAATAAACGTACATATGAATTCGAAATTCGAAAACACGTTGGTACGTGGTGAGGATTCATCCTGCCTTCCCGGACAGAAGGTAGCGGCCCTAACAACTACACCATTTACGCTCTCTATAAAGCATTATAAAATGAAATGAAATAGATAGATAGATAAAGCGTTTATTTGATACTGCAGACACATACATAACAAAATTAAAACTAGTATTAACAAGAATAATATCATAACATAACCTGACACACCAGGTTATGCATGTGTGCTGCAGCAGTGCAAGAAGGTCGTAGCTCAGCCTCGATACATACTGAGGAGAGTAGATATCGCTGATTTTCAGCCACAACCCAGAATACACGGACGCGGCGACAAGTTAAGTTGATCGTTTTACAATGATATGTTTGTTACATATATATATATATATATATATATATATATATATAAACACACGAATACTAATAAAATTATAATATAATGTCTTATGCATGCAAACAAAATTAAATAATAGAAGTTATAATATGTAGGTTATACTTTCCCTATTTTCGGATGCTGGCTTCCAGTCAGTAATTTGCCTTCCCAAATGAAACTCAAACACAGTAATGTATCTGAAGAAGTCGCAAGATTTAAGAAGATGTAATCACTGCATAAGAATGAGTCCTCTTTATAGTCTATTATTAGGCTCATTGCGAATTGCACGAATTCAAGCACTTCTTTTCTTCGCAGACATATTGTAAACCTAGTCGGTCTATAAGGGCTCTACTGACTTTCCATCCGATTGGACGGACAGATTAAAATAATTTATTTGTTCCTTCTATCAAAAAATGTGAAGAGCTGTCGTCCAACAAATATTAATAAACCAACGGACTGGTTGAATCGGATAGAAGCTTAGTAGAAACGTAATATTAAAACACAATGTATAAAGAAATATATTGAGGTTTTCCAACGAAAACAAAAACGTTTGAAAGTTTTTACTAAAAATAGCTGCGATGAAATAGCTCGAACTTGTATTTAATCAAAGAAATAAATAAAATGTTTGTATGTAGCGAAACTGTTTCATTTGACATTGTTTAACTTACGACTTCAGGGCACTTTCTTCAAGTTGGAACTGCTACTTTATTACAATGAACTGAAGTGTATGTGTACATTGTATTGCTCCATACAAGCTTAACTTACACTGTATGAGTCAGACGTGAATAAAAGTTATTATCGTTATTTAGTTTTGAGTGGACACTACTCAAAGTTCACGTCTTACATAAAGTCACACGGCTCCATGATTATAGATGTAAACAAATTTATTTATCGTATGTAAGTATGTTGATATAAGATACTACAGTAAAAATATTTTTATACAAATAAACCAAAATTATTTTTGTAGTTGGATTTTGTCCTGAACACTACGAATATCGAATTTGAGTTCAATATACCTGTCTGTCACTCTATTTCCTTTACTATACCAAATAAATATTGTGTAACTTTTTTTGGATGTAATATAGGTGGAATGTTTATTTTTCTATCAAATGTTCATGTTATTTTACGTGGTGAAACGAAACCCCAGTTGACAAGAAAGTTGACAGTTTTTTCATACATTTCTAAATAGAACAACAATTTTATTATATACACTGACTAAAAGACATATCCGCATATTTTTAAAAATATTGTGCAGTTTACTCGAGCAATCTATTTTCTCTGTTACGTCTCTCAAGTAGCGGTACTATATTAATTAGCACATCAGCGTCATGTAAGTCTTCATAAGTAGCAGTGTCTTGATGAATGTCTTCATTGCGTCGCCGTCAGTAGGCATTCTATACAGGATGTAACAAAACAGGGGTACCAACCCGAAACAAAACGACAGTTCTCATAAAACTGAGTAACTTTTCCCAAGGAATATGGGTCGAAATATGAAAAAGATTTTTGACTTCTCATACAAATTTTTCAATCAGCTGACACTCTTAGTATGGAGACTTATTTTTTTTTTTTCATATTTCAACCCATGTACCTTAGGAAAAGTTGTTCAGCTCCATTAGCGCAGCACTATCGCAATGTTTCGGGTTGGTACTTCTGTTTTGTTGCACCCTGTATTTCACTCCTCAGCAGTCATTAAGCTGCCTGAGTCGGATCAAAATGCAAGTTGCCTCGGCTTGGCTTGGTCGGAGTTAACAGAGCCAAGTTGGACCTCTGATTGCGGATCGCAAATGTTTGCTGGAGCTCACGAGAACCGCATCAATTATTCAAATACCTGCGACCAACTGACTAAACAAGTAATTTTGCTAATATTACTGTACCAGCACTATGTAAGCAGCTTACTAGTTCAGCGCTATATAACTTTGGGACACTCGAGAACTCTCGTGTATGGCGGCTAAGTATTATAAGTCCCCTCAAGTTGGTAAGTGCCGATATTAATTTGATGAAAAGACCCATTGATTGCCTATATCAGAATTTCTGTGGCCGATATTCGCCGTATTATTATACGTACTAGCAATGTTTCAGGAAAGCGGGTTACTTATTAAAAGAGGTACTTAAGTAATGTTCACACAAGTAATCATGTAACATTCATAATTAGCTGTCGAGCTGGTGGTTTCTGTACATGACTGCTGGATTCTAATTGGGTGATCAACAAATAACCTGGAACGTTTATGAGTTCTGTCGTCGACCTTACACGCCACATTATTTAATTATTTATTTGTATATAATATATTAACTGGGAACTCTCGTTTTAATATAACATTCTAAAAGAAGAAAAACATAGACCGCCAAAAACGTTCTAGACTCTCTCTCTCTCATGACAGTTTTAGTGATGGGGTACATTGCAGGAGTAGTGATGTTCTATTATAAGTTTCCTTATTTCCAGTTAACTAAAAAAAAATATAGTTTGTCTATTGGTACTATAATTTTTGTGCTTTCTAGACGCATCTGTTTATGAAAGTGTGTCACGGCTAGTAGGGAAACCCTTCATTTGGGCTGTGATTTGGGCTAACGAGCAAGCATTAACAAAATGCCGGCCTAGAACAGCCTTTAAAAAAATTGGTCTTACATTTAGAATAAGCACTCACAGGAGGACATTCTGAAACATGCAAATATATGTGAGAAAATATTTATAAAATATTTGGGCAGTATAGCAAGAATTAAAATTGCTTACAAAATAAAAGTGTACTGAGTTCAAATATTAAGCACAAAAAAATATTAAGTAGGTACTTTACGGATGTTCGTTAAGTTTTAATGTTAAATTTAAATTAAATAGACTATTTGCGTCTATTTGAGATCCGAAACAAAGAAACTTGGCCGTTATATTTTTTTCTAACTTTGCGAATTATTAACTTCATCAGAAAATGTTTAAATACTTAATATTTGGTTTCATTTTGAAAGCGTTTCATAAATATAGAGGAAAACGGCACCTAGAAGGAAATTCTTTCAGCTTAGCTTTGGTAAAAAGGGAAGGATTAGGAGATCACGATGCTGACGTAGCAGGATTAACTGAGCGGGGCCACGTCAGCAAATAATTGATGATTCTTGACGCAGATGCTTCATGCTTTGAATTCGTGTTTTAAAATGAGTGAAGTCTTCAATTATCCTTTTCTCAGAAAGATACAACTATCCTGTAGAACAACTCATTTTCATATTGTAACAATAGGGGATCGGACTACTTTTTTTATTTTATAAATCCAAACTTCTTAGTTTCTGCTATCGAACACTAAAAGAATTTTTGCTCTATCTTTAAAATTGGCCGAGTTATAAAGGTTTGAAATTCAAGATTAGACTGAGAGGCACATACCCACTTGTGACGTCATTTGTGAGTAACGCCATATAATCTCAATACAAAAAATCGTTTTTGAAAGAGACAGACATATTGAAACCTTAAAAAATCACTGTAAATTCGTTTTTCAACCGATTCTGTTTTTTTCTTCGGGAATCGTCTGCTACTAATCTATACCTATTTTAAAAATAATTCATAAAATATGGTAAATTCATAAAATATGGTAAACAGTCCGATCCCCTATTGATTTTTTCACATTGTTCTGTGTGATAAACTTGTAACAAACTTTGATAGAACTTTGAACATGGGCTTGGTTCTGCAGTGGTATATGTCCGTCCACTTAACCTTACACTAACTTAAAAGTAACAAAAAAAATACGTCGCGGGAAAAACAATAACATATTTATTAAAACACTTTCTAATCATATTGATGTTCACTTCTTCTACATCATGGCGTGTGGGTTGTAAGGTCGAGATTCACCTATCAAACTTTAAGCAGTGTTCATCAAAAAGATAAAGAAATAGGATATCATGAAGTTAAAAAACTGACTCACCTATCTGAACAAAACTAAAATATAATTTGTACTGCCGAAATCAATCATCTAGCAATCAATCAACTGGCTTCACAATTCTTCCAAATATCAGTAACCTCAAATACCTCGGGATCCTGCCTGAAAATATCTATATTTTTTTATTCGCCACGTTATCATGGCACATCCAGGCTTCGCTGGATCCGGTTCACGATCAAAATAGGCTTATTCTGCCGCGAACACGTCAATAAATTTGACGCTTGTCAAACGCAAAACTGCTACATTTTTGGCGTCTTCGGTTTTGAGGGTAAACCATTGTTGGCGTGCTATTCTGTTTATATGTAGGAATGGTTTACTGTAAGTGTGAGAGGGACGGAGTGTGTTTGCTGTGAGCTGAATGATGAGGTGATCCTTTGCTTGAATGATTGTTAGTTTTTATTATCTGTAGGTGGCGGGAACATTTTTCAATTATACTCGTGGTAGGTAGCAATGGCTGGCAGTAAGACGTTTTGTCTGATTCTATTAATTACAATAAGAGGATCGTAGGTCGCAAATTATCATTGAAATTATTCTGGCTGAATAACAATTAAGGAGACCATAGAAATAAAAAAATGTAATGAATTGGATTGAAAATCGCACTAGTGCGGTACAACGATTTGCAGTTTACTGCCTTCGTAAGTTTAATTTTCAAGCAAGGTTTATTGAAAAATAATAAACTATAGTTTTGGTGATTCGCGTGTTCCTAATACCATCCCACATTATACGTATGTGTGTAAATGTACGAACAATCGCTGATTTGTGACATTCGCATTATTATATATACCTATACTTTCTAATATTTCAAGCTTTGTCGGTTAGAAAAAAAGCGCCGGGACATTAATTTGCACGAACCATTAAAGTATCCTAATCATTCACGAAAGAAGGATAAGATTTGCGTTATATAAATGTTCAACTGACGGGCACCAAAATATGTGATAGCTGTAGCTCTTGAATTGCGTTGGCTGCATGTCTATAAATATATCGATTCTTTCTTCGTTGTTGACGCCAAAATGTTAACTATCAATGAATTATTTACAAGTTTTCTTGGTATTTAACACATATAAAACACATTGCGCATCAAACTACGAGTGTAGTTTGATGCGCAATGTGTTTTTTTTGTTACGGCTTTTCTACTCGTATTCTTTCTTCGACGTTTGCTGCCAGATTTAGCAATGCTGAAATGTCAACAACGACTGATCTAGTCAGGACTATACAGCATGATTTTGTCATCCCTAGCAAAATTTATATGATGTTCAGACCATCTTAGGCAACAACTTTTTCCAAAGAATATGGGTTGAAATCCCCCCCAAAAAAAAATCTACTTTTCATACAAAATACACAATCAACTTTACTAATTTGTATGGGAGGTCGAATTTTTTTTGGGGGTTTTCAACCCATGTTCCTTGGGAAAAGTTGTTGCTTATGATGGTCTGAACATTGTATTTAAATTTTGCTAGGGATTACAAAATCATACTGTATTTTGATGCTATTTTAATGTAGGTACGTACATCTTATTACTACATGAGGAACTACCATAATTCGTGTTGTACACGAAGGTTAGGGTTATAATTTCTCTGGTATAGCGAAATCACCAGCCACATTAACCTTTGTTTTCAACAAATGTGACGAAGCATTAAACTGGACGAGCTGCTAAAACATCAATAAACAAACAAAGCACTTATGCTACAAAGTTATGACGTCACTACTTTGTGACACTTTTGATGTGGCCCATAAATTGTGGCTAAAGTAGCTACGGGCAGTATAGTGTAATAATGTATAGCATATACGTACTAATAACAGTTTCATGATGAGAATAGTTTGAGCATAAAAAAAATTGTGTTTTACTTCCGAAACTAGTATCTAAGCGACAACCAGTTGTATTCGGAGTAGTAATGCTACAAATAGGTATAAGTGACGTTTTTTAAGATAAATCTCTTAAAAAAATATCAACTGATTAATATTGAGTATTACAACTATAACAACTTTAAGTTCGTAGCAGTTCGTAGCGGTTCGTAGCGCATAAAGCTGTCACCGCTACGATAGCTACGCTGCCGCCACCGCCACCTCCGAAGCTAACAACACTCTTTTAACCAAGGAAATCTTCTCGTGCGGTGCCCATTATAAATGACATTATTTTTTGTCTTATATTTAAAATACATTAATTCATTATGCAGTCTATCAAAAGAAATCGGTTAAGCCATATTGAAAGGACCAACGGAAAAATCAATCTTATATTTCTACAGATATCGTTCTCGATATAATTTACCGTTTTATCGTCACCAGCTCGATTCAACTCTATCAATTTATATTTTCTATTAAACGCAAGCTATCAATTTCATTCTCCGTGGGTGGCGGTTAAAATTGAAACGGAAAATATGTGGAAATTCCGGTGAAGTAAAAGTGAGTGGGATCCAGAATTTCGAGTTTAGAGCTAAAAAGGAAATAACCCATATTGCACGCACATAATGGAACAATTTTGTTTTTCATGTCTATCAAATAAACGAAATCAAGGCAGGTTTAAGTATAAAAAAGACAAGAAAGCCAATAAATGCTGCAGGGTCGACGACCGACCTTACCAACTCGTGTCAACGCTGGAGACCTGGCTAATATAACGAATATTTGCGCGGATAATATAGCCGGCAATTTTTAACATTTTATTTCTCTTTTCATACTGCTTAGAAAAAACTGAAATCTAAACATATTACTACTAAAATAATCATTTTGATTAGCAATACCAAGTTTATTGTACACATGGTATTCAAACACAATCATTACCGGAGTATAGTGGAGAGCAACCTAAGCTGTATCCACCGATCCACCGAGCCGTCGCCGCCGCGCCGCGCCGCCGCTCTGCGCGCCTACAATTAAGCTATCGGATATTATACGCGGAATCTCTAATTAATACCCCTGCCTTTAATATTAGATCATTAAAACCGCAATGTTCCAAAACTTACCTGCTCTCTCAAACTCAAAGTTATACAAACAATGAGAAGTTTACGTACCGTAAACTTTGAACCGAACCTAATGTCAGGTAAGCAAAGTATATGCTACTTGTAACTTCCGATTCTAATTAAAAATTTAACAAAGCGGATAATGGTGGTTGCTGTTAGGAAAATCGCGAATAAAATTTCACACAGAAAATTTAAAGGTTTAAGCGAGGGAAGAGTTTAATAATGAAAGCTGAGGTGCTGACAGACAGTGCCTGGAGGTGGCGTTCAATTAATTAATTAATTCTTGCTTCAAATATGCATACAAGCTCGTAAAAACAAGCTACTCAACGCTTTTATTTGAAGCACAAAAAAGTTAAATCGTGATTTCTCGAGGGAAACTAGTGAAACTACATTATTCAACGACAATCAAACCATTTCAGAATGCAATTTTATCAAAGATAATAAGCTCTATTCCGTTGTAATGTTAAGATAAAACAATTTCACGGAATAGACAGTCAAAGCGCTTATTCTATATAAGACTTGTTGCCAAGATGCTCCAGCGCTCTCGCCCACAGAGCTTACTTAACTTAAAACTAAACAGAAGAGCTTTTTAAAGTCAACACAAAATTAAATATTCCTCTGTGAACACTCGCTAAAGCAGAGTGGTAACGTTCAAGAGATAGAAAATGTAAGCGTACATAAACAAAATAAAGTAAAAAGAAATTTGTCCTTTTACCTGCAGCGTTGCCGAGTTGGATTAAAATAATAATAACTTGCCGCAGAGTTCGGTCTTAAGAACTGCGTGCGTAATATAGACAGTTCCAAAACGCCCTCAGGGCTCTAGCCCTGTTTCCTCATTACAACACAGAACTCAAAATAAAGACAGAAAAGAGGAATTCCAATTATATTTCTGTTCGCTTTATCATATTAATTTATTATTCAAAATTAGCTCCGGGGTATTTACGTCAAAAACCTTCCTGTTATGAAAAGTTTAATTTTTTTTTTCTATATAACTCACAACTTTTGTGAGAATTAAATTAAATTAATAATAAGTCGGTTCCATTACAAAGATTAATAAACTAGCCGTTTGCCTGCGGTTACGATCGCGTTGATTGTTAGATTTTTCTCATGGGAAGAAACCATCATCAAAATATTCGTTGTCCTCAGCAAAAAACACGCTGTTCTCTTTTTTAAGATTCACAAAAAAACACAGCATTTATATAAAACTAATTATCCGTCCGTGACTTCACCCGCGTGGTTCTTGTTTATAATTTCTGAAATCCTTTCTTAATGCTTGCCTACGTCACAAGAGATTTACATGTTTCTAGATCCAGTATGTTTGATCAACCCGTCATCAGTCAATTTCTCACTTAAATTTATTTGTATCATATTGAAAAACTACTCTAAAAACTACAGAAGACCCTGTTGTGTATTTGGCCCACAACTCATTTATTAAAAACATGTTATATTACAACAAGCTCAAGAAAACTTCATGCTTAAAATCGAACAAAATGCGGGACAGTTAAGTAAAATTATCCAATTTAACAAACATTTTGTTCCTAATGGAAAGTGCGAGCTTTTAATTAAAAAAAAACTTATTTCTACCAAAGCACCTATTTACATGTAGAGAGACTGTGTGTAAAGAGGATTCTGTTGCGCCTCATATTTTCTTTGAAGAAGAAACTCAATAAAATAAGCCTTTTGTGCATCTATATTTAATTTTGTCTTCCTGTACATAGCTGCTTACTGCTACGATTGTAATTTTGCAAAGGCGATTTGTTCATTTCAAATAACATTTAAAAATGTTTCTAACTGTTGTTCACGTCCATTAAGTGGTTCTGTTTATTTGTGAAAAAAATAAAACGCTTTTCGTTTCGTTTAAGACATTCTGTTTCAACTAACGTAAAAACAGTTTTTGAGTAATAACTGAAACAAATGTTAACAGTTTAAGGTATTAAAAGTCTATTTAACAATTCTTGGTCTCATACTTACGCACCTTCGATCACAGAAGGGCACTCAGTAAGCAAGATCATTAAGAACAAGAACATTATGTATAAAATTTAAGAATTCAGTTATTAATAACTATAGATCTAAGTAGTAATTTAACTATTTAAGTCGACATAAGTCACTCAAAACCAAAATGTTAAAATATCTAAATGTTAATCCTGAAACGGAACGTTAATCTAATCCTCTACCGGAGTCGTAATTGACAATCTATGGCATCCCGCTTACCTATAATTAAATACTTAGATAAGTAAAACGTCCAAAGGGAGGTTAATCAGCCGGGCGATTGTGAAATCCCGACCTATTTCAGATGTAATCCGTAGCCGAAATACGAACGCGAATGCGTAATTTGGAACGCAAAATCGACTGGGGCCATATTGGTTTCATCCCTAATTTAACTCTTAAAGAAATGTATTGGAGGAATGCCCCCCAGAGACGTGCCAGAGACTGATTAATGATTTAGAAGTGATAGTAGGTAATAAAAAGTTTTTTTATAAACATTTGTGTTTTTCGATGGTTTTTCGTTTTTTACTTAGGATATACTGAAAGTCTCAAGATCTGGCCACTTACAATAGAGGAATGAAAAAACAATTATGAAATTCGAAAATAGAACTCTTTGGGAACATGTTACTTTTTAATTTGCGAGACTGTCATTTGTTTTTTCATTGTGTGTCCTTTTTCCTAGTTCCTAGGTGATGTTCTTTCGAAAATTGTGTGTCGTTATCAAAATAAATTTAACTCGTGAACGTTTTTGTTCAATAATTTTTATGATTTTTGTTGTGGCTTAAGTAAGTCAACAAGAGAGTTGCTAGAGCCTTCAATTGGCATTTGGCGATGAAGCACCATGTCGCAACTCTGTGTATTTGTGGTTTGGAAAATTTAGACGTGGCAGCTGGATGTGATCATCTCCATGAGGAGGTACGTGAAGGTCGGCTGGCGACTGCTGTTACTGTGACTCTAATATTGACACCATACGACAACTTATTGAAACTGACAAAAAGTCACTTGCCAGAAAATCCGGCTTTGTTAGGCATTGGAATGAGCCAAGTGCAAAACATTTTACTCGTACATGTGCATCTGAAGGTTCGGAAGCTTTAATTAAATGTTTAGGTCTTTTTGAGCAAAAAAAATCTTTATTAACATTTAAATATGTTTTATAATCGAGTGAAATATTTTCCAAGAAACGTAAAATACTATGTATAAGATGATGATATACATAGAAAATATATATGACGTCATTTATGTTCGCCGCTTTACGTACTTTGTGCTATATACGACGACACGCCGACACTAAAAAACATTACCGAGCTCGTACAAAATTTAAAAAGATAAAGTGGTTTATTTATACGAACGCAAGAAGTAAAAACTTATTCGACTACCGCTACGGGGCGGCGTAGCAAGCGTAGACCTTGATTGACTACGAGCTACGACGTAGGCTACGACGCCTACGACGATATATATTCTGTCCACTAGCGGATACGCCCGATTGTTGTGTTGCTTGCGAGTTTCCTGCAGGAATAGGATTATTTCCTGCGGTACAGAATAGCTTTTCTCCGTCCATGGGATTCAATCAATATTATAAAATAAATAAAGGTTGGTTCAGTTAATTTGCCGGGAATATCGAAGACATTTTTCTGTTTAATATATTAGTATGAATACATATTTACTGACTAAAAGGCTTCGCTTGTAACCACAAACGAAACCTTTTAGTCAGTAAATACCGCTCAACCAAGCGATCTGCTTTGATCGACATGGTTCTGGCTTCGAACCCGGTAAGGATCACGTTGAGACTGTCCAAGCTGAATCACCTGGGGCCTATTTAATAAACCTTACAATTACAATTAGAAGTACATTACGTAGCCGATATACCAAGTAGATAAAAAATTATAATTTTGGCTCATTGGCTACGCAATGTACTTCGAATTGTTATTGTAAGTTTTATTAAATAGGCCCCTGATTGTCCTAAAAGTTATGTGATTCCGTGCTTCAGAAGTCACGTTAAGTCGTTGGTCCAGACAAGCTGTTATTTACGAAAATAGTCGTTACGTGAGCCATGTCAAAGGCTTTGGCGGCTCAATTACTTTGACACCAGGGTATGTGAAATCTTCAAATCTGATGATAATGAATAGTTACTTGGATTACCACTGCGTTGCATACATGCGGTATACACATGTGTATACACCTGCAGGTTTGAGCCGGCGGATGCACGCTATTATGCGTGAAATTAATTAAGCAAATAACGAACCGCCGAGGGGAGCCCTGCGTTTGTACCGCGTTATTGTAAATTACTCGACAAATAACTTTTTGTGACGCGATTTCATTCCGCATTTTGAGTTTTTACGTCATACGTAAGGGGTAGCTATATATTAAAAATATAGGTGGTAGCATTTTTATTAGTGTTTCCGTTTTGAGCTTGTTTCTTTTTCAAACGAATTATTTCTTTTTGTTTTTTTTTTTATTTATTGGTAAGACAAGTATACTTTGAAAAATAATAAATTAGGTTGTAGGCAGTTTCCTTAAGGAAACAAACAATTAAAATGGTTGAGAGTTCTGTCTAAAGTGTCCTAAATGTTTAATTTACAAGAAATATATTTAAAGAATTTATTTTTAGAATTTATAATAGTATTTAAAATAAAATTGCAGCCGTGCACGTTTACATCGAGTTCCGGTACATCCAGTCCGGTGATATCGACTTCACAGTAAAGAAAGAGGGTGGGAAAACGTTCTATCTAACAATACAAAAAAAACTTAAACATAACCCAGATACAAAGATACTGGATTATCACACTGCCAATATCGACAATGAATTCTTAGGTTACAAAGTAAAGTTGTCCGCTCGACAATAATTTAATACACAATTTCTACAATACGATATTCTTCATCTTTTCCTTATCCTTCTGTATGTATGGATACATACAAAACAGTTAATCCATGCTACGGGCATATCATTAGTGCGACTTGAGTCCATTATGATCTACAATACAATAATGTAACTTTTAAATCAGAACCATATTAATTTTGATATTTGTAATCGGATATTTTCAATGTACTTTGTGGTTTAACGAAAGCCCCTTGTGCAAATAATTGGAACGGACTGCATTGCCGTATACATAAAAAGTTAATAAACCAGAAAACTATCGAAAATAACCGGTTTTTAATTAAACGCTATCCATTCCATTAATCCTTTAATACGAATATTTTAAGCCATGTCGGCAAACGAAAGTTTGTATTTCACTCAGAATAATTAAAAACTGTAATAAAATCTGTATGCCTTTCAATTTCGTTAATTTATTACGTTTTAAATAGAAAGGGTTTTCCAATAGTTCTGATGAATGGCGGTTGCTTTGTAAACGTAAAATTGTTGCGATATTTCGTGAAATACTAAAGCTGGTCTACTTTAAGGATAAACTGTGAACTATTCCCACCGTCAGTGTCCACGTGTGGGCACCGTTTGTCATGATGACGGACAGGGCGCACTGGTCAAAGACTCTTGTCTTTAGGTTCTGCGGTATGGGCAACAAGAAGACGTGACGTAGCCTCGTGACGTCTTCTCGAAAAAGTAAGCATAGATTTGTCAATCTGGCACTCTTTTATGTGACATACAAAAACCTTGGAGGATTTTCCTCCGAGGCAAAAACTTTTTTGAGTGCAAAGTAAATATAATTCAATAAAATTGAAAGTTTTATAATAAATCCTGCAAAAGCTTACGAAAAATCTTTAAAATATAAAAAAAACCGCGCAAAAAGACTGCAAAACAACAAAAAGCTTTAATAAAAAAGGCGGCACCTCTGTGCATGTTTTACGCTTAATTTGTTTTAACTACCTGCATTTTGCTCGGACACGGTCATACGCTGCCATAAAATATCACCTGGGGCATGATGCTAGACTAGACTTCAGCTACAGTTTATAGCCATAGCCTTAATTAAGTTCGAGGAGACCCGCTAAAAGAAGGAGAACAGTTTTATTTAACCAGTAATAATGTCTTTGAAGGTACTTTTGTCATTTTCTTTTAGAATAACAATATAATTGTTGCTATAGCGATTAAAATGTTTGGACTTTTGGAAAAAAGTTTATCAAGTAAATGTTAAATCCATTGTTACGGAATCGATACGTTAAGAAAAAGCAAATAGTACCTACTTTTAAAACTATAACAAAATTAGTGCCAAAAATAAACGCCCCTTATTTATTTATTTATATGAAAATACAATTAAACGTATAACTAAACACAAAAGGTGCAACAAAAACTTAATCAAGTTTGTCTGTACACCCAAATAAAGTGGTAACAAACAAGGCGTCACTCGTGCCAGCTACCTACATACAGTCTATACATGTAAATCATAATGAAGTTACTAATACGAATGGGTTTCTCAACTATTACACGAACAACTACTCGATGTATGTTTGGTAGCAGTATATTTAATCATTATAAAGCAGAAAATTTAAAAAGAATTGTTAATTTATTAGATATTTCGTCAACAGACGTAATCTGTAACAATAATGAATCTATAGTAGCAATAAATTAACAAACAAGAAGGTGCATTATAAAGAACATAATAAAAAAACTGATATTCATAATATAAATACTAGAAATAAAAATAAAATAGCGCACCCAAAGTTTAGACTGTGTACTGTAGCATCGGGCCTCGTTGGTCCGAGTGCTATGGAGTTTGATACTGGCGATAATATTCTTTTTGTAATATATTCGTTCTCTTTTTAACTATTCAGTTTAGAGAGAGAAATAGAAACTTGAGACGGGCTGGGGCCGTCGGTTTTTGACGTTCTCACCTGCCGTCCGCCGTCGAGTGCGGACGATTGAATGTTATTTCAGTAGTGCAAATGTAGTTTATAGTTTAATAAAATAGTGATTGTGTTATAAGTGCTTTTTGAATTTATTAAGTGGCGGCTCTCTCCCGGAGAGTCGTTACAGTACAGTTAATAATTCATTCATGGGGAACTGTATTCGCTTCTATAATAAAATACCAGATGATATTGTAAATCTGTCCGATAGCCAATTTAAAGCTAAAATTAAAACTATTTTATGTTCTAAGGCCTATTATACGATAAATGATTACTTAGATGAAAAAACGTCTGGTCAACTGTTGTTCCAAATCAGCGGAGTAGATTGTAATTATGACTCATGTATGAATCTTTATATATTTAAAAGAAAAGTACAAAAGATACAATTCCTGTGGAGTTTCTTCTGGCCGTTCTTCTCCACATAGGGCGTACACTGGTAGTGAACGTGCAAAAATGATTTGACGTCGAAAAATGATTTGTAAAAATCTTAATTCGAATAAAAAATTTGACTTTGACTGGCATCTTAATAAGCACTGGTTCTATTTAATTGTCTAATTAAATCCTTTTCCATATCTTATTTGCCTCCCGTCGCGCTTGTTTTTAATTAAAGTTTTATTATATTTCATTTGCAAGTGCTCAGCCTGTCTTTGACTAGGTGCGCCGAAAGCTTTGAGATCAACTCGGTCTGTCTGTCTGTCTTCTTCCATTTGAAGAGGACTTTCAAATAACCTTTGACAAGCGTCAAAAATAGCATTTTTGCACTGATTTTCACAAGTATATTTTTTAAACAATTTTGCTCAGATAAATGAAAGGCTCGCACGGCGGTCTATTTTGGTTAGTATGTTTGTGTAATAAAGAAACAGTCGAAAATCCGCCAATAATAATTAATAATAATTAGTAATTCTTCCTGCATCGTAGCCTCGTACATTATTATTACATACAACAATAAATATTTATGCTTGATCAAGCCCATGCCTACATACATTCACATAGAGCAGAAACTTATTGGTAGCTTTCCGACCGCGGCTACCTGCGCGTTGCATAAGATTTTCCCAAACTCGTTCAGTGCTAGAGGCGTGAAAGAAGAACAAACATCCAAACATACTTTCACATTTATATTATTATTATTATTGATTTATTAAAACACATACATATTATACATTTTGCTTAACACGAAGCCCACAAAACTGCATATACAGTTTGAATGTGGATCATGGAGTCTCAATTCGTAAAACCTTTGATAAGAAGTCTACGAGTACTTACATCAAAAATGAGAACTACGGGTGTCCAAAAAGGGTGTTGGCAGTTTATACCCAAAAATGATATATGAAAAATATATCATTTCATAATTTTATTACTATTTGCAAAAAGTACATACAATGGTAAGTTTACGACAAAAAAATATGTTGTCCAAATGACGTCCATTACGTCTTAATCCATTTTCTAATGATATTCGCACTGGGAGATAAAGAAATGTCCCGTACATTGAACTGCGCGCGATGTAAGCGGCGAGCTGTTATTATCGAATTATTGTTTTGATAATAAGCTCTTACACAAAATGCGCGCTGAGCTCCGGTATACGAATCCAACTAAATTTCCAATAAATTCCACGTATGACATCATATTTGTTTTTGCTATATACCCTCATTAAGACGATTTATTGATATTTAAAAGTGCAAATACCCTTTTTGGACACCCGGTATAACATATTAGCTCTTAAGGTAATAATCTTTTAACATAGCGTTGATTTTCTGTTATTTGACGAATGGCAACGGGTAATTATGTAAATATGGTATTCGTTTTCTTTTCGTAATATTAGTATAATTAATATTTGCAAACATAACCGTACTTCAAACCCTGAAATCCCGGAGAAACATAAACAATCTACAAGTTAATTCCGTAAGCGTCGACGTTACTAAAAATAAAATAAGTGTCTCACAAACAGAGGAGCGTAATGACTAAGTGAGAGCACCGCCGGCTCTCGGAGTACAAAGCCCGTGGACTCATTGAACACCAATTACCTTGGAGGCCTCCGAAAAGGTCTCTAATTAAATCCTTCTCCGATGACGTCATAATTATAGCGTAAATTGGATTGAGACACCCCCTTGTTTTGTTAATTGTTATACTAGAAAAGTTCGTATTTATTATTTTATTTCTTTCCTTTTCGCTTATTGACGGCCAGTATTTTAAAAACTGGGTCATTCATTGTCTGTTCCAATTTCAGAATGAAAAATAAAGCCATATTCATAATAGAAAAATAAATTGATATTTAGTAAAATTTTTGTTATGGTCTTTTTATTGTCTCTCTGTTTGAATCATACTTGTCTACATTTATTTTTTCTGCTAGGCTTATGCAATATTTTTTTATTGAAAACGCCAACGCAAGATTTTTTTTAAATATAATTTTTTTGAAGCTAGCTGAAGATATTTTAATGTCTATCATTTTACTTATTCATAAAAGTATGCGAAAAAATACCGGATGACATACGCAGGTACTGTAACCTACTCGTATAATTTTATAAAAAACAAGATTTTAATATACGAATGCCCAGTGAATGCAATGTGATTTTTAGTATTAACAACATTAATGTTTAGAAAAATATTTACAATTGATAAAGATTTCAAATTAAAAATAAGCGTTCGGTTTTGTTTTCCGACCGATTACGAAAAAAAATAAACAAAACACAAAAAAAAATAGAAAAGTATGAATGGGTGTAAAATGCAAGTGCATAGTAGTTTTTATTATAAAGCTTCTGTCGTGTCTTCACAGGCACGTTAGAGATCATTGGACACCTCGAAGGTAGTCTGGATAGCCGCTAAACTGACAATATACGATATTTATGCATTCACAAAAATCAAAGAACTTCAATTCGAATCCATTCTCAATGTTCCTCGTTTCAGGAACCGGTGTTGCCGTACATAATTATTATACATCTTACATATATACCAAAGTAGAAAAAGTAGCGAATATATTGTCGTAGGCTGATTTTACAAATAGCTACATATCTCTTTCCGGAAAAACCACTGCCAGCCTGATACCTAGCTTATCCGTAGCGCAAAAGTTCAAGATTTTTGACTAAATGGGTACACAATAAAACAATTGAACCCAAAAATCCTACAACAAAACATTCCACCGAATTTATAACAAACAACGACTAAATCTATGAAGGAACACCCACTCAATTAAAATGTGTACCACATTCATAAAATTTTAAAATACAAAGGGAATACGTGGGTAATTCATTGCGCCGCGGGCGTCGCATAATTGTGAATATTCATTTTGCGGGAACGTTATACAATTTGCCAGTCAAATGAGTTTTCTAAAAAGCCGATTAAGCGGAAACTAAAATCGGTTAATTATTTGCCGAGCACGGCTCGGTAAGCGACACAGGAAATGTTTGCGTCCGAGAGAGTGACTCGGACAGCATTATCGTTTTGTTGCAATATTCCGATGATACTACATTTTTAAATTTTGTATTACGTTTGTTATTTAAGAGGCATAGTCGTGTGAAAGTAAGTTTCACGGGAGTTGCGAATTCCTTTCTGGCCGGCTACTTTCTTAGCCTTTTTATAGCCTTTTCGATACAAGATTTCTGTTTTTGACACTGGGAAATTTGCATGTCATGCATGGACAACTCTTTTTTTTAGTTGAACAACTTTACTGTAACTGGAAAACAATTGCTAATAAATATTGAATTCCTTAAATCTTTCGTATGATATTTATTCAAACTGAAGAAAGCTTTTTCAAGGCATGTTTTGTGTACATTATCTTAAATTTATTCTTTTGAAGGTTTTCTTTTACTACCACGAATAACTTACTCGTACTAACCTAACCTTAAAATATTTTGATAATATGAGAATTGTTTTTTTAAGCATGTTCGAGTACCATTCGGATAAAACAGAAAGATGTTTTTATAAAACCTTGACTTTTCCTTACCGTAGGACAGCATAAACAGTCACATCAAAGCTTACCTGTAACCAAATAAATATAAATAAACATTAAGAACTGATCTACAAAACTAAACTAGAAGGAAAATCTTATAGGCCGATTGATTAAACAGTACGTTAGTCACATCACAACAAAAACAGTAGATGTTATTTCTAAAACAAATCTCAACTTGGAGATAAAATCTCGCTGTAACAAACTTGCAGGAGTTGGTTCTATTTTTAGAATCTAAGATGTCCCAAAGCTTTTTTACATTAGTTTTTTTTAGTAACCACCTTAACTGTATGTTTCTGTCTGTATGCAATAAAGTATACCTCATTCATTCATAACTTAAAGGGTACGTAAGGTTTCGGAACAAAAGTCGAAAATATATTTAAGCCTGACTCTCCTTTAAAGTATACAATAATTTTGCACATCACAAGAAATGAGCCAAAACCAATCTCAGCTCCAACAATTTCATTTCATTCTTAGTGGCACTAAAGTCAGGTGGTACAGGACAAGAGTACAAGCCCTTCTCTAACCGTCCGAACCTTAGAGGAGAAGCGTCGATAAAGCCGCCAGATGTCGCCTTGATGTAATTGCCCCTTTGTATAATCCTGATGAAAGGATCAGAGACAGATATTGCTATCTTTAATCAAGGTGAAACTTGCTGTTACGATGCGGGCTTGACGGATGTAGCGGACCAAGTTCTGACCCAGGCATAAATAAACTTTACGAAGCATCCGAATTTTTGCGAGACATCGATTTTGTGGGGAAAAAGTGTCACTAAAATGCCAGTAGGAAAAGAGAAACGGACTCGTTTGCGAAAGTAAGATGAAAAGATAACAGCGACGTCCAGAGCACTCTTTAAGCAAAATGCAGTTCCAAAAAGCAGAGGGAACGCTGTTTGTGCGGTCGGAATTTTCTTTCAGTAAAACTAAATAGCATAGCTACTATCGACGACTTTTTAACAGATATATAATAAGATAAAATTGAAGGAGCCACTTTTTCCTGTTTACCCAGTAAGCATCAAACAATCCGGGCAGATGAAGCACAGCAGGGCCGCGATAATCACCACAACACAGCGTCGCAAGGAAACTAATCTCTTTGGGACAATACCGGAGCAATATCTTTAGTTTACGGCCTCCCTCTCACCAGATCTACAAATATTTGACCAATCCTCTTGCTGCCACGATGCCACCCATTGTCTAGGTCAAACTAATTTCGGGGATCCTACAAAACCATAATTGAATTTGGCAAGATCACCAGTTAAATTAATTTAGCGAAGGTTTTAATTAAACTTGTTTATGATTAAAATCTACAACTGGAAATCTTTTCAACATCATTTACCCTTTAAAGTTATCCACAAAAGATAAATTAGGTGGCCCAAAGGGCTCGGAATTTGCAGTGTTGTTAATAAGTGAAGGGCTATAATTTGGTATCTAATTACTTAAATACATGGCTTTAGTCGGAAAAGTTACGAGGCAAAGACGGAATATATACCAAACTTTGAGTGAATGTTTTCGTAGAGATTTACTAGACTTACAAAAGGAAGAACTTTTGCACAAAATGGAAGTGGAACATAGTTAGTTGTCAGGTACAAGGAAGTTTCTTATATTATTGTTGTCTCTATAATTGCAGAAAATTAGAACAACTAAAAGAGCGTCGGTTGTGCAGTGGCTAGGGCCGCCGCCTCCCGTCTGGGAGACGCGGGTTCAATCTCCACCACGTATCAAATTCATATGTACGTTCAACTCTTTTATAGTAAAGGAAAACATCGTGATTAAACCTGCTCATACCTGCACAGAAGTTTAAAGGTTGTGGGCCTCGATGGGCTCTTATGTAAGATGTTGATGATGAGAACAACTTAAATGAGTATGAGATATCTTCGCGTCAGTAAAGGGTAACTCTTCACCTGCAGATAGCCTTCAATGACGCATGCGCAAACTTAAACCGATGCGGGTGACTTGGTGATGTATGACCCCTAGAAGCGGCGTCTGCGTCGGGGCATGACGGCATTACACGTGCCGGTGGGAAACTGCTGATTTCTTCGACTGAACTAAGAAAGGGGTTGCTCAGGGTTAAGTGTACACATTACTGTAGAGCTTTGCCCAGCAAACAAGTCAGGTCTTTCAATCTATTAGAAAACTTCGCACAAAAATCCGTGTAGTACTTAGTAAGACGAAAAAAAATAAGTTTCTGGAAATTTCATGAAAGTAAGGCACTTACAAACATACCTATTCATTTAGATAGAACCTGTTGATTGTGAGAATTCAAGGCTTTGATCATCGGAAGAGCAACGCCCAGGGTACAGACACGTAATGGAATTCGAAAAATTTGCATCATTAAAAGTCAATTGGATTTACATACCTGTTTTTATTTGGGAAGCCGCGGACAGCAACAGAAATCAGGGTGATTGCTGTTTACATTAAATACCATTTTTGATGTTTTTATGACACACGGAACCTTAATTATTTCGTAAAATGTGTATTGAAAAGGTTTTATAAAATGAACTCAACTAATTGAATTGGAGTAATAAAATAGTAACAGTTAAAGGAAAGTCAGTCAAAGAGGGGGAATAGAGTCGCGTCGAAACGAAACTATGTAATGTTGTTACATTACTTCTCGCAAAAGCAACAAAATTGGCGTCCCCACAAATTGACTTCCGAAACGTCGTCGGGACGTATTTACCTATCGCTCGAGCGCGATTGGGCCGCTAACTAGTCGATGTCGTTCAAAATATTGCTGATTCAAATAAAAAACCGATTGCTATCTCACTTTGATGTTGTCGGAGGAAATGAGATCTGCTTCCGATCCGCGAGAAAAGGGAATAATCTCTGGGTTTCAGGGTACCGTAGACGGGAAAACGGAACCCTATTAATATAGGTTCAATATTTATTTATTGGTGACGGTTGCCCTACAGGTGTTCAAAAAAATTGTACAGGATACCCATTCTTTTGAAATAGGATTTTCTCGACACTAACTTGAGCGTTATTTGAAGGAAATTGACTTTTAAGGCATCATTTTCTTTTCTGAAACAATACTACACTTTTAATTAATGAATCATGAGATTATTATTGATTCATATTGAAATTTATAGCAGCCTCCTCCGTGGCCAAGTGGTCAAGATTTCGCCGCTCATTACGGAGGTTCCGGGTTCGATTCCCGGTGGGGACACGTATCAAGCAAGAATCTCTTTGTGAAACTTTCCCCATTTTGGTTAGGGCTTTGCAGGCTGAATCACCTGATTGTCCGAAAAGAAAGATGATTCCGTGCTTCGGAAGGCACGTTAAGCCGTTGGTCCCGGTTACTATCTAGTCGTTACACGAGCCATGTCAGTGGCCTTTGGCGGCTCTATAACACTGACAGTAGGGTTTGTGAGGTCAGTTGTCGATCACAAGAAGAAGATTAAAATAAAACTATAAATCAAACCATTAATTATTTATCAGAGCTAAGACTGACTAGCCAAGCCACAACACAAGGCTTCACACTACTATCAACAGAACCATTAAATTTTCTACAGGACTCACGTGGCGTTCGTTTTAAATTTTCTCATGACTACAAGGAGGACGGGTGGTTGATATCCGTGAAGGGCTCGGTGTCGACATCTGACCGTTTTGAGTGTCGATCTAATTTGCCGAATCGCGGAAGCATATGAAATATTATTGGTAATCGATTTGCTTGAGCAGTGAGAATGGCTTTCGAAGAATTCGGCTGAAGCACGCTACGTGAAGCTCGGTTAATGTTAGTCTAAAGTAATTTATTATTAGACTAGTTAGAACATGCATTTTAGAGAAGAAACATCCTAATTTATAGCGTCGACGGACACTTTTGAATAGTGGCAACGGGGCTAGAAAAATTTACTACCAATCTGAAAAAAACGCCGATTTGAACAGACTTGCAGACGAGGTGTTTTAAAAACAAACTGACGAGGGTAATTATAATTTCCTCGGCTACTCAAATATTATAGGTAGCTACAACGACGCGCAAACGTTCAACAATCAAATCAATGTTTAGTTGGCTGAAGTATCGCATCGAGACGCGTGAGATCCGATAAGTCAAACAAAGCAGGGGGGGGGGCGGGCGGATTTAGCAAAAATATAACGTTTTCCGGAACGTATCGTCCGCCATTTCCTCCTCAGTCACAGGTGAGATTTATCTTCGGGTAATTGGATAAAGAACGCGCGGGAAGTGATACGTGGGAGGGGAGGGGGAGAAAATCTGTTTAGTCAGTAATAGGTACGTCGCAAAAAAACGTGATGCATTTTGAGTAACCATAGTTAAATATAGTAACTAGTCGGAAAAATATTGAAGGTAAAAGAAAAGATAAAAGAAAAGGTAAAAGATTCTTGGAATTTAAAAAAGCGGCCAAGTGCGGGTCGGACTCGCCCATGAAGGTTCAGTAGCAGCAATAGCCGCGGTTTACGATTTAGGATTTATGACGTATTAAAAAGAAACTACTTACTGGATCTCGTTCAAACCAATTTTCGTTGGAAGTTTCCATGGTAATGTACATCATATATTTTTTTTAGTTTTATCATTCTCTTATTTTAGAAGTTACAGAGGGGGACACACATTTTACCACTTTGGAAGTGTCTCTCGCGCAAAGTATTCAGTTTAGAAAAAATGGTATTAGAAACCTCAATATCATTTTTGAAGACCTATCCATAGACACCCACCCCACACGTATATGTTTGATGAAAAAAAAAAATTGAGTTTCAGTTCTATGTATGGGGAACCCCCAAAATTTATTGTTTTTTTTTTCTATTTTTGTATAAAAATCTTAATGCGGTTCACAGAATACATCTACTTGCCAAGTTTCAACAGTATAGTTCTTATAGTTTCCGAAAAAAGTGGCTGTGACATACGGACGGACAGACAGACAGACAGACAGACATGACGAATCCATAAGGGTTCCGTTTTTTGCCATTTGGCTACGGAACCCTAAAAACGAGATGGGTTTTAAGATAATTACATAATGTTAGGTAGTTTATAACTGACCGAGCGATCGAAGCGTCTCTGCTTCAGCTTGGCCAAAATTGCTTTTGTATGTCTGTCTGTTCATCTGTCTGTTCCACTCTACAGGGCGCGTTTCTCAACCGAATCTCGTGAAATTATTATTAGAATTTATTTGTCGAGTCAGTTTTTGTAAATTTTAAAAAATAACGGATTTATGGGGGCTGAGGCTGTTTTCCTCTACAGGTTACATTTCTCAACCAATAAAAAAAAACAATGAAATAGAATAAAATACAATAAAAAAAAAAAAAAAAACAATTTAAAAATTACAAAAAAAATCAATGGCTCGGGGATGTTTGTGGAGAACAGATAAAAATAAATATGAAAATATATATAGACTCGCGAGGTCTACAGCTCACAGAGCCACTAGTGATATTGTTAATTCACTTAAACATTAACTAGGGTCACGACTGCACGTGCGATATCAACCGTCAACACTGGCACAACGTACATAAAAAGAAACTACCAACAAGCAGAAAATAAAACAAAGTCAGTTCCTCTACTTCATTATACACAAATTAGTAAATGATTAACAAACAACCACATTATAATTAAACATATCAAACGCAGGGGATTAAAACAAGACATACACACCGCATGATGACCAATCCCATTTGTAATGAGCTTTCGTGTGCGGCATTGCTAATTCGGATAGCAATACTCACCACAAACGTTAAAATATATTAAATTTAGTACTTTACATAATGTTTATATAGTTTTTACTTTAGATTGTTTAGAATACTTCTCATTACTTTAATCCGAAAAAAACTTATTCTCCTAACTAACCAAAATTGCTTTGTATACCAAAGTGGTAATACTCGTAGCAGGCGCGGACTTGCGGGTAAGCTGAGGGCTCACACTTCAGACCCCTAAAAAGACTAAAAACACATGTTTAGGTGATTTGCACGAAATAATTGAATTCAAGCTACGGAAAGTCTACCCTAACAGCAGCATTCCCACTCATAGTAAAGAACAAATATACATTTTTGTGCAGTGTAAAACCTGTTTGTAAAATCAACCGAATTGCACTGCATTTTATTTCTAAGAATTGAAATGTTTGGCCGCGGGCAAGGCTTAGACATCTGCATTGAGACCTCGAACACCTGCTTACAGAAAGCTCAGTTTGCTGTATGGATGGCGATGGCAGGGTTGCATACGTTTTTGATTCCGTTATATCTAGAAAACTGCGGATCAAATATGAGATTGTGAACGTTCGGAATAAACTATATTATTGAATATGTAGGCCGTGTGGTGACGGCAGAGTAGAATACATTTGTCACCAACCCCTACTCTTCCCGTGGGTGTCGTAAGAGGCAACTTAGGGTCTACACATTGAACAGGAAACGGGCAGCAGCGCTCTCTGATACAGTAACCTTTTAATCTGCGATCTCCAACCCGCCTGCCAAGCGTGGAGATTATGGCAAAACCCTCCACTTAGTGGAGGAGGCTTATAGTCCAGCAGTGGACTGTAACGGGCCGTTGATGTTGAGTATGTAGCGCTATGCATGTGAAACATTTGAAATTGTACTACACGAATGGTATTATTACCAACTACAGTGCACCTGATTTCCCGTTTGAGAAATGGATTTTGCTTTATGCTTGTTCAGACAAACAAGTATGTTTAGTTGGCAGAGTAAGTATTGTTATTTGTTGGGTATGAGAGGAATGTTGATTTTTCCTCAGAGAACTGATTAAATCCAGAGCGTGCGAAGGAAGGTCTATAACAGAAGCACGAGCGTAGCGAGTTTCTACTGGTGCTTTTCGTAGACGAGTGAATACTGACAAAATGTAAAAAAAACACCAGAATCAATGCGTGAAATGTTAAAAATTAAAACAAGCTTAAATTCAGAAGGAACTTCTGTCGTGTGTATACACGGTGTTACAAAAAAACCCGTAAATTTTGTATGGGAATGCGATTTTTTTAAATCGTTTTTCGACCTATGTTCTTTGGGGAAATTTGTTCAGTTTTACGAGCAGATTCACACCCTTCCGGCTTTATTTGTAGTTTTGTAACACCTGGTATATAATAATAAGAAAGAAATAAGAAAATTTTTATTTGTAACTTTACAATGCCACAGAATATCAAACCCTGGAGCTTGTGCTAGTTGAAAACTGTGTTGCAAGCTCCAGAATATAGGTACGATCATTGAAGACGTGGACGTGCCAGGCCATATTAACTACTCGTGAACTAAACATTGAAAAACAGCGCTTAATTTTAAGTGAGTTGATTAGAACATAGAAACGTATTTACAAAAGCCCCACACGGATATTAAGCTAGCGTGGCGACCGAGGAAACAGTGGATCATTAGATTGTTTAGAATACTTCACATTTTCTATTACCTTGACCATTTCACGTTTCACAGGCCACGGCAGACGTCTCAGATTTTGATACGAGGTATAACACTTAGATTTAAGTTAAAAGTCTCTGTCTCTTCGCACGTTGTTCACGAAAAGAGCGGGCCCTGAAAATAATTAAGACTATTAATTTAATTATAAAATAATTTTGTTAAAAATATTTCCTCGAAAAGAAATCAAAGCAGAAAATTTGTTGAAAACTATATTTTCTTTGCACACCATAAAAATATTTCAAAAGAGGACTTAAATACTCGGAAATAAAGACAGAATAGAGTTCCGAGTAGAAAAATTACAAAAAGTCGACCAATTTTTCACTATTAGCGCACTCCGTTCAGAAAAGTCGCGGCAACACCCATTTCAATAGAGTTATTCGGTCAGGTCAGGTTGCGTTGCATTTTTACATTTCCTAGTATGAATTTGAAAAAAAAATGTAACGTGTTCCACTTAGACTCGGCTAGTATAAGCGTTTCAGGTGAAATCGAGGATAGAACCGGTAACCAACTTACATGTTGGTAGCTAGAAAATAACGATGACACTGCTTTTACTTTTGACTGATTTTACTACAGGAAAGGCAATGAATAATAATATTAAAAAACAATAGGTATAAAGTTTGGTGAAGAGAGGCATGTTTTCCGTCAGGTGATAAGCTTCACTGATACATTTTGTTATGAATACCTTGATGGCTACCTAGTTTAAGTGACAGCGAATTTGTGAAATTGACATAAGCTAGCAGCCGATATCAATCAGTTTCAAACTCTTTCTGCTGCCACGCTATGCGCTATGTCGGTGCTGTGGTGTGGGTCGCTGTGCGCTATGTCGGTGCTGTGGTGTGGGTCGCTATGCGCTATGTCGGTGCTGTAGTGTGGGTCGCTATGCGCTATGTCGGTGCTGTGGTGTGGGTCGCTGTGCGCTATGTCGGTGCTGTGGTGGGGGTCGCTATGCGCTATGTCGGTGCTGTAGTGTGGGTCGCTATGCGCTATGTCGGTGCTGTGGTGTGGGTCGCTGTGCGCTATGTCGGTGCTGTGGTGTGGGTCGCTATGCGCTATGTCGGTGCTGTAGTGTGGGTCGCTATGCGCTATGTCGGTGCTGTGGTGTGGGTCGCTGTGCGCTATGTCGGTGCTGTGGTGTGGGTCGCTGTGCGCTATGTCGGTGCTGTGGTGTGGGTCGCTATGCGCTATGTCGGTGCTGTGGTGTGGGTCGCTGTGCGCTATGTCGGTGCTGTGGTGTGGGTCGCTGTGCGCTATGTCGGTGCTGTGGTGTGGGTCGCTGTGCGCTATGTCGGTGCTGTAGTGTGGGTCGCTATGCGCTATGTCGGTGCTGTGGTGTGGGTCGCTGTGCGCTATGTCGGTGCTGTGGTGTGGGTCGCTGTGCGCTATGTCGGTGCTGTGGTGTGGGTCGCTATGCGCTATGTCGGTGCTGTAGTGTGGGTCGCTATGCGCTATGTCGGTGCTGTGGTGTGGGTCGCTGTGCGCTATGTCGGTGCTGTGGTGTGGGTCGCTGTGCGCTATGTCGGTGCTGTGGTGTGGGTCGCTATGCGCTATGTCGGTGCTGTGGTGTGGGTCGCTGTGCGCTATGTCGGTGCTGTGGTGTGGGTCGCTGTGCGCTATGTCGGTGCTGTGGTGTGGGTCGCTATGCGCTATGTCGGTGCTGTGGTGTGGGTCGCTGTGCGCTATGTCGGTGCTGTGGTGTGGGTCGCTATGCGCTATGTCGGTGCTGTGGTGTGGGTCGCTGTGCGCTATGTCGGTGCTGTGGTGTGGGTCGCTGTGCGCTATGTCGGTGCTGTGGTGTGGGTCGCTATGCGCTATGTCGGTGCTGTGGTGTGGGTCGCTGTGCGCTATGTCGGTGCTGTGGTGTGGGTCGCTGTGCGCTATGTCGGTGCTGTGGTGTGGGTCGCTATGCGCTATGTCGGTGCTGTGGTGTGGGTCGCTATGCGCTATGTCGGTGCTGTGGTGTGGGTCGCTGTGCGCTATGTCGGTGCTGTGGTGTGGGTCGCTGTGCGCTATGTCGGTGCTGTGGTGTGGGTCGCTATGCGCTATGTCGGTGCTGTGGTGTGGGTCGCTGTGCGCTATGTCGGTGCTGTGGTGTGGGTCGCTGTGCGCTATGTCGGTGCTGTGGTGTGGGTCGCTATGCGCTATGTCGGTGCTGTGGTGTGGGTCGCTATGCGCTATGTCGGTGCTGTGGTGTGGGTCGCTGTGCGCTTTGTGTCTGTTCATGGTATAAAATTAAAAGAACAAACTGGTATTTTTAAGAAAGAAGAATATTAAAGTGCAAGCTATTTAAAGTCCGGATCGATCACAGTGGATTTGTATATCCCTTTTGTAAACCCTAGAGTTTAAACAGTCTTTGGTTTCAGGATCTGGGGCAGATATTGACTTTTTATATTTTTTACCTTTAAGCGATTTCTGAGTTTGTCCCAAGGAATTAGTTTACGGCAACGTTTGATCCGATATTCCTTTAAAGAAGTAAAGCGTCGGCACCGGGAAATTTGTACAGCATTGTACAAACAACCTCCTGAAGTATTTTCAGCCGTAATCGAATCGGCTAGTGATTTTTATTAGATCTCGCCGGGAAGAAGTTGTTACGGAGAAATTGGCGCGTACTTCTTGCTAGTTATATTATAATTTTAACTAATTGGGTTTAGGCCTACGAAGAAAAAAGAGTCTTTGATAAAGAAGGGTCTTGGTTACTGTAAGGATTATTTTTTATAGAATGGATTGAACTAGTGTTGTTCATTTACTTAAAGTGAACGGTAGGTCTAGATATACTTACAGTCCATTGTAAGGTCGACCAATAAATGGTTTATCACCCTAAGGTTGAATGTCAGTTGCAAATGATAGAACAGCAAAGATTATTTTTGTTTGCAAAACGATCTGTCAGATACCAAATATAAACCTTATTGAAATTTTCGATAACTAGGCATTTGAATGAAAAATGGTTAACCTCTTTCTTGGTCGACCTTGCAATAATATTTGTATTTCAAAAATAATAACTTCTAGCAAATATAGTAGATAGCTGTGTCGGTTTAAAAGCTTACAGTGCTATCTTACTGTAGGTACGATAGCACTTTAATTAAGTGTCTCACACAACACATTGGTTTGCTGGAAGAGATCTCTTTAGAGATAAGCTCGCCTTAGCTATTAATAATATCATTTCTGTATAGTGTACTATTGCAATAAAGAATATATATAGGTACACTTTTTACTTTTCCATCTTTTATTATTGTTTCCAAGCGTGCTGTAAAGTAAAAATACGTTCATTCAAAAGGTACTTCTTTGATTGAAACATTCCTCACCCTACAGCCAACCAATAGCATCACAAACGTCAATGCCCAATTTCCGTTGGCAGTTTATGAGTTCTGACTTTGTAATACAGTACTTTCCGTGCGATATGTGTACAATATAAAGCTTTGTTGACAACTGCGAAACAAAATAAATAGAGTGACCTGTTGGACTGTTATCGCAAAAATATTTATCATCAGTTAATAACACTTCGGACATATCATCCATCCATCTAATATAATACTTTAAACAAGCGTTTTTTTTATATTTAAGGTATATATATATAGGTAGGTATGGAGGTATATTATACATATAGAGGTATAATAACAATCTCGGAAGCGGTTGTAACGATTTCGATTAAATTTAGCATATAGGGGGTGTCGGGGGCGATAAATCGATCTAGCTAGGTTAAATTTTTAGTAAAACGGAATTTCCCCGTGTTTCAGGCTTAAAAGGATTGGTACGCCATATCATTAAAATAGAAAGGTAATTTCACCATCGTCAATAACACAATAGCTCAGTTGGAAAACAACAAAATTCCAAAGTCTATTTTGGTTTTTGGGTCTTGAGTTCGAATCTCGACAGATATTTTTTATTTTTGTTTTGTTTTTTCTTTTATTTGTTATTTACTTTTTTTTCATTTAGTTATTGAAATAGAAAAATGTCAGAAATTGAAATTTATTTTCTATTTTTTCGTATTTCGTAAGTTTTCCAACAGATGGCACGAGCAAAGCTCGGTCGCCCAAGTACTAGCATTTTATATTATGCTAGTACCTGGGCAGTGATGCAATTCCACAATGTTCTAATCAATTATTTTATTACCTACTTTAGCAATGTTTTGTGTCAAATCTGCTTAGCAAAGCAACATCTGGAGGCCAAGAAAGTGAAATTTCTTGTTAAGACAAAATCCTATTTCAAATTCAAGATGAAATGAATATCTTATAAAGGCAGTCGTCCTAAGTATTGCGATACCGACAGCTAATTGACAGGTTGGAGTTGGGACTTTTGACCTGCTTTCTTCCAATGAACACATCTAAAAATGGTTGCTTTCATTACTCGATCCCTTAAAAAAATACCGATTGTTGATTGTTTTTCCTTTCTACTGATCAACTGAACGAGGCACTCTAATCTAATGTCTGGTAGTGGTGGGGTTGTGTACAATAAATAACATATAATTTATGGGGAAAACAATGTTTTATTTAAAATGAATATTAATATATTAGATCATGTTATCGAAGGGCTGCTCAAATTAGACTAAGTCAAAAAGCCTTTCAAAACGGATATGTTTCGGAAACGTTTGAAAATACAATTCTAGAACCAGATAAAGCTGCCAGTGTGCATTTATCACATGCCAGCGTTTTCAAATAACAGAGTAAGGAGTATAGATACCTCTATATGTCACTTAAGAATTAACTAGTGCCTGCTGAGACACAAACCTATATTACGTCACAATTAATTATGTTGTGTAGTATTTACGATATATCATTTTTAACGTTTAGTTCAGGGAACATGCATAAAAAAATATTTTTCATAGTTCATCATCCGAAAGTATACAAAAATAAAATACTGACAGTCAAAACAGAATCGAAATTGATCGCAAACCAAACTAGTTGAAACATTATTAAACAAATATATCTGTCCCTCTTTACGAAAACAAAATTTTCTATGGCGGATGTATAGCCCGCGACACATATGACGTCACATGTCTCGTCGGACCTCTCTGTCTAACCATAAATTTTGAAGCCTTATTTAACTTCGTTTCTGAGCAAGATATTTTTTTATGTGTTTATCTGGAACTGAATATTTCGATATTTCGATTAATGAATTTAAAAAAAGTGTGCATGTTCCATATTGAGGGTTCCTATTGAGCCTTTGGTAATAAGTTGATAAGGTAGATAACGTATAATAGAGAAGGTATATATACTGACTGAGAGATAAGATATATATGTCAGGTACATAAGTAATAAATTAACTTTACACACACATCAATATTATATCGCACTCGCGTGAATCCCGGACCTTAAAAGCAACCGTCGCGAGACTCCTTATCTTTAAATTTTTATTGTCAACTTGTTTTGAACTTGGTGAAAATTTAATAGGAGGAAGTCGCGAGGAACGTAAATGTTTGCTGACTACATACATTGTTGAGGGAGTCGAACTTTCAACCTTGCATAGCGTTCAAATTTAATATAGCCAGTTCAGTTTTCCTCCAGGTGAACTGAGGTATCTAAGTAAGGAAAAGTTTTAAAACAAGAAGCAAGGTATTAAGCTCAGAAGAACAAAAGGAAGGTAGTATTCTTTTCCATACGTATTTTTTTTTTTTATATTTTGTGTATAAAATAACAAGTGAACATAAAAAAGTTATGGCACGCTTATATCACAACACCGAATCAATTTATATTCCACTAGCTTTCCGCCCGCGGTTTCACCCGCGTTTAATGAGTTTTCCCGTAAGAATTAAGTGTTTTACCGCGGTAAAAAGTAGCCTATGTCATATTCCAGGACCTAACCTATATGTGTGCCAAGTTACATCTTGATCCATCTAGTGGTTCAAGCGTGATTCGGCAACAAACATCCAAACTTTCGCATTTATCAGTAGGATTTACAATAAATTCTTTAATTATAGCTACAGAAGAGATTTTAATCTTTCATGAAGATAACCACAAAGATTTCGGATGACCACAAACGAATTTGGGATTGCTTGTAAAATCGAACACAAGTTTTCCCTCATCTAGAGCTTAAATTAGCGACTTACCAACATAGCAATTTTATAAAGTTGGCAACATTAAAAACTGAGAATTCTCCGAGGATACGCCGGTAAATATTGAAGTTGGCAAGGCAAAGAAAGCCATGTTTGCAACATCGGGGAGCTCTGTTCCACCTGACTGTTTAAATTGTCCAAGGAGGATTCACCGACTGCTCTGCTGGATAATGGAATAAATTAAATATGTGAAGACATAAAGGCAGAATAGTCTCAAATTTAAAGGAAAATCTTTTTAGTTATGAAACTGAATGTAGTCAGTATAACCAAATTTTTATAACTGTGCACCTATCAACGTTATAATATTTGCATGTTGGTAGTTTTGGTTTTGATAGGCTTCGCGTCGGCGGAGGTGAGGAAGTAAGCGGGCGGGTGAATTCAATGCCACCAGCAACATGACGATTTTGACAGCTCGAAATGCACAGTTACAAAAATTGAGTTATATAATAGTAAACTTTGTGTGTAACATAATTTTCAAAAGTACACTTTTTCAATAAGTCACTGTACACTCTATTGTTTCTTTTTCTAAAAGGTAAGTTATTTCGAAAAGTGTCCCATGCACAAACAGTTAGCACTCTTGTAAACGTTAATTTCAAATTTGACGACCTACTCAATCCACATTTATATATTTTCCTATTTCAGATATTTCCCTATTTCGACTTTGTCCTTAAAGGACGGGAAAACGTCCATTATTGCAACAGGTTGAACGTTGCTAAGACTATTAGTTTAGGACTCGTTTGCGGCCTTACAAAAATCCTGCAAAGAGGATTAAGGTTGTTAAGAATGCGTATTTGAGACTGTTAGGTGAAAGCAGGTGGTTGATCCGGTCGGCAAACAGGGGTTAAGATCTTTGGTGACCCTCGGAGGGGTAATAATGGTGTAATGAACTAACTACGGCACGGCCTGAGTTATCATCTTGATATCATGTCAAAAGTCAAAATCTTTATTATCCATAGCAGTTAGATAATAATACAGCAACTAAATTGATGAAATTAATAAAACGTACTGTTCCTACATCAATTGAAACCCTCATAATAAACCAACATATTATGTTTTCAGTTTGTCAACAGGACGAATACCAACACAAAATTTAATTGTTTTCACTTAAAACGCAAGGTTATCGCGATAAAGCCGCGGCGTGCGCCGGCGCCGGACGCGGCGTCGGTCGAAGACATCCGGAGTTCCGGCCCTGTTCCGACACGGTTCCGGCTCCACAGTTCCGGACATAATCGGCGCGGACGGCGGCTTCCGGGGCCAAGCCGACTTAATCCAGCGGCGATTAAGCACAGATTTCAAGCCGCGATAAAGTTGGTTTGGGACTTGTTCATTCGGTTAATAAAAAAATAAATTATAATTGTATTTTTGGATCGGATGTTAACTGCCTTCAGTTAATGTTAATGATAATATTAATGTGGTTCATTAATTTGAAAAATCTGTACGTCTGTCTATATACTAAGCATTGTCTTCGATCTTTAACAAGGTACAATCATAAAGTTCTTGCATGCCATGCGTTCACTAATTAAATAACACGACACACAATAACATCACGCAATAAAACAACTACCCTCAAAAAGTCTCACGACGTTCTTATTTTTTATTTAAATTTAAAAATATAGGTAGAATAAAAGAAGATTTCCGCGCGGGCGCACAGGGCGCGACAGAACGAACGATTCGTTTTAATTACCCGCGACATTTTTATACTGCGTTTTGTTAATAATTCCGCGCCTCACCCGGAACCGGCCAAGTGGCAAACCAGAGTAAGTATAATCAGGATAGTTGAAAGGGTAAAAGTAAAGGAATTACATTTTTGAGGTTGAGTAAATCTGTACGATTTTATTTTAACCAAATAAATATTACTGTAATCTTTATTTTTTTTTACTTAAAAGCTACTAAAATAATCAAAATTATATTAACTGAAAAAAAAATGTAAGATTATTACCATACCTTATAAAATGAGACCAAATTGCGTACAAACACTTTAAAAAAACATACACTCAATTAGATAGAATCTGTATTCTCTAAATTATATTTAGATATAATAATATATTTTTTTAAATATTAGGCATATGTCTGCGATTGTAATACTTCGCTTTAATCTTTTAGCTTACAAATTAATCTGCTAAAATTTCAGAGAAAAAATATTTCACTCAGTAGTGCAATAACGATCAGACAATCGAAACAAACGAAGATACGTTGTTTTACCCCACTATAAATATAAATTGTGCGTGAACCGTCGACACGCGATCTCCCAATTACAGGGTCTGCGGTGTTAAAAATTAATTCGCAGCCAGCGCTACTGTTACCCCGCTCTCCCCATTCGCTCGTAAACACTATCAGTCTATTGGCGCGTTGTTTTCGTGAAAATATGGGGTACGCCGTTTTACTGATAGGCGCTTTATGTATTTGTTACTATAGTAATCGCATCGTAAGAATGCCGTCCTGACAGCAGGCAGGAAATATGAAAACCAAATGGGCGCAAAAGAGACAGAAAAAAATTTTACGTGTAGGCAGCTGTCAGGACGGCATTCTTACGATGCGATAGGTATATTTCAATTAGAATCAACGTATTTTCACCTGAAGTATTGCGCAGTGTTTTTTTAAGTAAGAGAGACAAAATAAAATTAAAATCTTTCGATTTCTCCGCAGTAAATAACCTTTTAGTTTCATATAAACAGCCTCATATCAGTTTTTTTAGCTTTGTGAACTTATAGATCCACAGCGAATTAAACAACCAACAAACAAAATATTCAAAAACTTTCACATATACAATATTACTTTGATATAGGTAAAAGAAAATATTTACAGTTTCCAAAATAATATATATTAAACAGGAACGTGATATCTGGCAGCCTCAAAGGAAAACAATGCAACTGAGAAACGATGGTTTTCCCGGCATGTTAAAACCAGCAAAGCTCGTCATGTCTAGTATAATATGTTGAAGCTGGAAGGATTAGCTGGCCGGATTCACGTTACCTACATCCAGCGAGATTATCCGGGGCAAGATCTGCTCCTAATGGAACTAAATTACGTATTCTCCATTACTATTATTCCATACTACTGCTGTAGGTCTGTTCATATGAATTTGTGTAAAAGTACTCTGTCTGGCTGTGTTTCACTCGGCAGCATGTGAAGTAATATGTAATGTTTGTCTGAGAGTCGTTAGTAACTGTTAGGCTGTCTGATATGTAGCCTCAATAGTGGCATTATGTTAGTGTTTTTCCGTTCTTACTATACATACGTTTTAAGTTATCGAACTATGGGCTAATTATTATGATTTATAAAATTTATGACAGAAATTTTTATATTTTTGCATGGATCAAATCAGATCTATGCTTAAATTACTTTTAAATAAATAAATCGTTTATTCAGTTATTTTTTAACAGTGACTTAAATTAACATAGATTCCGCCAAACTGCAAAGCAGTTACAAAACGTACAACTACATTTTATAGTTTATACGGTATACTTGCACTATTCCGCGTTACTTTATAGTCTCCTGTATCCAAAGGTTGCCTGGAAGAAATTGCTATGAAGCAATAAGGCCGCCTAACTGTACATGACTACCTGTTCTTACTTCCACTCTGTCATTTATTATTTCTGTGTGTGCAATAAAGTATATTCATTCATTCATTTATTCAGTTTGTTGGCAGAAAGGGAGATATCCCTTATTGTAAATACTGTTTACGTTACTTGCTATCTATGCAATTTACATAAGCTCACATATTTTTAAAGACTTTCTTTTACAATACAATTAGGGTTTCGGAATTCCCGGGTTTTCCACATTCCCGGGACCCGGGAAAAAATATCTATAATTCCCGGGAATTCCCGGGATCGGAAAATTTTGATTATTTTTTTATTTAAGGCTGTTTTAAATATAAACATAATCATCACTTCCGAAAGACGTCTACTGTAGACAAAGGTCTCTCCCAAGGATCCCCACAACGACCTGTCCTAAATACTTTTAATAAAAAACTAAACTCTCAATAAAAAGTAATCAAGACACCCATGTAAACATACAAAAATCACCTTTTTTCTTCACGCGATCGGTTGAAAACAAAGCGACCACTTCTTGTTACCTTTAATCCGTGTGATTGCTGCGTCTTATTTGCGCCTTAGCCACGTACGATAACTTAGCGCGCAAGCCTATACGTGGGACAAAGTTTTCTAATAAAAAGTCCCTCCCAATAGGTTTCCCGCTTATTGCCCACCGGTGACAATTGATGACGGTAGCTGTTTAACTGACTTGCGGAAACTTTGTGAGTAGGTATTATGTGGATGGCTGTTTCAGTGTGATATTACACAAAATATTCGAATTCATATGTACGTTTATTCAACGCTCTTACGGTGAAGGGAAACATCGTGAAGAAACTGTACACTCCTGCATAGAAATTAGATAGATAGATGAAAACGTTAATAAAGGTAAACGTTAACGTTAGTAAATTCAAAGGTTTTGCGTGAAGTCGACCAACCCACACTGTGCTAGCGTGCCCGACTAAGGCCTGATCACTCTAATTCAAGATAGGTTCAAGCCCCTCGGTGGGGGCGTATAAGAGCTGTTTATTATAATGACACAAAAATTAAACATTTTGAATATTAAAAGCCCAAGTCACAAACAGCGGGAGCGGCGCGGTCCGGGGCCAGGACAAGCGGGACGGCGCTATGCCGCGCCATAGCACTGTCCCGCTTTCCCGGCCCCGGACCGCCCCCGGCACGGCTCTGTGACTTGGGTTAAAGTGTTAACTAAATAGAGCAAAACCTCTCGGGTAGTGTTCAACCCATGAAACTGAACAACTTTTGTTCCAACACACTATCACAACCTTGCACACGAAAACAGAAACACACACGTACACACACACTTATATATAATCATACAAATATAATTTATATTGGCCTCATTGTATTTAAGGTGTAAATATGGACAGCACTTTTGTAATTCTTTAGTCTAGAATGTAAGAACATCATGGAAGGAACTAGCCCTTGCAATACAAGGTATCTTAGTGCAGGGAATAGTGCGTTACCTATTGTAAACTTTTTTGAACAAATAAATTATTATTATTAATTATACAAACGAAAAACCTCCTCCCCTCCCTCCTCCTCCTCCTCCTCTCGGGTAGGTCAGCCCATGAAACTGAACAACTTTTGTTCCAGAAGTATCACAAAATCTCAAAAAATAACTTGCATAAAATAACAGCTAAATCGAGTCAACATGCACATTTTTTTAAATGCATTAATCGAAATATTCCAAGTTCCAGATAAACACATAAAAAATAATTTTCCAAACATCTTGCTCAGAAGCAAAGTTATAAGGCTTCAAAGTTGATGGTTAGACAGAGAGGTCCGACGAGACATGTGACGTCATATGTGTCGCGGGCCATACATCCGCCATAGAAAATTTTGTTTTCGTAAAAGGGACATATATTTGTTTAATAATGTTGTAACTTGTTTGTTTTTCGATCAATTCTGTTTTGACTGTCAGTATTCTATTTTTGTATACTTTCAGATGAACTGTGAAAAAATCTAATGTTTTTTATACATGTTCCCTATTTGTGTGAAAGTGAAATAAAAATGCGAATTTTAAACAGTTGTGGAACAATAGTTGTTTGTGGTTTCATGGGCTGACGTTGCATAAGGCAATTTTTAGTTTAGTGGCTATATATAAAAAGTTAAATCCAATATACCTAGCGATTTCAAGCCCATGTTTCAAAAGGCAGCTGCACCTGTAACGGCGCGTTTGATAGCTCATCTCGGCTTGATATTGGCGTCAAACCACGGCTTGACGTTGGCTTGCAACGAGTGTTCGCCGCCTGCGGGCAGCTTTGTGCGCTCGACAGCGAATCAGATCCTGGGCTGCCGTTACATGGACTACCACAATATCACGAATCTTACTCCGTATCTACGTGAACGTTCCACCATTGTTTAAGCTTGAAATTTCAAAACCGCATTGTCTACAAAGATACCTATTCAAGAAGATATAAATTATTTGAGTTAAGACAAGAACCTTTCGAGACATCATATTTTCTAGTAGCAACAGAATTTAAAAAGTACTATATTTACAAAAAAGGAAAAAGCTCTTTCTGGGCTCCACTCATTAACTGTGTAAGTAAAAGAACACTTTTTTAAAAGCACAGATGTTGACACAGCATTGAGATATTACTCATTTTCCGCTTTTCCGCAAATATAAACGCGTATATCCTAGTTTTTCAAAGAGTTCTTTCAACATAAAAAATAAGCAAGGCTACGCATCAGTGTTACAAGACATTATTACTTAACATAAAATATTTTAAAAATCTATGGACACTCAGTACTTTGAAGCAAAAGCTTTAAGAAATATGAGAAAGAAGGCCCACAAAACGATGCCTTTCACATTGAGGGACGGGATGAGTCTTATCGATACTCAGAATTACATTGTTTTGATCTATATTTTTATCATTTTCTATTTATATATTTTCGTGATTCTTGTTTATTTCATGGTGAGGACATAATATCTTAATATTATATAATTCTTCTGTACGTGTGTTTGTCACCTACTTGTAACTCCTCCTAAACGGCTGGACCAATTTGGATGAATTTTTTTTTTGTTTAATGTATTCCTGGATGGTTTGAAAACACAATTGGACCCGGTAGGTGGCGCTGCATTGGTATGTGTAAGGTAGATGTAGGGTAGGTGTAGGGTAGAGTAGGGTAGAGGTAGAAAACATGGCAGGACAACGTCCGCCGGGTCAGCTAGTATTGTATATATTTTTGGCGTGACGTTATTGTCGTCAAGGTTTCTAGCCATTTATTTCTGGTACCTCGGATTCTGGTGGGAATCCTAGTAAAGAGCTAAAGATAAGGTGTACGTGTAAAGAAATTTTCAACTATTGTGTTTCTGAAATTAATTAGCTTTTTTTAGTAATTTTCAGTAGTATACCTATAAGTACTACCTAGAAAAAAAGTAGGCACGAACTTTACAAATCAGTGTCTTTAATAAAGCTTTTATTTATTGAATATCATGACTTTACGGCAGACAGATTAACAAAAATATTATCACAGATTCAGGTATATGACAGAGTTAAAATTTGACATATTTAGTAAAGTATAGTAATCGCTCTTTTTGCACCGCGTATTAACTTTTATCGATATCGATAAACAGCAGGTGTAGTCAGCAAACAGAAGATGACGGACGGGCGAACATTAACCGCGCCGCTTATTGCGACGCAGGTTGCGCGGCTATATTGTACCGGAGATAATACCCTGTATATAAGACCCGCTATTTCACCTTCCAACACTAATATTTGGTCGTTTTTTGTCCGCGACGTCGCTTCTCGTTAGGCAGATGAATAGAATCGCCAGATGTTTACTTGCTATATCATTTTCATGGCGAAAACGGTTCCCTTTAATGCCTCCTTCATTTTTTTATTAAAGGTTGTTTTTATCGACTTCGTTGGCCGCGAGCTTTGATATAATTTTTCGTGTACTGTATTTTTTTTACAAGCGTCATTTTGCTACATGATTGTATTTCGTAAGATGCTTTTAACACAAGTATTTCGGTTACTCAAAGAAAGCATATCTTATGAATTCTCAAAGTGGATTGTATTCGTCTGTGACTAAGTAAAACTAATAACACACATATCTACCAGGTAAAATAAGCTTTTCAATGAGCTCACCGATATTTCGACTATGTTGCAATAGTCATGATCACGGCAGAACTGAAGTAGTTGCGGGTGGTTAGCCGGAACATTTTTCTTATGGGCGGACATATCTGTCTACCCTCTTTTTCAGTCTTTTTTCACTTAGTAGTCGGAACTCACTTGACAGTCACTTCGACAGTAGGAATTCACAGTGTCACTCTCACTAGGTTTTGCAATGTTTTTTGGCCGAGTTTTACTTTTCACTCCTAACACTGGATTCCACGTACTCGACAATTTAAACCTGTCTTCCCTTTTGAAATTGATGTTCGTCTGCGTTCTACAAAAGATAGTTCACCTATGGAGACTCCTGGGGTTTAAGTCGACTGTAACTGTGAGAGTGCCTACATAGGTCAAACAAAAAGATCCATCCGCAGAAAGGTATCAGTCAAAGTTTAAAAAAAAATACTATCAATAGTCCTTAACATCAACCGTAGGTAGCTTCAAATTTTTAAGTACCGAACTGTTTTTTCTGTCTATTTTCTAAATCAAGTAAATTCTATTGTAAAATAAAATAAAAATTAAAAGGAGACATCTTAAGCTTTACAGAGAGCTAATGATAAAGCGACTGCATCTGGCATGAGACAATCACGTCAGTCGTCGTAGCTACGGCGTAGCCGGTTCGTAGCCGTAGCAAACATCGTAGGCCGCCAAGTCGGTCGTAGCTGCTAATGGCACCTGAAGCAGGAAACCATAATTGGATACGCCAGTTGATTGACGTTTGGCGTTTCAGTATGTATGTGTCGAAATATTACTTAGGTTGGTTATGTGCTTTGAAGTAATAAAGTGGAATTATTGGTTTGATTAGAGTTTATATTTGTCCCCTCGCTCAATAGTGAATATTTCCACAAAGTTTACACGCGTCATTTGAACCTTATATAAAAAAAGATGTGTCAGAATCTCTATTCTAGTTTTTTTAACAAAATAATCCAATTGTTACCCGACTGCTTTAGAAGGAGGGTTATGTTTTTCGAGTGTATGTATGTATGTATGTATATTTCTTTGGCACGCTCTACAACGTAAACGGCTTGATGGATTCTAGCTAAAGAGGCATCGTTAGATTCGTCTTACTGGTGAGAGTGACTCTGGGTACATCAAATTTATAAAAAAACCAAGATGGCCTATTTTTGGCGCCAAAAGTTTTAAATTTTTCATGCAGTCGGGTTTTTTGTTTTTTTTTTTAATAATAGTGGTTATTTATATACAGGGATTTTGTTTAAAAATACTTATTTTTGTTCCCAGTATTTAAAAAAATACATTATCATTCATCATCCTGTACCCCTTTACCTCTGCACACTATGTATACCTATCTGAGTTCGTTCGCAGACCGTATAAAGCCAAATTTACATTCAGCGCGCGTGCATAGTGTGAATGGCAGGTAAGTCACATCCTCCCATTAGTAGCTCCGTCCGAGCTAATGAGGGTGCTGATATTGTGGCGATGGCGGCCTCTCACCCAACACCCAAGCTTCTATAAATTGGTTCCATGCATATTTATTTATTCAAATATTATGTATGAATTGAAATCTCGCCCGACTACTGAAATATGGCTCGGTGTAAATTGAATCAACAGGGTAAATTAGGTTGACAGCGCCGTAATAGTGTTTCGGAAACTCGAAAACAAACTCTTTTCAGCACAAATAAGGAGCGTAACTTTAAACAGCTCTCGTGGCATTATTCAAGTCTTCATAAAGTTCTCCTTTCGAGCGGGAAACTGCTAACAACAATTTTTTAGGGTTCCGAAGCTAAACAACTTAGGCGAACGATTGTTGAAAAAACTAGTTTTTTTTTTTTTAATCTCAGCAACCTATTCGAGGGCCGGTAAATTATATCAGGATGAACAATAAAAGCTTTTTTTATTACTGTTATGAAATTATTCAAAAATTTAACGGTACCATAATGCAATTTATTGTCAAAGATTTTTTAATAAGTTAAAGTCAAATATTCACTATAAAATAAACAGACGTCGAAGGTTATTGTGAATGACTACGAAGTAAGGAAAATGTTGCCAAAGCAGAAACAGTTGCGGAACTTTTTAAGCGGTTAGACACGCACTTAGCCAGTTTCTTTTCATATTTTACTCGGCTGACGTTTGGGAAGATTGGTATTTAATGAGTAAACTTATGCATCGGGGCGTACACTAATCCTCGTGTTTATGATAATGCAGCGTTCAAAAACTGCATGTGTTGGGAGTTTGTTTAATAGTTTTTAGATGAGTTGGCTCGCCCGGGCTGCATCGGCGTTTGCTTCGTTCTTTATACAATTATTTTTTAATATTAATTATTTTCAGCTTTAACCTATGTAAAATCTTTCGATTGATTTTCTTTTGAAATGTCTTTGTGAATATTTATCGACAAACGTAACGTCTTGAAAAGCTTAATAAAATAGAAGATACCTAATGATTTCATAATAAAAAAAAACATGTCTTGTTGAAAGAAATGGAAGGAAAAAAACTCGTTTTGTATGGAATTGAGCACGCGCATACATGTTGTGATTTAGATCATGCACGTTCATGTTCATCGCTGGACAAAAATGCTGTTGGTCTTCCAACGAGTAATGGTCTAAGATCCGAACCTAGGTCGACCTTGATGCACCTGTTTACCGAATTAAACATATATTTTTTTTAACACTGAACGTAATTAATAACGCTTATGGGTTGCCTAACAAAATATGGTCAAGACTGTCCTTAGTTAACAAAATCTTAGAAAAATCCTTTACGAATTGTCGTATATCGATAGTCCAAGATACGAACTAGGTCGTATAACGAATCACACTAATATTATAAATGTGAAAATATATTTGGATGTTTAGATGTTTGGATGTTTGTTCCGCTTTCACGGCTAAACTGCTGGACGGATTTGGATGAAATTTGGAATAGAGATAGTTTGTACCTTGGAATAACACATATAGGATACTTTTTACCGGGAAAAGTTGTATTCCCAAGGGAAAATCTTACATAACGCGGGTGTAGCCGCGGGCGGACCGTTAGTGCAGTAATAATAACTAAACGCACCTGTCCATCGATTTACAAATCTACATAATAACGTTGTCCAGGTGATCCTTCCAAGATAAAATGGGGCGGAAGCTGAAGGCAGACTTGTCAAAATTGAAAACTAATTAAACTTCGACGCCAATCAATACTTATAAATTAAGACGGTTTAACTTGCAAAGGTAATTGGGCAAAAGTTCATTTCAAATATTGATACTGCTGCGACATCTTTTCCGAGAAGATTGTGATTAAGGCGAACATACACTACTGATAAAGATATAGGTTTATTGGCTTTAATACATTGTTATGTAACCTTCAAACGGCTTATCATTTTACAAAATTTTACAATAGCCTCTTTAAAAAAACTAACAGACAAAATAAATAAATAAAACATAGGGAGCGGAAACTGTAAACATTTTAGTAAATAAACTAACCACAATAAAGATAGATCCTATTCTCACATTGGTAAGTACAAAGAAGTTCAGTTTTCCTAATAAGGAACCGGAAATAATTAAAATACGTAACGATTTCTAACACGGAATTTTAATAACCTTGTATCAAGTGAACTCGCTCCTTTATATTCAAGTTTCGTCTCAAAGTTGCCTTATATTCTTTCACTTACTTTGATTATTTAGCTTTGATACGAGTATATTCGCAATCTAAGTTGGCTGAAACTCTTCAGGGCGGCGGAATTAAATTACATATTTTGATTTTATTTTTCCTACCTGAGAGGGCAAACGAGTCAGATTGTAAACACAGGACACTGAAGGGAGTGGAAATTGCCCCGTGCGAATTACCAGAAAAATGAAGAATAAGGCTATCTATTAGTTATATCGTTATAAAAATAAGTTGGTTTTGCGTCACTTTTAGGAATGAAGAGTATATTACTATTTATTTAAAACGGAAACAATCACGTAAAAAAAGAAGAGAATGAAATTACGTCACGAAGAAGTTCGTTCACGTAATAAAGAATACAGTCGGCCGAAATCAAAAGTGAATGAATGAATGACCATTTTAAATTTAGTTTTCCTAGTTATCGAAAATTTTAATTAGGTTTATACTCGGTATCTAACAGATCGAACTGCATAAGAAAGTAATCTTTGTTGTTCTATAAAAAGCAAATGACATTTAACTTTGATGGTAAACCATTTTTTTTTTGCCAAATATGCCTACCACATGTAGCTAATTAATCATACTTTTTACGTAGACTTGATGAAATGATAACTAATTTAATAGGAAATTAAGTAGGTATCTACGCCCCGTATATACAGCAACATACTGGATCTATTTTGTCTATAGTGTTCAGTACTTTATTAAGATAAATTAGTTAAAACTCGGCATTTACATCGTTTTGTAACCTATGGAAACGCTGTCAGAGCAAAACGAACAACTCCCTAAAATCTGCCTATTCAAACAGTCAAACCACAAAGTTAGATAAGGAATGTTAAACTGAATTGACAACGAATATTACCTTTATTCCAATGTGAATAGGGAAGTCCGAAGCCAACTGCGGTTGCGGATGTAGGGCCGGCAGCAGCGGCAGTGGCAAGGGACAGGACATCATAGCTGCGCCAACCTAGAACAATACATAATATACTTATTAAAATTACCAATTAGACACAATTTTACACAGCACGTTCCTGTCACATTGTAGGTGACAGCTGTAAGATTTATTCATTATTTTTTGTCTTTTTCAAATGCATTTGATGGCCATGTTTGTCACCTGCTCTCACCCTGCTTAGTGAAACAGAATATAAGCACAATTTTTCAGGCACAAAATGTTCTTTACAGACAAGACAATGCATCGAAATTCGAGGTTTACAAAATACTATCGTGTTTTTTCCAGAAAGATCTCAGAGAAACAAAAGACGATCGCTTCGCTCCGAGGCGACGCGCGTCAGTTATCTTTGCGAAAGATTGTTACATTGAAGAACTACGAGTACTGCTTTCATCAACCCAATCATCAAATGAAAAAACAAAATCAAAGCACGAAACGACGCCGGTTTTTGAGGAAAAATTTCACCACCGAAGCCTTTCCACCCTAGTAGATAAATTCCAATATCAATCAGCCTCTAGCTACAGTTTAAGAGACATGCGACTGTGCACACAATTTGATTATTCCCATCGGATTATCGTCGTTCGGAAAACATACACACGTCGATCCAACGAGCGAACGTCGAACACAATTTAGTTAGCGATGAATTCGGAAAGCGGACCAAACTTGGTGGATACGTTGTATGATGCACTGAAGGCTGAAGCGATGGAAGCGATTACCTTTACTGTACTGAGTAGCCGCTAGGCTAGATGCGGGCAGCGCCGGACTGGCCATTGTGGATATTCTTGAGGTAGGCTATCATTTATACAAGGAAATAAGTATCTCTCCTTTTTTAAGAAACTCTGAAGGAAGGATTTTGTTTCACTGGAACCTAACATGCATAATATTATAATAAATAATAAGACATTCTATTTACTATCCTTCTTACTTCGTCATAAATAAATGACTCCAGCTGCAGAGAGTATGGCGATTCTTTTCCCAAAATCTTGATTTTCGATTACAATGTAATCTTTCAAATAATAGATACTGGTCCCGGCGGTAAATTATAGACACCGAGCTTTGGAAACAATAATTAACAAAAAAAATATATTTAATAATTTTCATGCTACGTAAGAAAGGGAAAAGGCTCTACAAAGTTGACCACCCGATGAAAATAAATTTCAACCGAGAACTGTACCTAAAATATTTACCAACATATTACTTCGATCACTAAGACTATATTAAGGTAAATAGGAACACAATAGAAGATCGATATGATAGACAAGACAAGCTTAAAAACACAAGTCATTTATACCACTTAACGTTTTCACTTCCGTGCCAGATATGTACTCTAATATTCCGTGTGGGCCGCTTTTCCCGTTGAAAACTTTATGAATAATATAGGACAGCGAATGCAGGGCCAGTCGCAGATCAGTCAGCATTACTCTCGACAAATATGAACCAAAAACAGATGTTTTTTTGTTTGTAGGTAGCATTTTTAGCTTTGATAATAATTTGCTATTCCATCGATTGCTTGGGATGGCATGGAGTGGAGAGCGTCTCACGTGAGACGTGGAATTCTATCTTTATAAATATGAACTATAAATTCTAGGTTTGACAAATTTTGTAATGACAAAAGTACAGAGAAATATTGTTCAAAAATATGTATGTGAATGTCGGCTAATTCGCACTAGACCTGTGATTTCTACTAGGGCTAAAAAAACAGACTCAAACTGTAACCTATTTTTAATTTTAGTAGTTCGCACGTGGATAGATTTTAGATTTTTACACGCAATCAAATTGCATAGATACGTGGGATGAGTTTAAATGTGCCTACTTAAATAAGACAATTGAGCGCATTCCTTTTAACCTGAAAACATTGAAATAAAAAGGCGGAAAAATAAAACTCATTACTCATAACTTAATTTCTTTTCACTGTTGATTGACCCGGTCTCCCAGCCTTCAAGCAACTATTCAGGCGATGAGAAGTTGTTATTATGACACCTCCCAACTCCATTAATTACATTAATGAATGCATTAATACCTCCATAATGAATGGAGTTCTCAACTATGCGAGGTGAGGGTAGTTGAGAGGAGGCTAAGGGCGTTTGCGCACTACACGAATCCGGTTCTTATTCGATTCTTATCCGTTTCTGATCCGGTTTGGCCGTCCTAGTAATTGTATGGACGCTTACGCACCCATACGTATCCGGTTCGTGTTCGATCCGTAAATTCTCACTCCGGACTGTTTTTTTTTACGGATCAAAACCGAGTCGAAGTGGCCGCCATTCAAATTGTACGTACGCTTGCGCACTACACGACTTTTTTACGGATGAAGAGTGAGGTACGGGGAGGGGAAAGCTCGCACTGCTAGTGATGTGCCAAATTGACTATTTTTTTATAAACAAGTATTTTAGTACTCGTTACAAAAATAATCGAACGCACACTCGAGACAAGAGGCTCCAGGATTTTATTTACGTGAAACGAACTATACGAGTAACGTGAGCGACTTTATTGCGGGATCTACATTACATAAGTAGATATAATTAAAAAAGATCAACCTAGTATTCGAATTCTATAAGTACCCGAAATCTATACTCGAGTACAGTCGACTGCTTATCAGTCAGTGGTAAAGTGTTAATACTTTGACCTTGAATGCTTCTTGCTTCTATAGCATTATGGTCGAGATCAGCTCAGTCAGTCAGCTCGACTCGGCACATCACTATGACAATATCATGCAATATCGTCTCAAATACAAATGAAAACCGGATCGGATACGGATGAGTGCGCAAACGCTAGACGTGAATTAACCGTCCGTTTTTTTACGGATCAAAAACGGACCGGATAAGAATCGGATGCGGATGAGTGCGCAAACGCCCTAAGACGAGCCGTGAGCCGCGGTTCGCGGTTTAACAACACTGTTATACTATACGACGTGTTAGAGAAATAACGCAAAACCTCTCGGGTGCTAACTCAGCCCATGAAACTGAAAAACTTTTGTCGCAATTTTTTTTTTTTAGTTTTCATACATTCTCATTAGCTAACCGAGTCTTTGTATGAAAAGTTAAAATTTGTTATTAGGTATTTCGGAAAAGTTCCAGAACAAAAGTTATTCTGGGCTGAGTTACTACTTGAGAGGTTTTTTACGAGTAACTAACACGTTGTATTCTACACGTGTAGCTCTTAGCGGCATTTCTAAAGAAAATACATTTTATATTGTAAACTGGGATGAAAACAACAACCTATTAATAGCACAGAAGGTTACTAAGCTCTTCTTACTGTCCAAGTTACGACGCAGATCGATCTGTTTATCGGAATAAAAGTTTTTTTTTATCAAGATAACATTTTAAATACTCGAGATATATGTACACAATGTTGTTTGTTCGTCATTTTTTTTTTGTAATTGAACCCGATAATGTTACTATATTTTATTTGAATTTCAGACTTTGATTATGATTCATTAATTTTTTTTTTTTTCAAAAAGGTTCACAATCTAAATAAGTCGTGCAGAAATATAGTGTAAAACACTTTCAGCAGTTATTTTTATAAGTTTTTTTTTATATTTTGGTACATAATATTAATACTTTTATGTTTTATCTGTTGCGTAAGTTGCGTAGCGTTTTTATGATCCTCTGTACGAGTAAGTATGCCATAAAATTCAATTCAAAATGATACTGAAATGACATACACACAGATATCTCTACTTATAAAGTTAATAAAGAAAAAAAAAATTGTCGATCTTGGACAGGACAAACAACAACAAATTTTTTCCTAAAATAATAATAATAATAATTTATAGATTCTTACTCTTATTATCTCTAATTCTTATAGCACAGAATTTAACGAAAGAACTTACTAACAAACAAGCTTAGCAGTTTAGGGAGAGATTTTTTAAAAGGTCTGGTATACGAGTAATAGCTGACTTGGCTTCCTTTTGTGAACGATCCGCCATGAGAATATTCGTTGTTCTCGACGACTCCTACTCTTTCCTACCTCCTTACATCACTAAATAAGGTTCTTTGTTCCTTTCTCTCTTACCCCCCTTTTGTTATTAAATACATAATGTCAAATAAATACGAGCTTCCGCAGATAATGAGATGATGAAGCCAAAAAATGTATTGAAGTATATTTTTAAGGATACTTACTGAATTTTAATAAAGATCACAATACGTCCTTTGAATCTTTTTTGTTCTGAAATAAGCTTAATAGAGAATAAATAAAGAATTTATTTTATCAACCGTTTTTTAAAATGCACTTTTGTATCACAGAAACAATAAAACCTCTTTATGGAGGTCGCGATTTACCATTTTGCTTGGCGGCTTTCTGCATACAAATTGTAGACAACCTAGGGTCTAGTTGCTTTTTAATTTATCATATATTTTCTTCATCTAGTAATGGGCCTAAGACCATACTATGTTACTGGCATCATAGTGAAGGGTACTGCGGTGCTGCTTAAGTCCCAGACAGCTTTGTCAGGAACTAAGGCTTAAGTTTCCGGTTCATCCCCTTTATAAGCTTGTTCCCTTTGGTCTCGCTAAGATCAGCTTACAAGCCCTAATAGGCTTAAGGCCTATTATATTTTTTGCTTGAAAACAGGGCGAGACTCCTTACTACATCGCTTATCTGATTTAACTACAAAATATTAGGAAACTAATGATGTTAAGTCTACTTACATCTGCTTTTGTCATCACTTGGAGACAGGAAAAATATCAAACGATTCTTTTTCCCTTTTACTCGTATTTTTCATGAATCACGCTTAATATGTTAATGTCGCAAACACATTCGATCTTAGTAGAATGTGCTATTTTGTGATTTTAGTATTCAATCAATCAATCAATCAGCCTATTGCAGTCAACTGCTGAACGTAGGCCTCTCCAAGGGCACGCCAAAGCGCACGATCACCCACCTTTTCTTTGGTGGACTGATGACCTGAGGAAGGTCGCTGGTGGTGGCTGGATGAGGAAAGCAAATTGGCACGACAAATAGAAAAATAAAAAAATGAATGTTTATTTATTAATTCAATGGTAAATGTATACCGAATGCATATAATGAAATTAACCATCTCAAAAATTACTAATCTACTTTATTTGACATTACGATAGTAAGAAATTAATACTATAAACTCAATAAGGCCGCCTAACTGTACATGACTACCTGTTCTTACTTCCACTCTGTCATTTATTATTTCTGTGTGTGCAATAAAGTATATTCATTCATTCATTCACAAATTAAAATAAGAATAAGAAGTGATCAAGTTGATTTCAAACATCCATTCAGTCATTTCATTCATTTTTCAACCAACCACCCTCAAGGATTTATGTTGAGTAAATAACAGTAGATAAGAAAGGCTCGCTTAAGATATTAAAGCTCTAAAATAAGGGATAGTCGTACACCGTGTAATGACGATTAATTTTTAAAATAACATAAAACATCATACTTCCAGTTACTTGTGGTTTACATTAAAAACAATATTATGCTAAGGTCGATTTTTATCTGATCTGCTTCCACTTGTTTTCATAAAAAAGGTAGTGTTCCAAATTCATCAATTCCGAGGCGGAAATAAAAAACGTGGAGGTAGTTTACTAGGGGCCCTTTACATTCGTTTGACAAATGAATATTTAGCTGTGGGGAGCAGGTGTTACACTTTATGAGACGCTGGGCCTCTCGGCGACACATAAATCACACCATTCGGCTGGCTCCCTTACAGATTTGGAAGGAAAGCTTCAAACTTTATCAAAAAGTAGACAAACGTTCGTAAAGTTCGCCAACTGAGGCTATTTGAGAGGACTATTTTGATGCCCAAAAAAAATTAAAAATTAAGGACGTATTATTTGAAGATTGTACTTAAGTACTTCTAGTTACGATCTCATACTACACGTCCAGGGCACAAATTACGTAAAGACGTGGCGCGCGTCCACGGGTTCAAGCCCACCCACCCTGAAGCGCCTGCCTTATATTAACAAACTAGCTTTCCGCCCGCGGTTTCACCCGCGTCAAACGAGTTTTCCCGTGGCAATTAAGTATTTTCCCGCAGTAAAAAGTAGCCTATGTCCTATTCCAGGGCGTAATCTATATGTGTACCAAGTTTCATCTTGATCCGTCCAGTGGTTCAAGCGTGATTCGGTAACAAACATCCAAACTTTCGCATTTATAATATTACTAGCTTTCCGTCCGCGGTTTCACCCGCGTTTAATGAGTTTTCCTGTAGGAATGAAGTGTTTTTCCGCGGTAAAAAGCAGCCTATGCCCTATTCCAAGACCTAACCCATATGTGTGCCAAGTTTCATCCCGATCCGTCCAGTGGTTCAAGCGTGATTCGGCAACAAACATCCAAACATCCAAACTTTCGCATTTATAATATTAGTAGGATTAACAAATAATATCAATTTAATCATTTTAGTTTAGTAAGTCTGATTAGCCCCTTGGTGGGGAGCTGTTAATGATGATGAATAAGTCTGATTTACCTCAATGCTAAATATTTATTAAAAAAGATCAACAAATGCATTTATTTTTTAAAAACCATTTTAGCTAGTGATGTAGTCCACTGTTGGAAAAAGGTTTTCTGCGCCATCTCGTTTGTTTCACAGCACAAAATACTTCATTTTATACATCCATTTCAATAGAGATTACAATAGACAGGGCTAAGTGCAAACGTTCTCAATTTACCTTCCGATAACATCGATGCGTCCGCTCAAGTATATTCACAACCTACGTAAATACTCCAAGATACAAAATGTACGTATATATATACATAGTGTGTGTGTGTGTGTATTAAGTAAACTGATCTCGAGGAAGAAGCAGGTAGCAAGGCGCAGGACAAACCACTAAAAGAACACGTTACTTGCCGAGACACATCAAGACAGGGATGGGTATATTTTTTTCAGTTAAAGGATTTTAATCAAATACTTTTTACAAGAATAGGGTCAACAATGCGTAATAAATCTACCTGAGTATGTGTTACCATAAATATTAATTAAAACACATATAATACTTTTAAACAATTACGTAATATTTCGAACATTTTAAGTAGTTATTGTTGCGAATGGACATACCGTATGCATTTTATTAAACGATTGAATAGTCGAATTTCAGTGATTTTATAAGTGATAATGGCATCTGTATTATTTTTGTTTTAAATGTGATAGGTTTTTATATTATAATGCGTTTATGTCAGTAGGCAACAAATTCCTGCTTGCGGTAGAGTAGCCGAGTACTTCCTACTAGAGTAGTCAAGTATTACTTGTAAAAAGTTCGAAGTAGATCTAAGTTTATCGATGTTATCGATGTTTTCCGTGATGTACCATCACTAGTAGGTGGGCGGGCGGACGATTAGCCGCGGTGTTCCTGCGGCCGCCGCCTTGGAAATAGAAAATAAAGGCGGTGTGACATGCCCCAGGGCTCGTTCACACCTACTGTATGGACCACTAGCATGCCAGCTGGATACTAATAATTTAATATTACATACATTTACGTGTTAAAGCTTTCGTGATACATTTTATACCAAAAAGTCCTCTGAAAAGTCCGAAACTACTCGACCATCCTGCAAAACGCGTGTGTTGACCGTATTTTATTTAAGTTTAGTGCACTACATTTTGCTAAAACTCAGAAATTCATTCGTATAAAATACTTGTGGTGCGTTGGTTTATACTAATCTCTATTAAAAAAAAATCTTTCTTTAAAAGCACACCAGCCATGGTAATTTAAAAATTAATTCTTAAATCGTAAAATCCTGATACTCAAAAGAAGAAATTCGTATCCACGAAAGCCGCACCCGGACCACCACATAAATGTTTAGAGGAAACCTATAAATTAAATATTTCAAAGCGGGCGGAATATTAGTAATCACCTTTTAGACTTCCTCTGCAAACACCGCCTTCTTCAGAAAGCTGATTAAAAGTTATCTTTGATGTAGTTTACGGAATCTAATTAGTGTAATTAAATACTTATACTGAATTTCAAAGAAAACAGATTACACGTGACCGGCTTCGTTTTATTTCCAGATGTAACGTTCACTAGAACTGTCACTGTCCATCCTGTGTCTTTTATCTTTATCGTCATGTGTTTATACTAAGAATATAAACAAAGCATAAACTATGTATTATTTTCATATACGAGTACGTTGATAGATGTTAGCAGCTAAAATAACATAAAATAAAATAACAGGAGATTTGAAAATGTGTGACTAAATCTGAAATTATTTATTTCAATTTTGAATAATATCTGGATTTTGCTCTATATTATTTAGTTTATATACTTTTTGTAAATTTAGATATACAATGCGTACAACTTCAAAAACTTTACAATAGACCAAATTATCATCATTGCAGGTAAAAGACATCCATTGCTGGATAAAGACCTGCCCAAAAATCTCCACAACGACTATGTTCAAGCGCTGCCCGCAACAAAATAAAAGCGAATACTTCTTGCAAAGGTTGCAAAATCTACTCTAGTAAAGCTACTATCTAACCTGCGTGTAAACAAACTAGTGTTGTCCATAGACGATACTAGCTACAAGTTAAACGTGTGGTCTTCCCGACGTGACCGCTTTACGTATTTATGCAGATGTCCCCCCACCCCAACCTCGGTCTTCCCCCTCACACATCCTAAGAAGAATTCAACTAACGTTGTCCCCGACACTTATTATAGGGACAAAGAAAGCCGCTGGCTTAACCGCCTCGTCCTATGTTACGAGCGCGCTTATGGGCAGATTAGTGGCTTGATTTTGCAGGTCAAGGTGAAAGGTTAGGAATATTAATAGATAAGCAGAACACAAGAGAAACTTATCGGTCTCGTAAGGTCGAAGAGTTAATAAATACAGATTTTAATCGAAGACTGACAGGAGCCCTGTGAAGGTATAAATAGGTAGGACTATAAGCTGCATCTAAAAACGTAAAATAAAATAACTTATAAATTACATCTGTCAGCTTATTCTGGCTTCTAATCCTCCGGGCTATAATGGATTCGAATCCCGGGGATACTGTCGAACAAAAATGTCTGGGTGTGACTTTCCTCAGTTTAAGGTCGTCTGTCCGAAGATGGCGGTTTGCTAAGTAGGTTATTTGCGAAGTTTGCGAAGTATGTCCACTGAAGGGTTGTAAAACTTAACATATACCGATTTCATTGTTTTGGAAATTCGCAAGCTTATTTTTCGTAATAATCAATATCAATCAAAAGGACAGAAAAAATATTCATTTTTTTTAGAAAATTTGCTGCCTGGTGTTATTAATAATGAACAAAAAAGAATGAAAAAGTATAATAATAAATTAAGTCCAATTACCTACGCCTGAAAATGCCGTTCATTTCAATGCAGAAGTCGCATCGCATATGCGCCTTTAGAAAATTGCTAACAAGCACTTTTGAATACCAGAAGTCAAAGAACACAGATGTTCAGTAGATAATACGATATTCTGTTCCTTATAAAGATTCCTATTACGACATTTTCTTGTTAAAATTGTATTTCCTCCGGCAAACGCTTTGAATAGAAAGCATAATTTATTGTCTTGGAAAATTTAATGATGGATTTGACTCAAAATAATTCCTGTACTGTTGCAATTTACCTGGCGAAGCCTTATACAGGCAAGCAAAAAAGGGTAATTCAAATTAAATCTAATAAGGAAATTTTATTTTTCAGTAATATCGCAAGTACTTATTATCATACTGTGATAGTATACCATTCGTGAACGGTTATCATACATTTTATAAACAGGTAATGTTTGGGCAATGAAACGTGAAAGAAAAATACGAGTAAATTTCGACTGCCAACCTCAGAGTAACGGTGTGCTTCGTAAAGCACGGAATCGTCTCGCTTTTCAGACAATCAGGTAATTTAGCCATCAATACGATTGATAATTGCGATTGTCGGTACTTGATGGAACTTGGTACACATATTTAACCCCTAAGCTTGGGGATGAAAATGGCAGCAATCTAAAGATAACTCTTGTACTACTGTTTTATTTTACATGAAATAAAAATATATCTATTCACAATAATATTTTTTAGTTTTTATTATTGTGACAAACTGTATTCGACCGTCCCAAGTTAACTTAAATATTTTGAATTATATTGTTGTTTATTGTTGGTTTAGGACAGTCGTTATTGTGACAAACTATGTGATCTAGATTAAGTAATAACCCTGTGAAGATGGTCCGTTGATAGAAACCGGTCGGGTAAATGTAATATACGTGTATTAGCCATCAATGTATTAATCAATTTGGAACCAATCACACAAAGTGATTCTTTTTATTACAATATCCCACCGAGATCCAAACCCAAATCCTCCGTAATGTTAACAGAACGTTCCACTATTCAGTCACAGGGCTGTTATTTACAATAACAAGTAGTCTACTCCCAGAGTCCACTTTACACTTTAGGAATCGTCTAATAGTTAACACCCTTTCAATTTGGCTGCCCAGAGGGACACCAAATGAATTTTAATGACTTTAATGTAATCCGGCTTAACGAAAGCTGATGGCACTTAAATATTTATTAGCCATCGTCCCTTTGGGCCATAACGCGTCGAATATGGATTATTATTAGTATTACTGTTATTATAGTGGTCCTTGATTACGAAATAGTAATTTGAAATCATGGCTGCCAGTTCTGCTTTGTAAAGTGCTCTTCTTCAAGATATTTGACCGGCGGCGGCAGAGGTGCGGCGGCCCGACTACACGTGTTGTAAATACTACATTAGTAGGTAAATACTTATTTACATCATTTTCGTGCACATGGGTAGAAATGTCGACAATGACCTCATAAATCCTGGCGACTTGGGTCAGAGTCAAAATCGAAACAGCGACCCTGAATTATGCAGGCAGGTAGATTACCAACTATGCTGCGTAACCGACACAAAACCTTATAATTTTATTTTAGGCCTTGACACAGGATAAAGAGTATTTGCCTAATTCGAACCGTACGTGCATAATGAAATAAGCAAATAAAAGTAACACCCTTCTAAAGACAGTATAGTCGAGGCATGTCACTTCAGGAGCTAGCAACAGGTCGTCGATTCATCCACGCTGACGAGCTAATGGAAAAAATATCAGAGACTTTAACCTCCTCCGGCCCGAATGCGATGAGTTATGGTGTTACGGAAGTGATCATCTTTAAACACGACAATTTTACACTCCATTACATTTATTTGGAAAGTTCCGAGACTGTGAAGATGGATTTACTGCAGTTTTTAGCAAAGATTTCGCTTGGTATGTTTTGTTAGCTTTAGCACCGATAAGAATCCATTTATTCCTATACACCTATATAAACTAAATAAAGATCTTCTTTCTATGAATAAAAATAGAGACAACTTATGTCTTATAGGTATTAGTGACCAAGAATTTTTTTTTTGTAGATTAAAAATTTTAACATTCTTCGAAAACTTATTCCGTAAATTTAAAGAAGTATTCGTTACCTGGCTAGAAGCAGTTCAATATTTGAAACTAAAAGTTGATTCTTTTATAGAATATTTTATTTTGGTGTACATTATACCTGAATTAAAATATTGTTGTTTGACAAAAAAACTGTCACAAGACATACATTATTAGACAAACTATAATTTTTGTGGTTGCGTTCGAGATTTTAATTTAATTATATTTATGTTAATATGATTGTGTTTGGTTAAATCTGTCGCTACAAAGCACATAATCTGCAATGATAATTTAATTTACAAAATTTCCTGCATTGTTCCGTAAACCAGTGTTTACGTTGGAAATCGCTTAAAAGCTTTTGGTATCAAAAACTAATTGGATACAGCTAATAAATCTGCTCCTGTCAATCAGGGATGGCCAACCCTTAATAAAACGGTTCCAATTCGGCAGGCTACTCATAAGATTGTCTCCAAATAAAAGCTAAGCCAGCAAAAAAAAAAAAAAAAACAGTCTGAAGCTTTTGGCAGCTTCTATTCTAATATGCAACTTATGATGATGATATCTGAGTCATATTTTATTTTGGTTACTTATGCAAAGCGAAACTTAATGGACCAATAAACACCCGTTTATTGGTCGTGCTTTTATGAAAGATATTTTTTTTGTATCAGTAGAACGCCAAAAACATGTACCCATGTAGGCCTATCGATACTATCGATAGTTCGTTTAGTGCAATACTATTGATAAGCAGCAATAAGTTTTATAGCCAAGACTCAAAGCCGTGCACTTGCGAGTTTCCCATCCTTACTCTATAATATGCCTACCTACATCAAACAGTGGTTGTTCTACCATCAACCATGTAATATAATCCGCTTAAGCTGTATTTGATTACATACTGTGCATGCGCTATTAGTTCAGTGTACATGGGGAGTTGCGATCACAATCAATAGGCCAGACAATGGGGATTGCGGGCGCCGACAATAGTGTCACTAGTCGCAATATGTCGCTCTACAGAGCGACTAATGACGTGATGTCAAGCGTACAGCTTCACTCTGCTGCGTCTGCTCAAGACGATCCTTAGTAGGCATTCCGTTTTTAAATTTTAGGATTTTTTCTGGCCACATTATAAATGAACTCTGACGGCGTCGCCTGAGGTAGACGCCAAAGATCAAAATTGGAAAAACCACGCTTTACCATGCATGTCTGTCAGCTGAAAAATAATACTACAAGGACTGTAATTTAGAAAGTAGACAGAACGTGTTAAATTACTTCATATATTTTCGTTTCATGTACAAATAGCATAAGGCATTGAAATAAAAAAGAAAATGTTATACTTTTTAGAATAATAAAAACAACCGCTAATGATGAGTTAAATAAATATATAAGCATACATTTTTGTTTTAATTAAAGTATGGAAAACAATTTCGACGTTTAAATAATGTTGCAGCGAATAGTAGGAATTTAAAATGAAATAATATGAAAAACAATGTTTGGTATTTCATTAACTACGAATCAGCACCAAATTTCAACTCTGTGTTTCACAGAAAAGCTAGGGTACTTAATTATAGAAAATGTTTGCCTGTACAAATTCATCATCAGAAATAGTAATAGCAAATTCAACAATTAGCTGTGGAGAGTTAAATACGTCACGGCGGCGTGTAAGAACCATCTCGTTGATAACTCATATACATTCCAACCGAGAGGCTCGAGCCTACCCAGAATTAAGGACTGGCCAGTGCGAGCTCGTCGACTTTGAATTTTCTTTGCAGGTGTGTGCAGGTTTCTTCAGGACGTTTTAAAAAAAACTGTTTCGAAATTTTTAAAACAAATTGCTACGTGATGGGTTTGGAACCGGAGCCAGCGCAGGACGGGAAGCAGAGGCCACTACACCACATCGGCGCCCTACCGACCACCTCAACATCCATTAATATCCTGTTGCAATCACTGTGATTTAGTCTTCAATAGACGTCGCAGTGTACTCTGAAGTAGCTTCATCTGAGCCATTGTCTATTTCCATTAAGGTATCTTACATGTCAGGGCAAAGCGAAATTTGATGGACGATGTTTGAAAGGAGTCTCCCGTGTTCACTCATATCTCTATGTGACAAAGGCTTTACAGATGGCCTCCGCAAACAGTAGATCTTTGGCTAATCGACCTAAATAAATATGAAGAGGCTCGCATTTAAGTAAAGACCACAGACATATAAGACGTTATAATAAATGATTGTGGTAAAAACATCCATGATAAAATGTGACATTTAATTAATAAGCATTTTGTTGGGTTTTTATAGGTGTACATGATTTTTAAATTAATTGTGTGGGTTACACAAAACATAAATCGAGTATGAGGCAAGTAAATTGATTCCAAAAATTGTCGGCCACAAATTATCTTAAAAAAATGGTAATTAAGTTTTAAATAACCAATTTCAGTTTCAGTTTATTTATTTCGCAAACAAAATTATTTGTATTCGAAAGTTTGTATAAAAAGAATAAAATACAATTCAAATAAAATAAAATAAAATTCAAATAAAGTACATCATAAAACCTGTTGCAGTTTTAACCAAAACTACTTTTCTGTACCTAATAAAATACACATTAATTCCATTGTTTAACAGAAAATATATTTAAATAATTGTTTATCTTTATGTTACAGTGTTTATGTTGTTTTGAGTAAAATTAAATAGTTAAATAAATATAAGGTTTCTAAATATGAAGTGCCGGTAAGTGTATATTTGTGATAAAAATCGAAATATTAATAGTTTACATAAAGATCGTATAAATTCCGCCAGCAGCACGATGGGAACATTTCCACCGGGTGCTATTCAGGGCGGTTTGTTTGACCACGTTTAGTTGTTAATTTGACGATGTAAAATATTTAATAATGAAATTGTGAAAAATAAATAATAATTAAATATTACTGATAATATTTTTGATACGATCGTATAATATATAATATTCAACAGCTATTAAGGTATCGAGGAAAGAGATACATGTGATTTCCGATCCAGACAACCTTTGTCAGTCCGACACGGCAGGATAATTACAATACATTCATCAACGGCCCGTTACAGTCCACTGCTGAACTATGAGCCTCCTCCGCTTAAGTGGAGGGTTTTGCCATAATCTCCACGCTTGGCAGGCGGGTTGGAGATCGCAGATTAAAAGGTTACTGTATCAGAGAGCGCTGCTACCCGTTCCCTGTTTAATGTGTAGTCCCTAAGTCGCCTCTTACGACACCCATGGGAAGAGTAGGGGTTGGTGACAAATGTATTCTACTCTGCCGTCACCACACGGCGTATTACAATACATTAATGCTTGTAATTGTCGTCTATCGGAGGATATAATCATCGCACACAATTATTATGTAAATACACATAACAAATGTCAGATGATCTGGAACAGATACGAGGGCTTATTCCCAGAGGTCCGTATGCAAAGTTTGTACTACACACTTTTTCTTTTTTAATAATCGATGAGCTTGCGATTAATGTGCATGATAAAAATTTTCATTGCTAAGGTCGCTCGTTCATTTTAAAGCTGATTTTTAGGAGGCATATCTAGTAAAACTATTTCGTAAACTCAATCATCAAAACGCTGCACCATTACTTAGCTTTTGCAATTTCATTTAATTTGTGATATAGATACTAGGTGCTACTACCACATCTTGAACAGTTTCCAAAGTTTTTGCTATTTTCTTTAATTATCATCAACATTTTAATATAACAATCAAATCACTGTTGAACATTTTGTTTTCGAAATCAAGATGATGCCGTCTGAAAAATAAGGATGCCACGCTTTTGTTTTTTTATCCAGGTCGTTACTGTTTTATTTCTTAGTTCAAAACATATCCTTTCCACCTTCAAATAACCTGTAATAGAACTTCGAATATATGAAAAATACCACATAATCTTACTTTTGGCAAAGGTACTCGTATTTGGCCATCTTGTCGTGCGTTTACAACAACACATATGAGTACAAAACGTTTGTTTTTTTCGAAGCAATGTCTGGTACGGGCTTTAACCAGATAACTGCTGTTCTAGTTGTGTTATGCATGTACTTCTGCTTCTTCTTCAGCCATTTTCAACCGCTAAGGTGTAGGTCTCCTTCAGGTTATGCCATCTATCCCGGTCCTGCGCAGTTTCCAACCACTTTGTACCCGCCAGTCTTTTGATGTCGTCGTACCAAGGTATCTGTGGTCTCCCTCGAGGGCGTTTCTCGCCCCACGGTCTCCACTCCACTACCGCCTTACACCACGAGCCTTGCTTTCGGGCGACATGACCAGCCCACTCCCACTTCAATCTCGCAACCCGTTTAGTAACATCGCTCACTTTACTCTGTTCTCTCACCCACTCGATGCATTTACAAAATATATAATATAATATACAATAGTCAGTATTCAGCAACATTCACCCCGGGGCTTAGCAAACGTATTAGCCTAATTGATTTCTGTGATTGTATTAAGGTGGATATTAACGTATTTTGTACTACCATTAGTGTAATCCGCGCTAAATTAATTAATTAATTAATCTATAATACTTATCTGTCCTCAGATACATAACGTCGCAACTGACAAGTTAAACGTTTTTGCAGAAAAAGAAACAGCAGACGTGTCTAATCCTGTGAAAAGTTATTTTTTGTTTCTAAATTTATGCCTTATTTACCACAATCAACAAGCTGTAATTAAGGGTATTAATATCTATAATCCCGAGACATATCAGCTGATCGAAACCAGAAGTACATTATCCTGTCCAGTATGGTACCATATCGCCGTGTATGACATTTTAATTTATTTATCGCAAGCATTTCAAAATACATAGAATAATTGAAAGTCTTAAGTCAGTATCTCATTAAAACGAGATGTTAACTTATTGTTTAAACGTCCTTGTTGTTTTATTTTAAACAATACCCAAACTTAACAACTAGCGCTTTAGTCCCGAGTGTTTTCGTGCAAAAATGTGTCCCATCACGGAGTTCTAACTCCGACACTTCTACGTTTATTTCTTGGGGCAGGTACACACATTTAATATTGACAGAGTTAAAAACATGCAAATAAACTGCCGTGTGCTGACGGCAGAGTAGAATACATTTGTCACCAACCCTACTCTTCCCGTGGGTGTCGTAAGAGGCGACTTAGGGACTACACATTGAACTGGGAACGGGCAACAGCGCTCTCTGATACAGTAACCTTTTAATCTGCGATCTCCAACCCGCCAGCCAAGCGTGGAGATTATGGCAAAACCCTTCACTTAAGTGAAGAAGGCTCATAGTCCAGCAGTGGACTGTAACGGGCCGTTGATGAAATAAACTGCCGTAAAAAGTTCGATACACAAGACTAGCGATATGAAATGTAAGAATTAACACAGTTACCCTTGGTATACGTATATATATAATACAGAATCATTTTTTTAGGTATTTTTTTACAGACCTAATCACTGTTTCTACCAATGTGGTAATATAGCGAGCGCGGGCTTGCGTTTAGATAGCCTTTCGCAAAACTGGCCGTAATACAATAGATGTTAATAGAAACTTCGAATCGACATGACGAAGAGCATTGTTGGTGTAAACCTACTAACAAAACATACAAGCATACGAATTACAAAATTTATATTATTTCTAAAATATAAATTCAGGGAACAGAATTAATAAAACCAACGATTTGAGATTCATAGACAAAATAATAGTCTATCAATTTTTATAAACAGAGGCCGAATATATTTTTGTTTGTTTGTGTACCTGGCTTTACATTGCGCCGTACATTATTTATTTCTGAACTTGCGAACTTACCTGCTCCTACATTTTTCATGTTTCACAAACTTTTTCTACCATCTAATGACAGTGTTTTTCTGCCAAATGGGTAACAGAAAGTTTTTGGGAACTTTAACCGTAGGTTATATCTCTCTCGCGAGCGTTTATGTAAGTATTTTAGGGGTAAAAGTGTCTCAAATCAAGTTACCAGATTCTTATACACTAAGCGTAACGAATACTAAAACTTTTCATATCAACAAGAATAAGCAATACAAGACAAGCGCGTTATACCTTTTCAGGTGTCGGAAATTCACACAATGACATCATCGCTGTTTTACCTGTAACAAGAAAAACGTATATATTAGAGGGTTAAAACAACAGAAATTGTCTTGTTATACCTATAAGTTAACCCTAAATCACCTAAGCTCTTAAAACCCAAGCCACATGTTGCTACTTAATTAGTTTTCTTTGAGAAAAGAACATTCTAAAGAATATTGCATAACGCCAAATTAAACACTAATAATGTTACAAATCACGACCTTAGAGACTCATGCACACATCTTTCACACTTCACACACACGCCTCATCACACACTCTACATCTTCACACCATACACACCACATACTTACTTTAGCAGATATTACTTGTTTTTCTTTAAACCTTTCCTTATAAGGTAAATGTTAGATTCTATCCTAACATTAGAAACTTTTTTTTTCTTTTTAGTATTAGACTAAGTTCAATACAAATACTTTGTGTAATACAGAGCATAGCAACTAATTTGTCACAACATCTTGGTCGAATCACTGCCTCTTAAGATACAGGTTCCCCTAGTTTAAGAGGCAGGGTTTATTGTATGCGACATTTACCAGCCCAAATTTTAATAAGGTACAGTAAAAGCGGGGGGGCAGTAGCCTCGGTACACTTACTCCTTACAGTACACTTGTATTATATTGTTACTGTCATTGTATTTGATATATAAATTTATTATTATTATTCTTGTTTACACACATTATTCCTTGCATGAATTTTTCCCTTTCTACTCGCCAGCCACTCGAAAAATATACTTTGTCACTTACTGTCAAAGTATCGAATTTGTAACAAAGATGAATAACTCGTTTCCGGAGCGAGTATAATAAAATTCATCGAGTCGCTTCTACCTGTAACGCCTACGAATATATTGCCAAGTCTTTGTGTTGAAATGTGTGTGGTTTTGCAGGCGTGAAAATTTTCTAGTGTAATTTTGATTTTTCTAAGTATACTAAAAAAATATATATAATCTACATGTATACAATTTGAAACTGACTGCCTGACAGATCTACGCAGATCCTAGACTTAGATCTAGAAACTTGACATTTGGGTTCCTACTACAGAGGAAGGAATCATTCGCCGCTGGCGTAGTTCTTAGGAAGAAGGCAAACAGAAGGGACTTCGGGAGGAAAAGGCGAGGTCGAATTTAGTAGAAATTGCATTCTAAACAATAACCACGCGGACGAATTTTCGAGCGGAAAGCAAGTATTAAAAAATGTGGGGACATCTCACTCACGGCCATTTGATCCCAAACTGAGCAAAGTTTGTACTACTATGGGTATCAGACAGCTGATTTATTATAATGGAACGTTTTATGTAATTAAATATATTTCTTTTTCAGATCAAAATAAGTATATAGTCATCAACATCAACGGCCCGTTACAGTCCACTGCTGGACTATGAGCCTCCTCCACTTAAGTGGAGGGTTTTGCCATAATCTCCACGCTTGGCAGGCGAGTTGGAGATCGCAGATTAAAAGGTTACTGTATCAGAGAGCGCTGCTGCCCGTTCCCTGTTCAATGTGTAGTCCCCAAGTCGCCTCTTACGACACCCACGGGAAGAGTAGGGGTTGGTGACAAATGTATTCTACTCTGCCGTCACCACACGGCTATATATTATTATTATGGCTACAGACCACAGTATATAGTACAATTTTATAATTGCGATATAGTGTAAAAATCAAAATAAAGTAGCAAACACAGAGCTTATTTTTACACCGAACGTATCATTCGTCATTTCGCCTCTCGATAGAGTTGGCAACCGCGCCTTCAAACAATGTTAGAGCAAATTCAATCTCGCAAAATAGAAAATATTTTTACGGTCAATGAATATGAAAGTGTGTATCTATGGGGCGGCGGTAGGGTACACCCTACTATAGTGTTATTATTACGCGTAGGAACCAGGGGTTTATACCGTCTTAACACTAAAGTTTAGTGCTCGTTCCACGTATGTTTCGACACTACTGTTGTGCATTTTATAGCCTTCTTTATTTATCATTGCAACTTGAAGTTTGTTACGACTTTTCAGATAAAGTGCGTTGTGATTTGTTTCTAGAGCTTTAAATATTGAGACTGATATTTGTGATCAGCTAATATTGTTTTATAATACCACCCGCGGCTACGCTCGTGTTGTGTAAGATTTTCCCGTGGGAATAAGACTTTTTCCCGTAAAAAGTATCCTATGTGTCCAGTTGGTCAAAAGGGTTCTTAGATTTGCATATCACTTCCTATTACTTTTTGTAGATGTTTTTTATATATAAGGTGTACATAAATTAGCTGACACTATTTTAAAGGATCAACCTATCCATGAAACTGAACAACTTTTCTCAAGAAACATAGGCTGGCGGACGACAAAAAACGTTGTCCATTTCATAAAAAACCGCGCGGCCAGCTTTACTATGAAAGATGCATATTTTTTTCGTCCTATGTTTCTTGGGGAAAGTTGTCCAGTTTCATGGGTAGGTTGATCTTTAAAATAGTGTCAGCTAATTTATTATACTTTATATATAAAAAACATCTACAAAAAGTAATAGAAAGTGATATGCAAATCTAAGAACCCTTTTGACCAACAAATAGTTAAGAAATGTGTGTACAATTTTCTTTGTAGACTATTGTATGAAAATACCAAATCCCTCAGCGGAATATTTATGTTTCGGCAACATTATTTCCCTCGAAATCAGCCGTAAACAGTATTTACGACATGACACTCAGAATAAATGTATCTATACGGGAAACTAGTCTGCTTTCTTTACATATTTTATTTCTAGACAAATTCCTCTATCTGAAAATCTCGTTTGGATAGAGCCCGGCTTCGTGGGATCCGGCCCTCGCGTGCATTAAGTAAACGAAATAGGTTACTTATCTATGATTATTTATCGTCTGAATTTTCTTCATGTGTAGTGTAATTTTTTTATAATATTTTGTCGACTAAACCGCACTGGGACAACGTGGTCGATTAAGGCCTCACCTTTATTATGGGCGTAAGCCTCTCGGTGGAAAAGTTTTATGAGCTGTTGAAGATGTAATTTGTCAATCCTTTTCTTTAGTATAAGTTTTCTTTGTCATTTTTAATTTCCAGTTTATGTTAAGACCGTTCATGGTACGGTAAATATTTTTTATGACATTTTTCTGTGTCGAAAGCGGCGAACGAAAGAACCACTATTTTAGCTATTCCAATTAAACATAGGCACATTCTTTTCTACAGAAGAATGCACGTTTTGGTAGTAGATGTTAACTTCTTAAAACTTTTTATTTTCAAATGTAATTCGATCATTAAATTGCTGGTTTTAGTGTTTGAGTGTCTCAAGAGTCGACGTCAAAACCGCGAGGTTCTCCGACTTAATTAAAGGTGTTAACTTCTTAAAACTTTTTATTTTCAAATGTAATTCGATCATTAAATTGCTGGTTTTAGTGTTTGAGTGTCTCAAGAGTCAACGTCAAAACCGCGAGGTTCTCCGACTTAATTAAAGGTACCTAATGTTGAGATCTCGGATCCGTATTAGGGCCATTGTAGATTTCTTTGGAGGAAATTTTAAATCGATTGGAGGCTTTCATGTCGGGAACCAATCCCGCGGCACAATAAGGCGCGTACAATGGCGGCGGGAGAGCGCCATCGCGCTTACCCGAGGATTACACTATTTACCTTTATTGTATATCTAGTACATATCTACCCATTTGTAGTTCTTTTGTAGAATTTACTTTATGCGTCCCAACAACACGTAACGAAAGCCGTGTGGTGACGGCAGAGTAGAATACATTTGTCACCAACCCCTGCTCTTTCCGTGGGTGTCGTACGTAAGAGGCGACTTAGGGACTACACATTGAACAGAGAACAGGCAGCAGCGCTCTCTGATACAGTAACCTTTTAATCTGCGATCTCCAACCCGCCTGCCAATCGTGGAAATTATGGCAAAACCCTCCACTTAAGTGGAGGAGGCTTATATAGTCCAGCAGTGGACTGGAACAGGCCGTTGATGTTGATGTCCCAACGACGACGTCTATAGATGATTATGATCTTTCCGACCGTTTTCGACCATGGCGACCACTTCGACTCCTAGTCAGTCGGGCGCTGGTGCACCCAAAGATGGCTTTAATAATAATATCAATCAAGCATTAATTATTTTAATATACGGCGGCGCGGTGCAATATTTCGAACTAAGGAGAGTCTTCTTAAAGCTCGGAGAATTAGATCTAAAAACATAAGAGAGAATATTCGTCAACAAAACAATATATTTTCTTAAAGATATAATGGAAAATGTTGAGATTTCTACTGACTTTTTCAAGATAAAAAGGTAAAATAAAAAATATATCTATTGGGTCTCTATTAAATAGTTGCTTATCATATTTATACAACGTGTTACAAAAAATACCAAAAAAAAGAATATTTTTATCAAAGGTATTTAATTAAAGTTTTCCTATCTCTAGTGATCATCTGTGTCAAAGAATATTCGGACCAGATATGTAGGTATATGTGCCTATTTTTTAAATAAGTTATGGTTAAAAATGTTTACGTACTACTTGTACCATAACATCCACATTAGAACAATTAATTTCAAAATGAAAAAACTACAAATAAATAAAAAAAGCTTTGTTAAATAATGTTATGAAATAATAAATTAATGAAATAATGAACTAAATTTTTCAAAATAATATCTATGTATCTAAATAAGTAAACAAGATAATTAAGGCAAAAAAAGAAAATTATTTCTAACATAAATAGATTTCAGTACATCTCTTTTAATAATGTAGGCACAAATGGTGTACATATACTTTTCCGTTCTGAGAATCGATAGTCTATATTTTAGGTGTCAATTGACACTAGAGATGGGAAAATTTTAATTAAATGCCTGTGATGAAGAATATTATTTTTTTTGGTATTTTTTGTAACACGTTGTATAAGAGACACTCAACAAAACGTTTTTCTAAACCATTATTATGTAAAAGCATTCTTGAGACACAATAAGACTTATTTATACCACACGTAATAGAATAGGTCTGTGCCCGAACAAACAAGAGCCCATTATGCCCATTAATATAATTATAAACCGCCAACCCAACGGATTGAATAAGCTCAATATTATTTCGGATTACTTCTCCTAATTTATAAGAGAGATTCGTTAAAAAATCTCTTTGATTAAAATCCTTTCTGGTGTAAAAAGGAATTAACTATTCAGCGATAAAATGCGACAAAGGTTTTATCGGAATTTAAAATAAATACAATGGTCACGATTCACACAGTCACGCTCTAATCCTTAATTTTAGTTCGTCAGTCCTTTTCATCTTTTAAAGATTAAGAAGGGTCAGGAGATGGCCATCCTAATATTAGAGCAGTCAAATATCGAATTTGAACCTTATGGAGGCGTTGATTGCACTATTTTAGAGAGCACGTAGAGCAACCGACTTAAAAATCTCTTAATCTGACAACTATGATCTTATTTTAGGTTATCATTCATTCAAAATAATATCATTCGTTCGTCTGAATTCATCACCTCTCTTTCATTGGTCATAAAAACGAAAAGGATAGCTGGATTTTAAAATTAGAATTAGAAGATGACTTCTCGAATCGAGGCCAATATTTATCTGCGTTTGAGATGAATTATTGATCACTCTATTAGATATATTTTTTTCAATAAGTAGTTTACGCTATTAAAGTAATAGTAGAAAGTACACGGTGCCTTGAAATAAGAAGCCCAATTATAATCGCCAGCAGGTTTATTTCATTCTTTTTGTCGGATATATTTATTTACCGGACCATACCAAGTTAGATCCAACGTTTTTATTAGAGCATTAACGCGAACTGTTTCAACCTACTTAGCTTGTTTCCAGAAGTTTATAAAATATTAAATACTTACCAGTGAAATCGAAAAGTAAGAAAAAAAAATAGCGTAGGAAACTGAAATTATTTTGTACCGCGAGTTTTGCAGATTCGCAAAATACTTTTTGTAGTTTAAGATAAAACCTGCCCATTACCTAGGCGTATAAAACACGTACATTTATCAACGGAAAAACATTATACTTAGTGCAGAAAAAAAAAACTTTTGCATATTAATAGCTTAATGAAAAAAAAATCTAACTCAAAACTTAAAACTCTAGCTAGAGTATCATTTCATAGGTTGTACTTAAGTCCTCCTCAGATGATGATTTTGATAAAATTATTACCTTGGATTATTACCTCGTCTGAATTGACCTTTACATTTTTTGAAATGAGAATTTCGGATGCTTACAAAATGCGCGGTACACAATCCAAAATCAATAACTGTATCAGTATTCGTCTGTTGAATTTGATTCGGTAATGTTGAACTTTTGAACAACCACCAAATAAGTAAGGGGCTCAAACCGACCGGAGCAGACTGGCAAATCGTGAAGCCGTAACCGAACAACGATGTAGAGAACTGCTGGATAAACCAAGCTTGTTATATGGAGTAGATATAAATAAAAATTCATTGATTTTTGTTGAAAAATTAATTAATGAAAATGTAACTTTGCCACAGACATTACAAACAGAAATAAAATAACCGGCCAAGCACGTGTAGGGTTCCGTAATTGTCCAATACTACGTAGGTACCTGTTTAAAACTGTTAACATTCATCAAAAAAAAAATCTATGATATTTGTACCAATTTTTTTACTTGTACAAGTACATTTTATAAGTTGGTCTATTATTCGATAACCTGTAAATCTTACTTGATGTTGATAATTTTCCTTTTAAAGTCATAATATACACTACTTCCGTGAATTTTTTCACATTTCCATATGAGATAGACCTTTTTGATTTAGATCCAGATTAAGTTTGGTTATGTCAGATTAGTAATTTAAAAAGTTAAGTACTTGCCACGTTGAAGAAGTTATTTAGAATGAGGTACGGATTCCATTTCTAACCTATGTTTTTCTGTACGCATATTAGTCAGGATCAAAATAAGTAGGTACTTAGTTTATTTGTAAACGACACTTCCATACGTCCCTAAACCCACGTTCGCGAGTTGTAACAAATCAAACCGTAAAAACTTTGTCGAAGATTTCCGATAAAGCTGCGCGGGCGGCGCGCGGCGGCGGCGGTGGAGGAACTTCTCTTGTACTTATTTGTGCTTAATTTGTATGGAAACGTCTGTTACAATCATTGTAGCGAATCTTCGATGAATTCACACCTGCTTACACAAAGTTTCAAGTCTTTTTTGTTTTAACAGAAGATATAAGATATTATAATATGACAAATTCTTTAGATATATTCGTTACAAACGTAATCAATAAGAATAATAATCTATAAAATATTGCAAGATAAAGTATTTATCTAACTACTAGCTGTACGCCCGCGGCTACGCTCGCGTTGTGTAAGATTTTTCCCGTAAAAAGTATCCTATGTGTTAATCCAGGTTACAAACTATCTCCACTCTAAACATCCAAATCCATACATGGATTCAGTTATGCCATCTCATAACAAGCTTTAAAACTACTACAAATAAATAACAATAAAATTATTTGAGTCTGCAAACGCAGCAAATAATTACGCCCACTACGCATATTAATGAAGTGAGACGAAACGAGAATTAAATATAACATCAAAACGAAATGTTTATAGTGGAACAAAGAACACTACAACAACAATATTCACATTTAATTTGGAACTCGTTTTCATGAAACGCAGTTGGTGTTTACTCAAACAAAACACGACACAAATCGATAATCGGGTACGGCTAGTTAGATAATCTTCTTTTAATTTTTAGGTACATTTGAAAATCATAACAAAAACGTGGAAAATATTTCTGTATGAGGAAAATTTCACCCTCGAATAGAATGCTTATTAAAATAACGTAGAATTTTGTACGCTTGTAAATTCTTAGCAATCAGCTACATTCGACTCCTTCATAATTCATTGGATGTGCGTTTGAAATTTCTCAAACATACATTTGTGAAACGTAGAGTATTTATTCTTAATTCAATTCCAGGTAAAGGTTTTATACATGGTGTTGCTTTTAAGTATTATTTTGATTTTTAGCTTTTTTTTGCTTCTATTTTTTTTTAAGTTTAATGGTCTGGTTTTTTGATGCAGTTTGTAGTATTTGGATACAAAGTTTAATATGTAAAGTATAATATATTCGTTCTTAGATTTAGGCACTACTTTATGGAAGTCCGTATCACACAAGCTAGCTCCGTAAGAATGATCGATTTTTCTATGCTTTCATATTGGATATTAGGATTTAGAAGTATAGATCGATCCTCTCAAATCCATTGCAATAAGCAGAAACAATAGCAGTCACTTGTTTTGTTCCTTTCTGACTGACCAGTACAAACAAAGCTCTCTCAGAACTAGACTCCAAAATGTGAGTCTAAATTTAATTAGACGAATCCAACAATGCCAGTGTGAAATGTTTTCCATTATTCTGTTTTCTGCTCAACCTGAAAAATATTATTTTCCTTTTCAGTATAGTATTAATGTGATGGTGTTTGTTTTTAATAATGCATCCGGTAATTCCGAAAATTATACGACTGCGTTAAATCAAAATCTTTATAAACTAACGAAGTCACCATTGAAACTAATTAGAATATTTTCTATTCTATTTCTAATGTTACGCAAAAATCGCCATCTGGCTGTATGTGTGTGTCTGGGTCGGACAATCAAGATGCAGGTTCGATCCCCGTCTATGATAAGATTAACCAAATTGTTAATTATAGGTATTTGCTTTATAATAAAATTGTTTATTAATTATATTTCTATGAACACCCTGCACATTATCCTACAGGAATCCGCGGCAAGCGTATACAGGGCGTTGCAGAACAAAGACGCGGGTAATAAAATTTGTAAACGGCGGAATGATACGCCCGCTTTACCCCGGCATCCCCTCGCAGGAATATAATGAAAATTAGCCGATTCGTCTCGCCTCGGGCTCCTCAAGAGTAAAAACGTGTATTTTAAAACAGTTTCAAATTTATTTATTTATTCAGTTTGCTTTCAGATTATTCCGTGCTTCGGGAAGTATGTTAGTCCATTACCTACTAAAAATAGTCGTTACATAAGCTATAACCTCCGAGGCTATGACAGGAGTGTTAGGCGGTTCCATAACTCTTGCCCCAGGGCGTTTGAGGTCGGTCGTCTACTTTAAATTCCACACAATACGAAGATATGGGCAGCCTCTGTTTGAATTTCCTTCGCTAATATGCCACTGGTGATTTCTCCCCCCTATTCTACTATTTTTACTAAAAAAAATACAGTAATCTAAAATAACGAGTATGTTTTGTGTATAAAGATTTTTCGGTGGGGGTGCACACTGATCACTCACTCCAATTTAATAATTCGTTAGTCCATAGACTTGTGGCTTTCTGCAGCTACTCTTTCTATATACTCAGGTATTAACGAAAACTGCCAATAACAAACTAGATATTGCTTTCTAAAATTCTAAAACAACTTGAAATTAGCTCCAGCAAGGAAGACAGAATCACTTAAAACCGCTTTTATAGTGAGTTCATTCGAGTGTAGCACTCTGCTACGGCGTAGCACAAAGCGTAGCACGTTCGTAGCTTGGCGGCCAGCCAGCCTACCTGTTGTCTCGTAGAGGCCGAGTAGCTTGACTATCTGTTGCATGTTGTAAGATTGAGAACTTGACTGTTTCTTTAAGGAGAAAAGTTTGGTAAGAACCGAAGTTCACGAAACAACAATTTCGGTAAGTTACAAAGACTTATAAAGTTCATTTGCAGAAGATTCAAGATTGACTTGTATAAACTCGTATACAATATAAGCATATATATTCTACAAATATGTCAATACAAATGAGCGAATTAGGTATGATACTTAGATTTAAAAAATTAAATAAACCAAACTCATTTACTCTTTAATCTAATTTATTAGATCAAGGTAATGTTAAAACAAAACCTTGAAACTGCGAAAGTTTGGTGGCTAGTTATAATTTGTATTATTTGTATTCGATATACCTTTATAATAAAAAATCGAGTTTTAACCGTGAAGTTAAAATATCTCTTAGATTTTACAGGCCAAGTAAGACGTGCTGATTCCACACTCATATAAACAATAAAAAAACAAGGAATGGGTTAAATGTAGGAATAAGAAAATAAATAGAGTGATAAGAGAAAATCCATTACAAACGAATATTGCACGGAATCCGCAACAATCAGCAATTCATTCTCTACCTTCAAAATCCTTAGAAACTAAAACTAAAGAAACTCCTGTTATCCATCTAACAATGAGGCTAATTCTTACGGTCACGCTCTAATCTTTAATTTAAGTTCGTCCGTCCTTTTCACGTTATAAAGATTGAAAAAGGACAGGAGATGGCCATTCTAATATTAGAGCTGTCAAACATCAAATTTAAACATTATGGCCGTGTCGCATAATTTTAGAGAGCATTTAAAACATACGACTTAAAAATCTCTTAATCTGACAGCTATGCCCTTATTTTAGGTTATCATTCGTTCAAATCAATATCATTCATTCGTCTCAATTCGTCACCTCACTTTCATTGGTCATAAAAACGAAAAAGATAGCTGGATTTTAAAATTAGAATTAGAGCATGACTTCCCGAATCGAGGCCAATACATTTTACATCACCAAATCAACGAATACTGAAGTAATGCGCATTAAAATTACAGGCAATCTTATCTCGCGACACCCGAATTAATGCCCGAATTATACACACTCATTAAAACAATATTAAAACTGTGAGAATACAACATTCAGAGTGAAAACACAAAGTCCATGTAAAAATTCGTTTGCAATATTCTTATTGCAAAAAATCTGCAACAATCAGTTTATCTTTATATAGTTAGACCTTCAAAATCCTTAGAAACTAAAACTAAAGGAGCTTTTGTTATCCATCTAAAGGAGGCAATACATTCTACATCACCAAATCAAATAAAAGACGCAACAGCTAAAATACAATCCGGCCGAATACCGAAGTAATGCGCATTAAAATTACAGGCAATCTTACCTCGCGACACGGTAAACGAGTGGATCCACGTGTAATGCCCGAATTATACGGGACCCCGAGTAATGGCCGCGCCCGGTAGCGGGACCGGCGCAGATCCTCTTCTCAGCTGCATTTTTTACGGAAACGTAATCTGTGATCTTATCTACACGCTTGCTCATTTGAACGCAGCACTTATTTCAATCTGTTAGATAAAAAGGACGTTTTATGAACGTTGTTGATATATCTGGTTATTAGGATACGTCTTCGGTAATGCTGCGGCTGGCAGTGCTTTCTAAACACCAAGTAGGTACCATTGTGCTTTCGTATTTCGAAACCATTTAATACCACTATCATGTAAGTTTATTCAACGCTCTCAGATGAGAGCTTAAGTCACTCTCACGGTGAAACTAAACATTAAATCAAACTCTATTCTGGGTCCGCGAGGTCAACTTAGGCCTGATCATTCTAATTTAATATAGGTTCTAGCCCATAATGAAGTAATAATATCTAACCTACATATTTGACTCTTATTACAAATAAATCCTGCATTTATTCCATGTTACGTACATAATACGTGTACCTAAATTATTATAAAAATGTTTAGAATTAAATGGATTTAATTTATCGCTACCAATTCTTCGAAAACGTTTTATTACTGAAAACTCAGCTAAATAAAATGTACTGCAGTGCAATGTCGACGGATTTTACAAACAAAACTATTCCGAATATGCCAACGTCGCCACATATCAGATTCGCAAACTAATGAATTTAGTATTTCAGAATTAATGCCAACATATATCGACATACTATGTTGAATTCTATTTTAAAATATGAACAACGTAGTGAGTAGGGATTGCAATTGCTGGATCCAGCATCCAGCAGTCCAGCTGGATCCAGCACATTTATTGACCTACTGGATCCAGCAACAGGCGCTGGATCCAGCAATGCGGATCCGACTTATATAAATTTTTAAATAAGAGCCAAAGACACTTCGCTAAGTATTATTCCGTTCCGTTCTGATGTATTATTTTAAGATTATATAATTCCGGAATGTAAAAGAAGTTAACAAAAATAGATTATTAAACCTTGATATTTAAGATACTGAAAGCCTAATAAGAGGTAGTAAAATGTAGTGGGCTAGGCAATTATAACGCAAATGTTTGTGAAATATTGATATTGACATTACGCAAAGAATAAAAAAGGTCATTAAAGGTAAAGTACTTAAAATATAATTATTGAAGATAACATCCCCTCATTTTAACCAAAAGACGTCCAATGCTAGATAAAAGCATAGCCTAAACCCTGCAAAGATATGATACTAGTCTTGTATTGGAGAGAAAAAGCATAATTGATTAATAAAAAAATAAGAAAATCGTCAACAGCTCATCCCCACCGAGGGGCGTAAGAAAATAATAATTATTTTTTCTATTACGATTACTCGAGTACAATTTTGAAACTGACGGTTTTATAGCTAACACGTTGTAGGAGTGGTGTGTCTGTGTAGGAAGAAATCCTCATCAGCACATAAACAAATATGTGGTAATATATTTCACATACGGCTATTTAATCTCAAACTAAGCAAACCCTATTGGTATATTTAGTATAATTTTAATTTTTACAGTCTCCTGTCACGGTCGCCAAATGTAAAAAGAAACTGGTCTGCCTAGGTTTATGGATATTTTAAATACGTACAAGGAAAAGCAGCTTTGTTTTACGCCATCATTTCAAGTCATTTGACATACCAAATACAATAATATCTTTTTCTAATCATTCCACAGTTTTGCTAAAGAGTTTTTAACATCTTCTGTTTATGAAAAATAAAGTAAATAAATTAAAACAAAACCTTAATACTATGTTCTATAAAGCTTAACCTCTGAATTTAAATAATAAATTGCAAGCAGAAGACGTAGCGTGGGTAGACCAGATACAGGCTAAGCAGGATTGGTGATTGTAGAAATATTCCCTTGATAACCAAATAAAGCCCTGCATACTCCTTTAGAAGTAAGAGCGTGTATTTTCAATTTACCGATCGTTCAGAGGGAGGTAGCACTATAGGAACTGATGCCAACGGCACCAGACTAGTGCTACGACATGGCACATTGAATAGCAAGAGGAGAGCAGAAACTCTGGCGCAAAGCCAGCGACACCTGTTGACTCTAGCAAATGATTTTATTTTCAAGTTTTCCGTAGTTTAGCTGGTAGATATCGCTTATATGTGAACCATTCTGGTTCTCCTTGAGAGCCCACAAGCTTTGCTCGCCCTTTTGGGGATAGGAGCGTGATCATATGAATGAATGAATGAATATAAAGCTACGCGTTGATTATCAAATAAATTCAAAATTCTTTTAGTTTATAGAGCAATACACAACGACCAAGATACCTTATACTAGTAGGCAACTCCACAAAAAATACATTTGGTCGAACCATTCTCATAAATTAGATAATCTTTTCAGATACAATAAATTAAACTTTATAATCTCAAGGAAAGCCATATTAAAGAGCTAATAGTGAGGAGCACAAATAAATGTTCGAAATATCGTACCCAATATGTAGTTTAATTTAATAAATTGAATATTCTAATGCTGTTTATTTGCCCCTTTATTCAAAGTTAGTTACCTACACTCACAAAATAATTCTCAGAAAGAGCTAGTTGACTGTTGAATATCTTGGATGGTCAAAGAAGTTCTTGGAAGTTTTAACTAAGAAGTAAGTAATCATAAACTCGCTTGTAAAATAAATATAGGAAAACTCATGCAATTTAAATGGAGTGACCTCGTTACACAGTCGCGTACGTCACTGTTGTTATACTGTACCCTATATTCATAAGACCTTCTATGTACCAACTGTGACTTGCAATAAATGTTTTATGTTTATGTTTATGTTTATCAATATTAGTTTTACCTCAGTAGATAACAAAAGTGTTAAAAAACAGTAGCTGAGGTTGAAAAATGTTACACCAAAGTTGTTCGATTTCGGATAGTTCAATAATTACAATGCAAAAAACACAACTTCTAACGCACCAAATATAATCAAAATGCCTGGTAGGTACGATACATAGTGAATTCAATATTCTTCTAGCTGAGCACGACTCCATGACACACCTACCTGTCTCACTAAGCCCAGTAAACAAACTAGGTTTAAAATAACATACCTAGTTAAGACGCTTCGAGTAACCATAACCTGAGTAAAGAATATTCTTTAATATTGAAGACAAACTGTTACATAAAACGAGGCGCTACAATATATCTTTCAAAAACGAAAACAACGTCTCCTTTTATCATGCTATATAAATTATAATTATGCACCATTATATTTAATCAAAATAGAAAGTAGACGTGCACTGAAAACGCATTATATCCAGATTCTGTGATGAGTTTAAAAGAACCTGAACTTACGATAGAAACATTTGACTTTTCGTTGAAGATCGCTGTGTGTGTTACTTTTTTTTGACGGACCTAATAGCTAAGTACTGCAACGCGTCAATAAACCCCGGGAACTTATTTTGACCATCAAAAAGAAAAAGATCAGTTTTTTAGGGCACGATCGATACTACCTGCTCCAAACTATAATGATGGGAAAAATAGAGGGTAAACGACGCGTTGGCAGAAGAAGAAAGTCGTAGCTCAGGAATGTGAGGGAGCCAGCGTTGAAGAACTGTTTCGCCTGGCAAGAAACAAGAGCAAATATGCAGAGCTGACAGCCAACCTCCAGTAGGAGAGGCACCGCAAGAAGATGAATCACTATTTGTACCAAAGTGGTAATTATAGCGGATGCGGACTTGGAGCTGTGCTACAGAAAAGTAAATTCTTAAACATGACAATTGACATCCATGTAACAGGACATAACAGGACACATCTCTAGTTTTCTATAACCAGCGGCAGTTTACCCTAAAATATGCTAGGAATAATGTAGACGAGATGTTGTGTAATTCGGGAAATTCTAATTAGGCGGGCAGCTGTTCTTTTTTTAATTTTGTCGTCGAACGGCGCCGGCAGATGTCGCGAGATGTTCGGACAGATATAAAGTAGCTACAAACTTTACTCCCCCTGGTGTGAACGGTTCCTAACAATTTGTTATAATATCGAGCCCCTCTGTGGGGACGGATATGAGCTGTTGATGATGATGCCTGTATTTTGGATGATGATCATGTACTTGAAAATGAGAAAGAAGCTTTAGAAAAAATCTAATATTGACCAATGAATCAGTCAGTCGAGCTTGACAAACGAATTAACACCAACGGATTTTAATTTCCCAGAAAACCGAACCAGGAGCCTCGGCATACCGAATTTACGCGAAAAGTATTAAAATAAACTTTAAAAAAAATGAAGTATGGACAGTACATGAATAAAGTAAAATAAATATTTAACAGCTATTTCCATTTGATATTTAAATTTAAAATATTGACATAGCTACCGCCGAGCGCATTCGATTACCGGTTTCAATTCGTTTTGACACAGCACTTGCCCGGGGCTACTCGGGAACATGTTGTTCATAATTTACGCGATTCAGAGGAAACAATACTACAAACGATACGGATAATGAAAACAATTTTACATCGTGAATTCAATCGAATTACCTTTAATGCATTGTTTGCCGGTTTGGGTCTGACAGACTTGCCACAGGCATTGATAGTAAATTATCAAAAAATTAGGGCCTTGATGGTAATTCCAAAACTTTGTTGCACTTTGTATTTAAAAATAGTGAATGGATTTTCAGGGCATTTAATATAAAGTAAAATTCGTTTCTTAAAAAACGTTTCTTTGTTTAGAACCTATCAGTGACAAGACAGGCATCAGCAGCGAGCACCTATCTAGAGTTTTCAAATTACATTTCTGCATTTGGGTCGCACTTGGGACGGTAAAAAGAAAGTTGCAACAGCAATAACCGTAGTTAACATCCAATATTTAGGAAAGTATGCGTATAATCGATGTATTAGTCTTTGAGAGGAGGAGTTGTAGCATTTCCGGTCTATCAGACCAAGCTTACGGTATGATTTCCATCCACCAGGCACACAAAGGGTCAAAGAACATCGGATCCCATTTGCAGTGCACTAATGGGTATAACGTCTGCTACGCGCCGTTTTGCGGTATTAATTAATGTAAGGGTTTTATTTTATTTATTTTATGAAATATCTCGCCGGCTCATTGAATTTTAATCTCCAATGTTCCAAAAAGTAGGTGGAGCTGCTTGAAAGAGACTCATATCTTGTTAATTAAATCTCGCTGTGGGGCGCCTCCAGCGGGGGCTGGCTCTTGGCTTTTGTAAGTCCTCACAAATTCAGAAATAAGCAAACCTCAATTTAAAGTTGACTTAAGGAATGTTTATAAGTAAATATTAGCTTTTGCTTAGGAAGCTAAGCTATGCTTGCTCTACTCGTTGTGACAAAAGAAATTTATTAAAATATACATTAGATTACGGAGCTCTTCGGCTTAATTTTTCCTTTAATTTTCCGTGTTTTTAAAGTGATTTTTGTCTTATGTAAGTATTTTTGTTCGAATGAAGTTCGTATAAGCCCACTGTATTTTAATTTAAATCGCTTTGACTACTTCGAGTTTTAGAGCATGTTCTAACCTATTTTATTAATTATAATCAAACATTATTAACCGCGTTATTTCCAGCTGCACTTCAAAGTTTCAATACCATGCAGATAAAGCCACGGGCAGTGCGCTAGTCAGTTATAAAATGAAATTCAATTTTACCCTGGAAGATAAAAATTAAATAGCATTATGAAATGTGCGCGATTTCTCACTGGTTTTAATGCTGTTAATCTTCCATTATCACGAAGCCGATCCATCAAATTGGCTTCATAATGTATTACCATTTGAATTAGCTGACCGTATGCACAATGGGTAACTAAGTTACTCCCTTTGTGATATGTGATTCTTCATCCTACCTTCCTTTTGACGCAGCTCATACAATTTACTTTTCACAAAGAGAGTCTCTCGCGTTTGTGAATTGTAAGTAGGGTATCTTTAGAGATAAGAGGTTTTTATTTTTTTAAACCTCTCATGTAGAAAGGGACAATTTACACATTGTTCGACTCCCGGTAAACAAATTTACTTTTAAAAATTAATTTCAATTCAGCATTATGACAGCGCTGTACTGACACGATGGCAGTAGCGGATCAGCAAACCTCCCTAGACTCTACCTAGAGGCTGTAACGACTAAAAGCGCACAGTAAAATGAGCGTATTACTCGTATTTCATTTGTCTGGCCCGGTAGGTTTGTACGAGCCGTTGTTTGCGCGCCCGCATCCCCGGCCGCAAGCCTCCATACCTCGCTGTTTATTGTTAACATTACATTTAAATTTGCCACTGAAAACCCTTAATTATGCGACCAGCCACCCGACCAGCCCGCTGTCCTTTTCGTTTATTGACACGGACGTTGTGGAAAATTAAGCTATTGGAGGAGTTACTGCAAGAAGGAATACTGATTAGAAATGATAGTCGCACATAAGTGCGTATTAGCAACGAAAAAAAGTTTGGGCCTCTTTATAGGCATTAAGTCCGTAGGTACGGCGTTTATATTAGATATCGATTATCTTCCAGACTTACACCGGAGTAAGAAAATAATGTTTTAAACCGTAATACTCAAAATAAATGTCATAAAAAGTAGTCATAAAGTATAAAAATAGCAGAAAAACTTAAATGCATTCACATGTTAAGTAGGACAGTAACATAAAAACCGACGCTACAAAATAGCGCTAACTTTGGTACGAAATATTTAAAGCGGCTATAGAATTAACATACCCTCTTCAATTGTCGATGCATTTAACATTTTACACTCAATGACCAAGTAAGGATCGATGATTTTAATCCTCCTCTGTAAAATATATTTGATTCTTTTGATTTGATTGATTTTTGGCACACCTGTTACAGTTTCATGAAAAAAATATGTTCTTTTCCAGTAAAAAAAAAAAGGTTACCCGCTTTATGGGGTCCATCAGCGAAATGGGACCCGTATCTCTTTATTCAAGGCACTTTAATTTACACATTTTAAATGGCATCTAAGTCCCGTGCGTCCTCTGTGTGCGCCTGAGGCAAGTCCCATTCTTTATACAAAGGGCATATTATTGAAAAGGTGTGGTCAAAGGAATCCTTTTTATTATATTGCCATTTATTCAGTTGTTTCTGAACTTATTTTCCGAGAGCCATGTAAAGTTATTAGAGCGGGACCATTGTCGTAGCTAACATAAAAAAGTTTTTCGAAAGTACGATATAGAGGGCTACCGCGTAGTTTGATTGAAATGAATACCTGTCTTTGAATTGTTTTATGAAAGGCGCTTTCAGGCGGAAAGCAGGTGATGTGGCGATTTTTCATTTAGACACTCTCGACAATAGATGGCGCCAGCCGTCACTCGATGAAAAAAAAAAAGATTTTTAGTTGAGAAACGCAACCACAAATTAAACCTTGTTTTAAAAACTACGATATTTTTTGTATGTCGCGATCTACAACCCGAAATCCCGATTTGTTTTACCTTTTGCCCCGATTTAAAACAAATCAAACCTGGCAACACTAGTCCTAACAGACCTCAAGGCACAGCACTGGTCGCATCCAGCTGCTTGCCGCTGTTCACCAGATCTTCAGCAAGTCTAACACGAAGTCAAATTCTAATTGAAACCTTACTAATATTTTATAAATATTTGTTTATATCTGTATATTTGTGAATCATCTTCTTTTGTGAGTTGTAAGGTTAACAACCAACCCCACACACATAACTGTCAACGTTGTGGAGCCACTTAAAATACATTACATATCGATAATTGAGTATCGATACTAAAAAAGTGATAATACTATCGATTTTGATATCGAAAAACAAAGCGTGCGAAGTTTAAGAGAAAGGAGTAGTAAAAGGCGATAAAATATAGAGAAACAATATAACATCTAGACCAATACATGCACAATGAGCCCAAAATGCTAAATTAATTATCGAAAAAAATGACGATAATTTTACAGATATTTCAGTTCCTGTTTGAAACACAAACACAAACTGAAATTTATTCCAACTGAGTTGCGCGGTAGTGAGGACGGTATTGTTCGAGTTTTCAAATACTGCGACCGAACAATGAAATGGTAAAACAATATTGTTTTTTTTAACCTGGAACTGAACACTGAACATGTTATATCGTATTGACGTAATGAATGGTATTTGCGTTGTGAGGTAAAATTCAACATTCTAAATGCAAACATTTCACTGACTTGCCGACATAAACGGATTATTTACTGCATTGTTTCATATGAGTTTTTTCCAAAACTCAATATTACTATAACATGAATTTGCCGTTTAAAAACTATATCCACTCGCTTTGTAAATAAAATGAAGTTTTTCTTTCTTAGCGAAAACATACTCGTAGGAATAATGTAGGTACAATCGGATAAACAAACATATCATCATCATCAACAGCTCATATACCTGGGCTGATTGATAACTGGCCGAAACGACGAACTTAAAAAAATGATACGCAAAAAAATATATTACATTATATTTTGGCATCTTTTTGAAAATAGAACGCCAAATTTGAATTTAATCGAACTGGTGGAATTTGTTTGATAGGACGTAGAACTTTCTCTGTCGTAAATTTTCTTAACAATGGAAAGAAACGAAATTCGTGCGGTGATAAAGTTTTACGTTTTAAAACAGAAAACAGCAACCCAGATTAAAACCAAGCTAGACAGTGTTTTAGGTAATTCTGCTCCTGCATTGAGTACAATTCACACCTGGGTAACTGATTTTAAACGTGGAAGACAGAGCTGCGAAGACGCCCACAGGTCTGGCCGTCCAAATGAAGTCACGAATCCGGACATGATAAAAAAAAAACACAAAATTGTATTGAATGATCGGCGCTTGAAGTTGCAAGAGATAGCAGAGATGGTGAGCATTTCATCTGAACGCGTTTTTAATATTTTGCACCAACATTTGGGAATGAAAAAGCTTTGCGCGCGATGGGTGCCGCGTTTGCTCACTGTTGACCAAAAGCAACGTCGAGTGGACGATTCATCGGAGTGTTTGGCGCTGTTTAACCGAGATCCTAACGAGTTTTCGCGACGTTATGTAACAGTCGATGAAACCTGGATACATCATTATACTCCCGAGACAAAAGAACAATCTAAGCAGTGGACTGAGAGCGGAAGACCTGCGCCGAAGAAAGCAAAAACGGTTTTGTCGGCCGGCAAAGTGATGGCGACTGTTTTTTGGGATGCTCAAGGGATTATTTTAGGGGATTATCTGCAAAAAGGAAAAACAATAAATGGAGAGTACTACGCAAGCTTGCTGCAAAAATTAAGTGAAGAAATCCAGAAAAAACGACCACATTTGGCCAAGAAAAAAGTTTTGTTCCACCATGACAACGCACCTGCACACACGTCAATGGTTGCAGTCGCCAAACTCCATGAATTGCGGTTCGAATTGCTACCGCATCCACCCTATTCCCCGGATCTGGCCCCGTGTGACTTCCACTTATTCCCAAACCTGAAGAAATGGTTAGGTGGCCAGAGATTTTCATCAAATGAAGAAGTCATGGTTGCCGTGGACGAGTATTTTGAGGGGTTGGATAAAACATTTTATCAAACTGGTGTAACGGCATTGGAGAAGCGCTGGACTAAATGCATCGAGGTAGAAGGAAACTACGTTGAGAAATAAATTTATTTTAAATAGATTTTTAAAGTTTTTCTTTGTCGTTTCGGAAACTTATCAATCAGCCCGAGGGGACAACAAACACATATACTCGTGACTAATATGTCCCTCCTTCCTTCACCCAATCGGTTGATATGGACGGTAGAAAATTTTTCAAAATAATTATATTTCTTTTTTGTTTTAATAAATGTCAAATTACTCATTTATTTAAATTTTATCAGTAACTACTTGAATTTCGTCAGCTACTTTTTGAAGTAGTTACTTTTCTCTGTTAATTAATTCAAAATATAAATTACATACATATAACCAACCTACTTTTATTTTAATCGCACTTGTACGCAAAAGGGTGGCTTTTGGGAAATCAGAACAATTTCCTAATGGCCTCGAAGAGATTTTACACAGACAATTAAAGAAATTAGAATTTAGAAAAGAGTCCGTGGAGTGGCAAAGATTTAAGAAACATTGAGAGGCAGAATATACATTGCGTGTTTAGTTAAAAAAGTCATAATCAATAACTTTATTATAAAAATTACTTAATGATCGTCTAAATATTCACGTTTAATACCAAGTGTGCGTTTTATTGAAGAAGAAACTAGGGCTTGCATCTTAGAGAACAGAATGAGCAAACTGCATTTTTTTCCTTTCTCACTTAATCGATATGTACGTATATTTCAAAGTGGTAATATAGCAGGAACGGACTTTATAAAGCAGGCGCAAACTTGGGAAAAAACTATACGGCCGTTATTGGTGTAAGCAATAAAAATTGCAATGTATTATCTTGGTACCTGTATATGTCTATCCTCCTTTTCATTCACGTCAGTGTAAAAACCAAAACAACGGGAATAGACCGTATATTTTATATTTTGTGGGACTTTTAGTTATATTGTTTAGTGAACCTTTGAATCTGCGATCTCCAACCCGCCTGCCAAGCGTGGAGATTATGGCAAAACCCTCCACTTAAGTGGAGGAGGCTCATAGTCCAGCAGTGGACTGTAACGGGCCGTTGATGTTGATGTTTAGTGAACTTACCCAAAAAAATGTAATGACGGATTTATGTGATGTAAAAATAACATAATCATATGGATATATATATATATATTTTTTATTGACTGAACTTTTAGCTTTTGCGAGTATTGAGTATTGATTTTTGTTTTTGGGTATTGTTGTATATTCAGGTCTTCGAACACAATCACGTTCGATTTCGCTTATTGATTGAAACATTCGTTCAGTTAGTTTCAGAAACAGCTGGATTATTAACAAATACTGCTCTATCGATTTTCGTTGTTGTTTTTTTTCTGTACATCTTTACTTTCTGTTGATGATCAGCAGAGTATTAAGTGCATTCAATAAAAGCCTTGTTAACCATGAGTTCCATTGGATGGAAAAGTTTACCAAAATCTAATTATTTGTCCACGTTTGGTTACCGGAGTGAACCGCGTGTATGTTTTAAATATTGTGCGAAACAAAAGCATGCTTAAAATATAGTATTATATCAAAATAGTATTAAAGTATTATATCATAAAAGTATTACTTATTTTCATTTAAATCTAAAATCAAGGTTAAATATAGCATACAAAAAGCATAAAGTTACTTTAAGTAAGTTACTTAGAAAAGTATTACATTACATTGTTCAACTTTTCAAACACCCAACTTTTTCACAGCAAAAACTAATAATAAATTGATTTTCGTCGTATATTCTAAACAACGCTTTTCAAATTCGACGTATGATACCTACGCTTTTGTTCGTGAATGATGGATTGCTTACCAATAGCCGGATGGCAGCAAGAAAACATCCACTCCATCAAAATGCGAAAAAACGGGACGGTTACCCGACTTACCCCAATCTACCCTCCTTATTACCATGACTATAAGACTGAAATTATGTTAGGATTTTGTAAAGGGGAGTTTTACAAAGATGTAAATGCCAATCGATGTGTCAGTAGGCTGGGATATCTTCATTTGCTGTATCGCTGATGTCGGGAAAACAATTTTGCTCGCAGCTTCGAGTTTTTAAAAATAAAATTGCGATGTTTTATTTATTACGTTAGTGATACCATGCTACCTCCGCTAAATGCGCTGAAAATATAGTTTTCACTTCTCATGCTCTGAAAGTGCTTATTTGTGCAGGATATAGGCTGCACGAAATCGAATTTTGTGCACAAGTGCACTAACGTATCTACTCATAAATGTATCTATATTAAGGCAAAGAAAATGAGCCATACAGCCAAACACAATAAGAAGTTCATAGATAGAATTTGTTATTTTATAATATTTACTTTAATTTAACCATCACCTCACCTTCGGCTCGGGCTGCTAAAAGTCTCGGATAAAAATGGTTCGTTTTGTGCACTTATTGTAAAATCTACTATTACTTTATGTAGTTTTTTTACTTTTGCACATTTAATATCTGAAAATACACGTAACGAGAGAAAAAAAAATCTGTAATGTAAGAAAGTTTAATAGAAGTCTCCACTACTCTACTAATCTACATTAAGTGATTCATATTTCTACATTAAGTGATTCAAACCACACCTCATAAATGCAATAATCTAGATAGGTATACCTATCAACTAAACCCTGTTCTGTTTAATACGGTGAATAACAGGCGTTCTGGCTATGCAGTATGCAGCGTGCTCGAGTAATTGATTTCATTGACATACCGCCGTCACAGGATACACAAGCAATTAATACATAGTGGTACATCCATCTACCTGATATTATCATAGGAGCAAGAGACAAAAGACAGTGTTCACAGGATGTTTGTTATGGTGCGGGACGTGGCGAGTGTAGCGACGTTAATATACACTGTGAAAAATTCGTTTAAGTCCTGTCAAAAATGTTTTCAGTCTAACTAAACAACTTTTTCAAAGAAACATAGGCAAAAATACACAGCCCGGACCTCGCACCCAGCGACTTCTTTTTGTTTCCAAAAATTAAAGACAAACTTAGAGGCACACGTTTTACGATTACGAGCCCTGAATCGGCGGTGAATGCGTTCCTTGAAGCCATTGAAGAGGTCCCTAGGAAAGATTGGTCCAACTGCTTTGTACAGTGGTTTCAGCGAATGCAAAAATGCATTAATTGCGAGGGAATATACTTTGAAAAACAATAAATGTATCGTAAGTCTTATATCTAGTCTTCTGATAAGATGTATGAGGCCTTATGATATCTAGTCTTATTTATCAGACTCCAGAAACTTTCAGTATGCCTTAAGTACCTACATGTACATTCTATCTAAATGAGCAATAATTAGTGTCTAAGCAATTTCATAGTGTTTTTAAATAAAACACTTTTTATATTAATACTATTATAATTTTAAATATTTAAACACGTTAGTTTGTTAAGGGAACCATATAAAAAGTGTCTATGTAATTTTCGTATAAAAGTTGCATTTTCATTTTGATAAAATACAAAGTAACGCAGCGGACAAAGTCTGTTAGATCACATCCAGGCTAAATTATGTCTAATAAGATTTTTACTGCCTATAAGCGGTAAAATTTTATGCTCAAATTTGAAGGAAGCCTTAGTTAGCCCTATTTGAGGTCCCATCTTAATCTAAATTGAAGTTTTGTGTCATGATTTTTTGTTATTATATTCATGTTTTAGCGCAGCAACTATAGCAAATAAATTAACTTCTATTATTTATATTCACCTTTAAACATATTTGAAAACCTTGTTATCACTATGGAGAAAATTGTAGTAGAGCTCGTACGTAAATTACGTAGGTAACGTAATTGATCACTCAGATCAAATACTACAGAACATGTGATCAATATAAATACATTTTAAGTATTTATTAACTTTATATCCATACAGCACAACATGAATAAAAATGAGAAAATTATAATGTACAAACACTTTCTAAGAAAATCATTTTGTACGCATATTTTACCTAAACAAAACCAATACGATATTTAAGTTCGTATGTGAAAAGAATATTTTGACAACAATTTTCTGAATCTATTTTTCCGACATTATGTAGGTATTCTCATAAATTAATTTGGCAAGTTAGATTGCGCTCTCCACATCTTCCCTGGCTTTTCAATTTAACAATCTCTGCGTGTGACATCCTCTCGTTGTTTTCTTATTTTTCTGTCTTTTGTTTTTACACCGAGATGAGATCTAGGTACTTCCACTAATCATATTTCTAGAGTTCTTGGGAAACAAATTTAATACTCTCTGTGGATATTAAAATGAGATGATACGTAGCGGTCCCATAGCAAAAAGAGCGTTTTTGGAACGCTAAGGAACGCTACGTACGTGTCTATTATTGTGCTTATTTGGTATTTTGTGAAGAAAATAACACACTTACCTTACCTATATTTTTTTCAGCCATCCATAAAAAGTTGATACGTATATTTAATTCTGCCAGCTAGAACAGTCTCATTTTTTATATCGACTTAATGGCAACTTTACTTACCTCACTTTAAAAGCTACGTTACGCTGGAAAACTTATTTTTTACATGGGTTCGGCCTATAAACAAACCTTTATAATCCGAGCCAGGTGTCTCGAGTATACCACAGCCTTGCATTACCGGGGCGGATCTCTGTAGCCACATTGTATTCGATATTAATCACGAGGGATTAATCGAAATTACTAGCTAACAGCCTTTTGTGCATCGGACGTGATGTTGAAAGCCGTGCGTGTAGGTATAACGCTGGGTATAACACAACATTATATCTACCTAATTGTACCTGCTATATGTACAGGTAATATTCAATGTATTAGCTAATGAGTTGTGTAGGCAGAAATGTGAAGATATTTGTCATAAATATTTTTTTATGATAAAATAATGTAAGCGTAACACTAAAAATTATATAATAACTAATCATCCTGGTAGTGATTCGGGAAGGTATTGGGACGAGGGACCTAAAAAAAAATTTGAATGTCACTATTTGGGTGACCTTTTAATAGATCTACTTAAAAAAACATTGACGTAAACAGAGTTTTGAGTTTCAGGTTGTTCAATTATTATTTTTAGATAAGAAAGGAACGTTTTCTTCAAAACTAGCTTTTAAGATCTTTATATTTTGAGATTTAGTTGCCTTATATCTGACTAAACTTCATAGTTGCTATGTTAAAAGGGACGGATTAGTTTTGATTTTAGAGCAAAGTACTCGTAGCCTTATTAAACATGCGCACTGTGCAGGCTACATGCTTTGCTACGGGCTACGGCGTAGCTTTTCCGCTTTATTTTCTCGCTACGACGTAGTAAAAATTATCAAGTTATTCGCAGCCACCAGAAGAGTAAAACGGAATCTATAATTATAGAATATAATGAATCAAAATCACTAGTAAGTTCAAAAGCTCCTTAAAATGTATTAAGCTGGGTCTAATTGCGATCACTTTTACCTTTGTACCCACATTTCCACTAGGTAACAAAGTGATCGTGGGTTCAATAAATCAAAAACTAGAAGTTACGACAAGTATAAAACAGCAGTTATTTTAAAAGGTAATATTGTAATTAGGGCAGACGTACTTCTTTTATCTTGATGAAGTTTGGTCTACTAACGTTACGCTACGTGCTTTAAATTAAAATCTGCTTTATATAAGTATTTTATAGGAAGCGCTGTTTTTGCTTTAGTAATCTTTTGCCAGCGCCAAATAAATACGTATCACCTGATGACCCAATTAAAAAATCTCAACAGCCTTTTAGGAATTTCGTCAATGTAAAAGTTTGTATCATTATAAAAGGAAGAAAGTAAAAGCGAGGCGGGATAATTTAATTAAAAGCGATAGTTAATTAATTAATTTTCGCCAATATCCAGCGTTCGGGACGAGGGATAAAATAATTGGATCCGTCAAAATTATAGAAAGCCAATCGTTTCTTGTAAATTAATGATTGTGAGAGAAGGCCTTTATTAAAAACTTCGTGCCTCTAACTTACGAAGCCGATTCCCGAGGGAAATAGATTGTAGGATTGTTGGAAAAAAGAACTTCTGCACTTTCTTACTTTATAGCTAAAGTTTATTTGCCATAAGACAGTACAAGTGCAGATTGTCTTTTTGTTATCAGCTAGTTACCTATATATTCCTACAAACCGAACCGAGCGGTAATCACGCAAGTCGGCAGCTCCACGCTATCTAATGTTTTCTGTGAAAGCGTAAAATTTGTGCACATCTCGACGTTGAATCCGAATCCGAAGATATACTGGCTTGCGATTAAGTTCGTATCTATGACTTTGTGTTCAGAAAGCAGCAAGCTTAACCATTACTCTTCCGGCATTTTTTTATAGAACGTACCAATAATACAGGTTTGGTCCAAGCCCGCGCCCGCTATATTACCACTTTGGTAGAAATAGCGTTAAAAATAAACTGTTTTGGTCGAGGTAGAGGCAGTACCCAGTCGGTACTCGTAGATAAGTTAATATGCTCATTCAAGTACTAACGTAGTTCAGAGAAATGACACTCGGCACTCAGGCCCACATTTGTTTAGCAAAATCATAGTTTATGTTTCTCGATATTTTTCGCGGAAGCTTCTACCATAAACAAAGTTCATTCTACAGAATACGAGTACACCTAGATATCACACTAATATTATAAATGTGAAAGTATATTTGGATGTTTAGATGTTTGTTCCGCATTCACGCCTAAACTACTGGACGGATTTGGACGAAATTTGGAATGAAGATAGTTTGTAACCTGGATTAACACATAGGATACTTTTTACCAGGAAAAGTCTTATTCCCAAGGGAAAATCTTACATAGCGCGAGCGTGGCCGCGGGCGGGTCGCTAGTAAGTAAATGATGAAGCTTTTTGCAGAATTATATTCAAAGAGTGTGAAAATACGAATCGCTTTAATGAAGATCAAAATATCGTTCAACAGCGTACTTATAATAACAATAAAAATATATAAAACACCAATTTAGAAATAACAATTGAAAAACTGCGTAGAAGACGAACTGACACTTGGTTCTATTTACAACATTTGGTCTTATTGCGACACGCTTCTTTTACATACCTGGGCTGATTGATAACTGGCCGAAACGACGAACTTAAAAAAATGATACGCAAAAAAAAAATATTACATTATATTTTGGCATCTTTTTGAAAATAGAACGCCAAATTTGAATTTAATCGAACTGGTGGAATTTGTTTTATAGGACGTAGAACTTTCTCTGTCGTAAATTTTCTTAACAATGGAAAGAAACGAAATTCGTGCAGTGATAAAGTTTTACGTTTTAAAACAGAAAACAGCAACCCAGATTAAAACCAAGCTAGACAGTGTTTTAGGTAATTCTGCTCCTGCATTGAGTATAATTCACACCTGGGTAACTGATTTTAAACGTGGAAGACAGAACTGCGAAGACGCCCACAGGTCTGGCCGTCCAAATGAAGTCACGAATCCGGACATGATAAAAAAAATTCACAAAATTGTATTGAATGATCGGCGCTTGAAGTTGCGAGAGATAAAGATGGTGAGCATTTCATCTGAACGCGTTTTTAATATTTTGCACCAACATTTGGGAATGAAAAAGCTTTGCGCGCGATGGGTGCCGCGTTTGCTCACTGTTGACCAAAAGCAACGTCGAGTGGACGATTCATCGGAGTGTTTGGCGCTGTTTAACCGAGATCCTAACGAGTTTTCGCGGCGTTATGTAACAGTCGATGAAACCTGGATACATCATTATACTCCCGAGACAAAAGAACAATCTAAGCAGTGGACTGACAGCGGAAGACCTGCGCCGAAGAAAGCAAAAACGGTTTTGTCGGCCGGCAAAGTGATGACGACTGTTTTTTGGGATGCTCGAGGGATTATTTTAGTGGATTATCTGCAAAAAGGAAAAACAATAAATGGAGAGTACTACGCAAGCTTGCTGCAAAAATTAAGTGAAGAAATCCAGAAAAAACTACCACATTTGGCCAAGAAAAAAGTTTTGTTCCACCATGACAACGCACCTGCACACACGTCAATGGTTGCAGTCGCCAAACTCCATGAATTGCGGTTCGAATTGCTACCGCATCCACCCTATTCCCCGGATCTGGCCCCGTGTGACTTCCACTTATTCCCAAACCTGAAGAAATGGTTAGGTGGCCAGAGATTTTCATCAAATGAAGAAGTCATTGTTGCCGTGGACGAGTATTTTGAGGGGTTGGAGAAAACATTTTATCAAACTGGTGTAACGGCATTGGAGAAGCGCTGGACTAAATGCATCGAGGTAGAAGGAAACTACGTTGAGAAATAAATTTATTTTAAATAGATTTTTAAAGTTTTTCTTTGTCGTTTCGGAAACTTATCAATCAGCTCGTATCTTACTCTAGTTTATATCTTTGATAGTTTTCTATAATCTGTTACTCATCTAAATTCTCTTGAGAGAATCACATAACTCAAATTGTTAAAATATTAAGTAACAAACCTAAATTATCACGTTTATAACATTCATTAAAACATCACTAGTAGTTCTCAAAAGTAGCAACTTACCTACCATCATAATTTTTCATTGTCTAATAGACACTAGTGGCTCTGTGAGCTGTAGACCTCGCGAGTATGTTTATTTATGATTTTTTATGTTTTCAACCCTCATAACACTGTAATTTTTTAAAATTTCCAAATACTGACTCGTTTATCGAACCTGCTCACAAAATTTCACGAGAATCGGTTGAGAAACGCGACCTGTAGATGAGAACAAACAGGTCGACAGATAGACATACAAAAGCAATTTTGGCTAAGCTGAAACGTTCGCGCTCGCTCGGTCAATAAATATAACAAAAATATATAAACAAAATTCTATTCCTTGGATATGTCGTATTTTGTCAAATAATTTGAAATTTCCGGCAATTTCCTTGTAATACACATGAGTAAAAACCTGTTACAAAATAAGTAGGATAACTTTGACATAGTAATGCCACAGCATAATGCGAAGGGAGACAAATGTCATCCCTTAAGAGCCCCCTGTGTATGTGAGAGGCACAGAGGCACCACTGTGTGTCATAGATAGAGAGAAAGAGCAACTACAAATAGAAACACAAATAAACTCACAACCTTTGTAATCGAAAGACAGCTCAAACACAGTCTAACACTACGTTTTTTAGCTAATAAAATTATGGGATATATTCAAATATGTAAATAAAAGAAGGCCTCCTGAAAACAGCCATACCTGGTTTTTTTTTTTAGTTTCCCGAGATTTTTTTTTATAAAGGCGTACATTGATAGTAAAGTTTGTAGAAACGTTTTTTGCTTATTGAAATACTCGTAGCGCAGACTGTAAGTAGCAATTAACTTAATTAGGTAGTAAAATATAATATGCTGGCTTATTTTTTTATTTATTTACGTTATTAATTATTTATTTATATTCCTTCTACTCGCATTCACTAGGCAAAGCCCGCACTTGAAATCTTGGAGTTCTTTATTGTATTTATTTATTTATTGTATTTGTTTATTGTAAATAGATAACTAATATGAAGGGTCCGCACCCTTGACAAGCAATGGACGTGTTTCGGCGAATGATTATGACGTTAATAATGAACTTTATTGAAACTATTACAACTAGTAATCGCTAAGGCGGCATTATTGCAATTCTGACAAAAATATTTTTAACAACTATTTACATGCTTTTAGAACTGGAACTAGCCTACAGAAAATAAATCATTGTTAACTAAATAGTCCGCGGTTTCATACTAAAACGGCTTGGTCTCCCAGGACCGGGAGGCCCTACTCTTCCTGCGTCCACGCCACGTCATGTTGAGAAGGGATGGGCAGGAATTAGGCGCAAGTGATTCGGAAAAGCATTAGCGTTAGTAAGCCAAAAAGTGCGCGAATATTTTTGATATATTAGAAGTGTGATCGAGTATTATTTTTTTGCTACTGCTATGTAATCTAGCGCAACGTACCCGCTTAAGGAGCTTGGGGTCACGGTTGCAAATCCTAATCAAGGCAAACTTTTTGTATGATGAGCACTGTGTACGGATGTTCTTTATCAATAAAAGTATGTACTTATTAAACTATTCATGTTAATATCAGCTGTCTCATACCCATAGTACAGTCTGCCTAATTTGCGATTAAAATGGTCATGTGGCATCGGACGTGTGGGAGTCCTGACATATCTAGTCCGCTTGTCGACCGTAAAACTATTTAAAAAAAAATCTGCCTCGTGCAATTGCGATAAAATTTAATATCACTAGTTTAATACCTACTCGTTTTCTTTTCGGTATTTTTAAAGCCCAGCAAATACAGGTTTAGAGTTTCATTTTGCATAGAGTAAATTAAAGAAAGAAAGAAACATTAAAAGACTTCCATTCGTTTATAAATTATTGGTTACAACGTTGAACCGGTTGGACATTTCCTGTTTTTTTAAAAACTACAATGAATAAAGCGCTCACACAAATTATTTACTAGATATCAAAACACTGATTTCTGAAACAGTTTTAGACTAAAATATAGGTAGATGTCTTGAATATAATTTAATTGGACCATACAATTAAACAATGATAAGACTAATTTCAAGGTATGAAGTCACACATCCATGCCTGTATAAAATGTTATATGATTGTCATAATTGAGAACCATAGTTCGGTCTTGGAGGAAGAAAGATGTCTATATTCCTATGCAGCGTAATATATTTCAAACAGTTTCCGCGTACAAAAAAAACTAAGTCATTTCTAGGTATTAAACTAAGTGTATTTTCCTCACAGCTTCACCTGTAGAGTTTACTGCAGATAAACTCGGGAGGCGAATAAATCAATCATTCAATAAGAATCCCAGCGAGGGCGATTTGTCAAGAGCCGCGACGTTTTTACTCAACTAATGCTGAACTCCAGGACTTCGTGTCAATTCCACCTCACCAAAGGGTTTTTAAGTGATTAATGGACAGCACATACCCGGAGGCAATACTCTTTTTACGGAGGACCTTTTATTTATTAATCTACTCAAGTGCAATTGTAAACTTACTTATTCACTGATTCATTTTATTATTTCTGTGTGTGCAATAAAGTATATTCATTCATACATTTATCTGACTGTACTTCTATAGGTATGATCATGACAGCGGAAGCAGAATCGATGTAGCCAAAACTCGACGCAAATGGAAACGACGCTACCGGAACCAAACTGATGTTACCCGACTTGACTTTACCGAAACTCGATGTTAACGTCATAATTCGTTTTTTTTTCTATTTCTTACACCTGTCTAGGTCAAGTATCTGTATCTGTTTGCGTACAGCTGTGTTTTGCATATTTTCGGATATCTTCAACGGTCTACCCAACGATTTAATGGTTTATAAGATCGAGTGGTCTAGAGATTAGCTCTAGACCGATATTCATGCAATAAATATAGGTGATTCTGGATCTTTCTTAAACGTAACCACGTACAGAGTGCCCCGACGTGCATAGGTATAAAAAGTATAATGAAGGAAGATTGAAAAGGAAAACGTGTTAAAATATAAATAACAACAAGTTTACGTTATACTATGTACTCGTTTGTGTTATTCATATAATTCCGACAATAACTTATTTATATATTTTAACCACATACTCATGTATCATAAAATTTTCTAAAATGATTATAGGTAACATTAAAAGGCAAATGCAAGAGTTCATAGGGTCGGTCCTGGCCGAATAGCTCACATGATAATGAGGTCCAATAAGAGATAATTCAATTTCAAAACAGGTAAAGTTTCTATCGAATCGACTAATCGACTTTATAAGCTAATTTCCAGCAAATATCAGACATAAATAAAATTATATCAAACAATAAGTTATACATCCCTTTGGCCGAGTAAGGCGGGCCCTGGAGTCCCCTTAGCTTGAGGTCGGGTCCATCTAAAGGTACCTTTCAGTTCGTTACGTCTGCGGTAGAGCATCTGTTATTTTTACCCATTACATATTTTAATGCCCCCCGAGGAGATTTTCTTACCCTCTCAACCGTTTCCGACCCAATGGACGACTTTAATGAAACATTCAGTACTATCCTTTTTCCCTGATCGTAGTTCAATGTCAGTTATTAAGAGAACTTAATGAAGAAAGTCCAGTTGAAATTCATACGACAGATTTTACCGATTGCATTTTAAAAATTGTACAGTCTATCTTGTCTATCTTTTTTACAGTCCTTGCCTAACTTTTTATCTGCGATTTCGATTACGTGTTCTAAAATGATAACGTTGAAATCTTGAACCCAATTCTTAGAATTCTATTTTAAATGAACGGAGACAAATAAAACGCCAGATTTACCTAAATATAATATTATAATAATTCTCGCAAGATCCCTTGAAACGTTACACAGACATATCGTTAGAAAAAGGTCGCCCGCTCAAGAATTCTGCTTAAACAGTGAATAACAAATTTGTACAATGGATGCCTTATGGATGATTGTAGCATTCATAAATATTCAATTTAAATAGCTCTACATTTGTCTGGAAAGCTTTTGAAGTGGGATCATAAGGAATGCATAAGGTCTCCGCGCTGGATGTACGGATCCCGTTCCGAACTCAAAGCAAATACCTAACACGACAATGAAAGAGATTATTCTGTGATCTCCGGCTTGCATACAAGACCTTAACATGAATACTATCTTTACAATTTTGCAGGTATTTTAGACAAAAAATATTTTTTATAAAATATCTAGACATACTATTTATTGATTTTTATGCACCCAAGCTACGTGCTTCGTTTATAAAACGGTTAACCTGTTCCCGTTTTCATAAAGAATACAGTATAAATTACCTACACATAGTCATGAAAAAATAAAAGCAATTTTAAGATGCAGAACATTTAGATAAATTCTGTAGCGATAACATATACATTTTTAACGTTTTACCTTTTATTTTATATATTTGCTAACAAAATACAAAGGTATATTTTTTTAGCAGAATTTTAGCATTTTTATTTATTGTTTTAATTCTTACACATTTTTTTTACAAAGTTTTACTTGTCCTTATCTGTCTCTGTATATTTTTAAGCACGTGTTGAGCATTAAAACTACTTAAATAAACTTTGTCTAAGACCTTGTATCGTACTGCATTGAGAATAATTTCATAGTTGAGTAAGTTTTTTATAAAATGCTATGCCTTAGTTTGCGAGCTAACTTTGTTCAATCATTCAGTGAGCTGAAAGCTTATAAGAATTTACTTTAGAAAACTTAAATTTAGTAGTTATCTGCTTTTTCACTGTGCATTCATTCATTCGTTCAGTGGAGCGTAAAAACTTCCTTTTATAGTTTGTTCAAGTTTGTTGACAAGAAAAGCAGAGACAAAACTGATTCAAAATAAACATTTCTCTTTATTTTTTCTGAACATTCATCATTCGCTTGCCCTTATCCCATCATTTGGGTTCTTCCTCCATAACATTCCTATCAGTCGTCATTTCAACACTCACATCCTTCCTGGACATATCATCTTTTACACAATCCTTCCATCTTTTCTTTGGTCGTCCTCTCCCAACATATCCATCCACATTCAAATTTATCAATCATCAATACCTTTTTCCCTACGTAACATTCAGTTCTACGTAACTAAGCAAAATTTATGTGATAGTCACATCATCATCATCGGATTAGGAGAAATGTAGTCCGCTTCGAACTGGAACCATCACACTAATATTATAAATGTGAAAAATATTTAGATGTTCGGATGTTTAGATGTTTGGATGTTTCTCCCCTTTCACGACTTAACTACTGAACGGATTTGGATGAAATTTGGAATGGAGATAGTTTGTACCCTGGATTAACACATAGGATACTTTTTACGGGAAAAGTCTTATTCCCACGGGAAAATCTTACATAACGCGAGAGTCGCCCGGGCGGACTGCTAGTTTAAAATAAGAGACTAGAAGACTGACCTCTTTTATTTATTTATTTATTTATTCGTTAACAAATAATTTGTTTCCGAACTAGTACATATATTTTTTTAACCTAATTAAAATAATCTGTTAAAATACATTAATTTCATAGTCATATAAAACAAAAATTTCATGCAAAATAAAAAATACTAACATTAAATTTCATTCTTAATAATATTAAATACATTTCATTAAATAATTAACATTAAAAAAATTCATAAAAATTATAATAACATTCTTTTACCAAGAACTGTTTTATTTTTCTTTTGAATATAATAATATGATGTCTGTTCTCGACCTTCAACTCCATAGGTAACTTATTAAAAAATCTAGTAACTTGGTGTAAGATTCCATGCCTGACTACATTTAGATGAGGGGTAATGAGTGGTGGAAAATCCTATCGTCTAGCGCTTTCTCTTGTTTCCCTTTCACTCACACTTTCATACTGATAACGAGTTCTTACAAAGTCTGATAGTAACACCAGAATGTAGAGGCCTGGCACAGTTAGTATGCCAAGCTTAACAAAATGTTCTTTACATGACTCCCACGGGGGGATGTTTATCATTGCTCTAATCGCTCTTTTTTGTAGAAGAAAGGCCTTTTTCATATTATAATTATAACTCATTCCCCAGAGTGTTATGCGGTATCTAAATCTTGAATCTACTAGAGCATAGTAAACACCTTTTATCTGCTCAATAGTAAGTACTTCCCTGAATTTTCGCAAAGCGTAGCAAGCTGAACCTACTTTTTTCTCTATTTCTATTAGTTCATCTTTCCAATTTAAGTATTCGTCAATACGTATACCTAGCGACCTAACCGAAGAAACAGTGTTAATTGGTTGTCCGCTTAAAAAGTTAAGAATATCCCTATTTCGTGAAGTATTTCTAAATAATATGACATTTGTTTTTTCAATGTTAACCTTTAAATTATTTGTCTCGAACCAATTATAAAAATGAGATATAGCCGTATTTACTTTGTCATTTAGGATATTTATGTCAGTGTCTGCTACTACAGCTGTGGTATCATCCGCAAATAATATCAGTTTTATGTCAGGATTTTTTGTTCTATATAATTTAACAAGTCATTTATAAATATTAGAAAAAATATTGGCCCCAAAACGGAACCTTGTGGTACCCCTCTTGTAACAGATACTAATTTAGATTTAGTTATTTCAAGCTCACCAATGTCAGACATAGTTTTAAGTTCCACATATTGTTTCCTATTGCTCAAATAGGATCTAAAAAGCTGTAGATTCCTTTCACTTACGCCATAATATTCTAACTTTGATATAAGAATAGAATGGTCTACTAGATCAAAAGCTGAACTGAGGTCCAAGAAGATACCAGCAACTTTTTGTTTTTCGTTTATCTTCAATAGAACATCTGTAACTAAAGTTTGTATTGCGTCCTTTGTTCCTAGTCCCCTTCTGTACCCAAACTGTCTATCTACTAATACATTGCATGAGTTCAAGTGCGTCATAAGTCTAATTTGAATAAGCTTTTCCAAAAGTTTTGATAATACCGGTAGTAATGATATAGGTCTATAATTCTTTTGATTATATTTATCGTTCTTTTTGTATAATGGTAAAATACGAGCTATTTTAAATTGATTTTTAAATTTTAAATTGGTATTTTAAATTTTAAATTGGCCTCACAGATTTTTGTGCCAGAATTATCAAGCTGCCCAATAATTCTAACATACTATGATAGATAATAACCGGACGGGACACAATGCCTCCCGAAGCAGAGGAATCATCTTCATCAACAGCTCAGCTACGTCCCCACCGAGGGGCTCGAGCCTACCCTGAAATAAGGCGATTAGGCCTTAGTTGACCACGCTGGCGGCCCAATGCGGATCGGACGCAAAGCCTTTGAATTTCATCTCAGAAGTGTGTAGGTTTCATCACGATGTTTTCCTTCGTCGTAAGAGCATCGAATAAACTTACATATAAATTTTAAATTGGTACGCCGTGTGCTGACGGCAGAGTAGAATACAGTTGTCACCAACCCCTACTCTTCCCGTGGGTGCCGTAAGAGGCGACTTAGGGACTACACATTGAACAGGGAACGGGCAGCAGCACTCTCTGATACAGTAACCTTTTAATCTGCGATCTCCAACCCGCCTGCCAAGCATGGAGATTATGGCAAAACCCTCCACTTAAGTGGAGGAGGCTCATAGTCCAGCAGTGGACTGTAACGGGCCGTTGATGTTGATGTTGATGACGTGGAGGGGATCGAACCCGCGTCTCCCGGACGGAAGACAACGGTCCGAACCACTAGACCACCGACGCTCTCATCATCATTATTCACATCGCGGCTGTAATTAAATTACAGTCAAGTTGAATCAAATCCACCGTCACAATGCCATGGCAATTTATCATCACAAAAATAAGTCGTTCTTATTTAATCTTATTTTTTACTAAAAGTTCATGATCTTATATCTAATTCAGGGTAGGCTCAAGCCCTTTAGTGGATGGAGCAAATATGAATGAGCGCCGAATATATTGAAACATAATATCCCTATAACCAGAAATAAAAAAAATGCGTAGCACATTCGGTCGCAATTTTACGGAATTTAGAAACGCCTTTATTATTAGGAAATATTTTTGTAATAGCACTTAACATGACGTGCCGTTTAGTGTATCAACTCGGCAAAAATGCAAAGAAAAAGTAGCAGATGAGAGACGCAGACGCAATCCAACATCCGTATTTGCTTAATTATAATTTAATATTCCCCGTAAGACTCTCAAAAAGATTATAAGTGGCTTTTTTATTCGTTATCGTTTCATTTGTAAGACCCTTGGGCTGTAACATAGCTACAGGGTGTATTTTTACATAATAAAGCTGAAACGTCTTAAAGAAGAAGGAAACATATCGCTTTGTTAAAATAAATAATTTCAACAGTGATTTCAAAACTTTGTTACTGCTTTTGATAAAATAGAGGAAAGATTTAGCATATTTTAATAATAAAAATTGAACATTAATAAAATTGAAAATAAATTTGTAGGGATTTTTGTCTTTGTTAAATTTAAATTAGAGTAAATAATATTAGACGTACATAAAAGCCTTTCTGTCCGTATAGTCTCGTTTTCTGCAAAAGACAATATTATTTTGTACTCACTTAAAAGTCAAAAGAATAGTAACTGAGTATTTACTTTAATAAAAACACATTCCATATAGCATTATAACGCGATCGTCACATCACAAGGCGAACAATGAATTCGAATACTCAAAAAAATCGGGTCAAGGAGCCAGAATGGCCCGGGAGCTTCGCAAAAGAACAATAATTATGTCTATTCATGCAAAATCGAACGATACTCGGAACCCGATTCGGAATATTCAATCAAACGTAGGTAGAGCTTAATGGAGGAAATTGAAATCATCGCAGTATCAATGTTGAAGAAAATGAAGGGTTAGAATCATTGGTTCGAGCACAATAAGTCGGTGGATAATATAAATGCTTCAGTAATTCATGGTAGATTTATATTATTAGTACGGTTAGGATATTTCAAGGATTTGTGTTTTGAACTTGCAACTACTACACACCTATTTTCAATTGTCAGTTTTTTTTCAACTTCCTAACTAATGGCGACACATATAGACGAATTTCGCCAGTGTCGAGTGATATTTTTGGATGATTGTTCGGTTAATTAGGCTCAGTAATGTGATAGTACAATTACTGAAGCCACCACGAGGCCTCTTGGCATCAACTAAAAATGTCAGCAAAGTGTATTCAATTGTTTTATTAAAGTCCGAAACATTCACCGGATAATGCACTATCGAAATTATACACTAGACACTTCAATAAACTAAAATTAAAAAATTAAAACGAAGACACCTCCGCCATTTTCAGATGCTGACAAAAGACCCCTAATTGTCAGTTGTTCAACTCGATTTACGGCAGCTCTATATCTATTTATATAAAAATCAATTGCTGTTCGTTTGTCTCGCTAAAACTCGAGAATAGCTGGACCGATTTGGCTAATTTTGATCTTGAAATATTTGAAGTTCAGGGAAGGTTTAAACGATGAGAAACATAAATAATAAGTAACAGAAAAAAAAAACTACAATTTAGTTTTCCAATACAAAATGGTCAAGGGTAGGTGTAGGGTAGATGTTGGGAAAAATGGCAGGACAACGTTAGCGGGGTCAGCTAGTTATAAATAATGACGACTGTGGGGAGTCAGCCTTTAAAATAGTTCTTCTATATAATATATTTCAAAATAGGAAGTAAGCCTTATATAACAACAGCATCTCTAGTAGTCTGGTGAAGGTCGCGGGAAGCCGCTGGATGCGGGCAGCGCAGCACCGGTCGTTGTGATGATCCTTGGGGACGTCTTTATCCAGCAGTGGACGTCTTTCGGCTGAGATGATGATGATGATGATGATGATGATGAACAACAGTTACCTACCTAGTTCACTTTCATAATTTTATTTTTCACAATTACCTACACGAAAACAGCCTATTTAAAATTTCAATAGAGCGCCATCTACACATTCTATCTGGAACTAGCAAAGTGCGGTCTCCGCTACATACGTTGACTCTTCGACAAGAACCATCTGTTCGTGCCTTGACATCAGCGCCACTGTGCTTTGCGGCAAGTAAAAGAAACATAAAGTTTAGGCACGTTGTTCGGACGGGCTTTGAAAACTTTTGAACGAAACTTACGAGAACTTTTGTCTTGAGTTGCGATCGCTTACCTGAAAAGAGAGAAACATTTTTTTTAATCTGAAGTGTGATAAATGTATAAATAGGTAAGAATAGCAGTGTTGCATTAAACCTCACATAAAATACGTGAGTATGTATTCATATAATATTATAATGGATGATATATACGACGACAAGGCACTGTAACAATGTTTTGCAGAAAAATTATCAATTCAAATGTGTAGAGAAAGACGTCATAGCAACTTTCTATGGTTTCAACCACGGAGAAAAATACATGTTTCTACATAAAGAAAAGCGCATTGTCCGAATCTGCTACTTATTTACGTAGTACTTTATGCGTAACCTTTGTTTTAGGTAACGTAACGAATGGACTGTAACGGGCCGTTGATGAACGACGACATTGTTCTTACAGGTTAGAAAAACTATACACATCACGCTATTTTATACTTACAAAAAAATTGAAGTATACAGTGTGCGTGCGTGGTTTATATAATTATGAAGATGTTATGACACCATCATTGAATATAAAACAGGACTACGTAGGACAAGCGATCGACATCAGAATATTAATTAAAATTCGAACTTCCTGCGTGCGTCGCCCACTTGATCAAAATGAATGAATGAGTGAATGAATTTTTGAATGTACCAGACCAGAGGCGCATAAAATTAATATTCCATACAGCGAGAGAACGTCCGGTATGTGTTGCCAGTTGCCCCGATTACCACGAAAAACTACGGCAAAAACAAGGGTTTGTCGTTGGTTCAACAAGGTGAAGCGATGATGGAAAGCGAGGGAAGCTTTCGTATACAGGCATCGCTGGATAAGGTCGTTGTAACGATTTAGAGGAAGGTCTTTGACCATTCAACCGGTTAGTGTCTATAAGTTCAATTACATAGAGATTAAACTATAAGTTTTATTTTTTCATGGCATACAGCCGTAAACTCAGCAGCACTAGGTAAGTAAATTGTTGTTTTTATATCATTTATAAGGATAATCAAAGTATAGAGAACCCTCTGTTTTTTTTTAATATTATATCATTTATAATTGAATTGAAGTAATAAACAAGGTTAATATTTCTTCCATTATTGACAGTAAAAACAAAAAAAAAATTGCGACGCCAATAACTAAAAAATAAAGATTTCATATACCGTAAAGATTTATGATACTTGACCTGGCAACACTAGTTTGGACCGAGTCAAATATTTACCCGCCACTCTTGAGCCCGTGTCGCTGTACGTACAGTGGACTTCGGGTACGGCGAGACGTAATATTTGCCACTGGGTTTTAATTTTCCACTCGGACAAGGTTATCGACTCTTGCAAACTAAAAATGTATAGCAAATATTACGTACACAAACATGACACACAACACAAAGGACGCATAGAAAGTTACGAGTTTGTAAGGAATACAAAATCATATTTAATATAACTGTGAAAGAAATCCAAAATAATTAATGTAATAATAAAGCAAGTTTTAACCATCACTAAAAGAGTAGGTATAAGTAAATAAAAGATCTCTTTACTATCTCGTAGCTGTTCTATTGTAGCTGCTGGTATGAGAAGGAACTAAGAACTTATAAACAAATAAAGTAATATCTTATTGTTTAATAACTAAAAAACTTCGAATTTTAGCGTTTGTAAACTTGTCTGTCTTGATTAGCTAGTTGTAGTATGGTAACATACACATACACCACAGATAACACTAGCTACTTTAGTAAAATATAGGTACAACGCCATGGAGCACCAACGCTCCATGTACAACGCTTTCACAATGCGTGCTAAGCGCGTAAAACCATCAGCCCATCCCTCATGGAGGATAAATGCTGCATATTGCAAAAGTTATCGTCTCCGCTTTATGCGTACAAACTACAAACAGGGCTGCCAACACTGTGAAGTAGAAAGCGGCCTGCATTTTAAAAATGCAGGGATATGAGTAAAACCACAACAAATCGCAGCGACAAAAGTGGTAGATGTGCAACCTTCACTTAACTAATAAATAACTTTTAATCCTTAAGCTTACATTAAGAAGTTGTTGACGGGGCCTAATATCGCATTTGTTGATTAATCTTGTCCGCTGCCCAATTTTACAGAGAATGCATTCTATCAAATTGAGGCCTATTCATCCATACAATTAACAGACGACTTTATCCAAAAACATTTCTCACAAAAAGCTTTATTTTTCATAGGATACCCACTTTATACCAGACGTCGCTAAAATATTGGTAAGTATGCTTTACTGCGTTCCAGTAACTATCAAGTACCTAGTTCTAAATGTAACTGCAGTAGGCCACCCAAAAGCCGTAGTGCGTATAGGCATTGTAAACAATCTCTGGCGTATTTATTGCTAGGACTGGACTTGCCGCGTTTACATTAACTTCACTGGCAGTCTGCTAAAATGCTAGCTATTGAAGCGAGAGAGCAAGATTGCTTAACGACATGACGTAGTAAATATGCGGAAAAATAATATAGTTTTCTTCCAACTATGCGATAATTTCCATATTATGAGCCGAAAAAGTGCGCACAAAACGAAACATTGCTGCTTCAGTATGTCATGAAAACCATTAGTGCACTACTTTTGCCAAAAACAATGCAATAATGAACTTTACTCACTGATGGTCTTTAACAAACTTTTAGCTGCTCAAACTTGTGTTTGCGAATTTCTGCGAGAAAAATATTAAAAATTCAAACTTATTAATGATGACCATTCTTGGTAGGTAGTTCTTTTATGAATACTATATTTTTAAACGTTTACAGATCACGATCAGAATTGATTAGAAATAAGTACTTATCTAGTCGGCTCTGAAGTTAACCTTGTGAAGTTGCATCCTTGCGGGTCACTGCAACATCAAAACATTAGCGTCACCGTCATACTGAACAGACAGACGCGATAATATGTTAACGTATAGGTAATTTTACTTTCCTCAACGCAGTTATATTAAAAAGTGGAAGGACCCGTGTGTGTTTGTGTACGTAACATTTAGCATATCCCTCCACCGATAAGAAAAATCATGAAGACCTAATATTACTATTTATAGCAAAATTAGGGTGGTATAAAGAAGGACAAAAATCATATTTATTCGTACTGAATAATGAACGTATGTGAGAGATATCTACCTTTGTTGGAACGCAACTCTTGCTACAGTCATAGCATGCTAGATACTGGCATAAAATAACCAGCAGCGGTTCGTTTAGTGTTTGTAGACTAAACCTACTTAAGAGCACATTCTGACCTAGTAAACGCACAAATATTATGTTTTACACTCACTACTTACGTGACAATACATACCTGCTAGAAACTATAATGATGTATATGTGCAGACTACCGAACTTCGCAATGGCATAGGTCGTATGCATTAAGTATGAGTCGCCGTTGACATTATCCAAGTAGAAGCACCTGCACTTAAGACGTAAATATGTACAAGTGACTCTTACAAAATGCTAAATAGAAGCGCAACTTTCAACTACAGCCTTAAACAGACTAACGTAATATCTTGCGCAAAAATAAACTTTATCATAATGACTTTGTGTCTACGTGTGTATGTTTAGCCAACGTTGGCTGTACACCAGCGTAGCGTCATTAGGCTGTATGGTATGTTCGAATCTAGAACAGTAGGAATTAAAGTTTAAATTCTATTGTCAGCGCATCAATTATCTTTGAACAACGTTTTGAGGGCCCTAATGCTCGTAACATGGCGAAACCATTACGCTGCGCCGTCTGAGTAGGCCTTTAGATGGAATGCTGTATATAACAAAGATACTTTTTTACTAGATGTCTTATCTACACCGTTTTAGTAACATCAACCTAGCGACAGATTCCGCCATTGTGTTAGTGAACTCACCCAAAAAAATGTAATGACGGATCTAAGTGATGTAATAATATCCTATGGAAATAAATTATTTTGACTTTGACTTTGACTTTTGATGTATATTCGAAAGAACAGATGAGTCTAGCTTGGAGGTTGACGAGCCCTGGTTCCCTATTTCTTCTTGCCCTGGTTCCACGACACGTGGGGTTGGCATAGCATAGTTATTTTTCCCCACCCCTTTAACAGCTGTCATCTCATCTGCTGTATGTCATCGTAGTATATATATAGTTACTTGCAATCTTAACATAAATCAACTTTTACGCTATTCATCCACACCTCGCCCGGTCTGACTGTACTTTAATCCATCCACACATACACATCCAATAATATACAAGTATGAACTCTTCAAAATTAATGAGCTGAATGTACTAGTAGTAACACATTCTATTATTTTTTTCGCATAGCATCTAAATTAACTATATTTATGTATCAGAGTAGACCTAAAGTCAAATTAGTATCAAAAGAGCAATTATTATTTAGTGCTTGCAAACATAAATCTTGTTAGAAGTAGACAAGACAAATCGGTTTGTATTAAATATAATGAAGAACGTCTATTATTTCTATTTTTAGATCTGCTTCCAACTACGAGAAATGATGTTAATATCACTTTTCATTACTCGTACTCTGAAAGTAGTTCGGAAGTTGCCTGAGGAGCGGATTGAAGGTAATACTTTTCAGCCCGGAGGGAGAATCACTTTCAACTGACAGCTGTCATTCATTCTAGCAAATTCTTAAAAAAAAAACTGATTCAAATTTCACATTTCTATTGAACTATGTTCCATCTAGAAAGATGAAAAAAAAAAGAAAAAGTATAGAAATACAGCCACTCAATTACAGCGTAATGTTAAATTGAAATAACATAAAGTTAAGTATTAAATTAAAGAATATAAATTTTTTAAATGACCTTATTATAATTAACTTTCAACTATTTATTTAAGATAAAATAGATTTGGGCAAAATATTTAATATTTTTCAATGATGGAAATTAAAAATAATGGCTCAAAAGCGGGCCGACACGGCCACAGCAAAAAATAAAAATAGGCGGGAAAGCAACAATTCGATTATCATTTGTTTCTCGAGTTGTAGGGTTTTGTTTACAATGAGTTCATCTGATTCAGATATGGAAATCACTCATTTTTTCTTTAAGCTAATTCGTGTTTTTATTTTTACTTTCCTTGTATTCGTAATGAAAAGCACAGTGTTTACCTCTTCTTAAAGACTTATTTAGAGCCTCGAACTATTAGGGCCCTCGCTACGCTCAGGCCCCAAACCCCGTCTCGGCGCTCAATAAGTTACTTTCACCCCTCGTATAACAATGTTGACACTTTTACGTTTCTCTATAAAATTTATAGAATATGGTGTAAATAAAACCTAACTCAAAAAGCAAGTGTTGTAGTTTTAGAGCCCTTTTCTCGAATTATTTCTCACTCTCTTCTCCTACATCATGTGGGAGTAAGGTCGACGATCGACCTCAAAAATCCTCACTAGAATATAAGGCTTGAAGAATATAGGTAATTATTTAAAATTTTATGGGATTTTGAATCATGAGGAGTTTGCTTCTGCAAATTTTATTACTTACATGTAGTACTAAAGAAAAACAAAACACAATTAAAAATATAGGAAATTTTAATTTCGAAAAGAACCTTTAGTAAATGACAGGATTCAAACACGGACATAACCAACTGAAATCTGATAAAAACAAAAATACCTACCTATAACCTTCATTTGTCACACGCCCTCGGGTAAAATCGACGGCGCTTCAGCGTACTTTAAGTCCTTGGCAGCCCGCGGCATCGGATGTGCCGTCATTGCCGTCACTGCCGTCGAGCGCAAATGGGGGCGGCATAATAGACGCCGCTGCCGTCCGGGTCTAGTGAATGTTCGTCCCCAATGCTATTTCGACACCAGACACTAGGGTTTGTGAGGTCGGTTATCGACCTTACAACCCACACACGATGAAGAAGAAGAATGCTATCTCGAAGGGCCCGCGATATTCGCAGCAATGGAAATTTCTAAACCTTTCATGGCTTAAAACATCATTCCACGTTCGAAGTACTCAAGAGTTATAGTAGACTCACTACTAGCTATTATAAAATTTAAAACGAGTTAGAAAATAGACTCTGTAACAATATTTCATTAAGTTTAATATAATATTTAGAATCGAAATTTATGATTAAATGGGTTTCGTATTTTTGAAAAGAAGACTTTGAAACTTTTGATTAAGTTTTGGGTTAAAGATTTACTGATTTTATAGGACTGGATTGAATGAATTCGATTTCGAGATCGTTTTTATAGTATTTTAATGGGAAGACTACATAAACTTCTCAAATAATTAAATTATTCTAGAACTGACTAAAAATCGATTATATACATTTATTGTACACGAGATGAACTTACAACAGAATTACAGTGAAAAATATAAATGAGCGGTTTTTCTTCTGCTATATGCCAAGTTAGCCGTGTGGTGACGGCAGAGTAGAATACATTTGTCACCAACCCCTACTCTTCCCGTGGGTGTCGTAAGAGGCGACTTAGGGACTACACATCTACACAGGAATGGGCAGCAGCGTTCTCTGATACAGTAACCTTTTAATCTGCGATCTCCAAGCCGCCTGCCAAGCGTGGAGATTATGGCAAAACCCTCCACTTAAGTGGAGGAGGCTCATAGGCCAGCAGTGGACTGTAACGGGCCGTTGATGTTGATATGCCAAGATAATCCAAAGCTTTTCCGTAATAAGTACGAACTCATAAAAAGTAAGTAAAACACATGAGAGTACGAAGAACACAGAGGAATTATTTATAGGTGTACTTTTGAAACTTTATGTAAAGCTTTTGAAGTTAGCCATAGATTAAAAAGAAGAAGGTCTTCTTAAACTTCTAAAACAGGATAAAAACGAATAAACGCACCACCCATGTCTCTAGCAGTCCATTTCAATCAAAACTTTGAATCCGAAAGATAACAATCTAAACTACGGGAAAATTCTAAACGCAAAATGTTTAAAAACAAAATCATTTTTATATCTTCAGTGCAGGTTTAAACTAAACATCAAAGGCCATCATAATCGCGGCGCGTCCCGCCGGGCGGGCACTGCGGCACAAAACGTGGCGCATAAATAATGCAACTACTGTGACGTCACCAGCAGTCCCTTTAAACGGGACATTTGAATAGTAATGTCAAGCGCTCTGTTTTCAAGCACAGACGAATTTGGATTATTATACATATAGCTACGTTTGTTTGCTCTCAGTCATATACCTTTATTACGGGGTACATTATGATTTATGAATTATAAAATACGCAAAGTAAAATGATATAAATGCGACTAAAGCATGCTATTTCAATTAACATTTTGGGCAAAAAGATTATGAGTATACCTATACTATACATACATTACATACTATCACGCCTCTTTCTAGGAGGGGTAGGCAGAGACGACTTCCTACAACTTGCTACGATCCAGACAATATAGAAGCGTTGATTCCTGACACTGAATCAGAAAAGTTCACAGATGTCTAATTTAAAAAAGCCTAAAAGTTCTATTTGCTTAAATAAATAAAGGACCACATCAAATGGGTAAACCTAAAAAAACTTGGTTTAACACCTAAACGTTAACCCAACCAGTGCCTACAAAATAAACAGCAGGATGATTAAAGAATATCCAGGAAAATGAATACTCCGGAGACAATAGCTCGCATTTTGTAAACAGATGAAAGCGCGACAATGGGGATGCAGCTGGGAGACGTTTAACAACTAATGTCAACTGTAACTGAAATTTGGGACGATTAAAATACTCGTAGGTGGACGAGGTTTAGATGAAAATACGAGTAATAACGATACACACGCACAGCGCGGTTTCAGGTGCAGAAAAAGGTCGACTAACATACTTGTTTAAATGTTTCAGACTTGTTTTAATGTTTGTGACATAAAAACGGTTATCGTGACAAAATATCTAATTCTTACGAAAAAAGTCGAAAAGTGCACAGTTGTTCAAAAACTGCGCGTAGTATGTTTTAAAATCTCTTCTTGGATATCCGAAATTGATGTGACGCGTTGCAAAATTGATTGATATCACAATGGTATCCTCCTACCTAATATTAAGTGCGAAAGTTTGGATGTTTGTTGCCGAATCACGCTTGAACCACTGGACGGATCGGGATGAAACTTGGCACACATATAGGTTTTTTTACCGCGGGAAAACACTTCATTCCTAACAACAAAACACTTCTTGATGGGAACATTCACACTAGTGAAAATATATTTGGATGTTTAGATGTTTGGATGTTTGTTCCTCCTTCACGCTTAAAGTACCCACCGGATCTGGATGAAATTTGGAATAAAGATAATTTGTAACCTGGAGTAACATATAGAATACTTTTTACGGGAAAAAGTCTTATTCCCACGGGAAAATCTTACACAATGCGAGCGTAGCCGCGAGCGAACCGCTAGTAAGAAACATTTTGAACTTATAATGAATGTAAGAGAAGACAACCTTTATAACAAAGGTTGCCCTTTCTTCTAAGTAACCCAACATTTTATAAAGAGAAATATAAAAACTAATTTATTAGTGCTCAAGAAAGAAGGCTGGTAAAAACATAAACGTAAATGAATTGTTATAAAAAAAGAGCTCTTGTAAAAGCTTCTATAGACACAGCCTACAGTAGAACACTAAATTAATCAATGTAACTTCAGTACAAGCAAAGTAAATCATACTGTTTATGATCTCGATAAAGTCGCTTTTTTATATGATAAAATCCTGTTGTAAATCAATGGATAAAATGATGAGATAAATTAATAATTTGCGAGAATAATTAGTTGGTGATCAGAAAACCACGCTAATAAGTAATTTCTATCGATATCTACTAAGTTAAACTAATTTGATTAGGACAAGTAAAGAATTTTCGACACTTGCGTGCGGATTGACTACAATAATTTAGTGTGTGTACAAGCAAAAGTGTTAAATTAAGCATCTATAAACCAAAATATCGGATGCTAACTAACCAGTCATTGCTCTTGCATTACTAGTTCACCTTACAAGTGCAACCCAAACACAGCAATGTAAATCAAATTATGTGCAAGATGCAAACTATGATGTTTTCTCTATTACCTATGATAAAGAAGCGATTATTTTGCACTTAACTTTTACACTTTCTTCTATTCTCAAACCGTTAAGAAAGCAAACAGCAAAACTTTCCTTACACCACATACCACATCCTTTCTCTTATAAACTAAAAGATCTATGACTGAAACAGAGTTCCCTCTCAAACTAATATTAGTTTCACATTTCATTCCAACGGTTGTAAATTCACCAGTTTACTGTTTTGGCACTAAGTAGCGACCACTTTACGTTTACTGCTATTACACTATCTTCCTTAGGTGTTTGTGTTTAGAGACGTGTTTAGCGACGGTAAAGATAAAGTTGTTGAAGATCTTTTGTGCATTAACTAAGCCAAGTTACGATGCATTGGCGGATACGCTATACAACCGGATCTGTAAGTCTAGATAACGTTTATATTACTAATTTTTAGTAAATTTTTAGGATAGGGTATTTAATCATAAAACATTTTAAGATCGGAAGACTTCCCTTTCGCAGAAAAAATATACGATACTTAGTTACTCATATTGTTAAAAAAACCGCCGCGCGCCGCCGATTGTTTTTTACATGTAGAATATTTGTGTTTACGGTAAACTTCAATAGCTGCAAGATTTCAGCAGTCAGCAAAATTCGAACAAATAATGCAAAATATCCTCAAACAAACAATTTATCAAAAACATCTCCGCCACTTGTGTGCTCAAAACGCCGTGCACATTCAATAACCATTCCATCTTGCTCTTTAGTCCCACAACCCGTCTGTAAATTTTCTTTCTTACAATGTTACGAAAGGACATATTAAATGAAGATTCAATATGTTGGGAGGCTTTGGGCCGCAAGACACCATTAGGAAGTGGTGGCACGGAAACCCCTCGGAATGTGATGTCTCGTTTGGTATAGTGCATTAGGGTGGGCGAGTGGTGGGAGTGGTGAGCTACGATCTTCAGTGTGATAACGAGCATGCTACTAATATTATCAACAAATAACAACAACAACGTTGGAAAATTGAATGTAATTGGTTGATTGTTACATACTTAATTTATTAAAACCAGATGAGGATATAAAAAAAATGATTCGTTGGTTAAATTTTGTGAGCAATATTTTCACGCATATTTTATTATTATATATTATATTATATTTCATATTATTATATATTTTATTGCACAATTTTATCTTATTTTCACTTTTAAATATAGCTCAACAGATTAGAAGGAATAGTAAGTTTTTTCCGTGACGAACTTAACTGTTTTGTCTACCAAATAATAGCGGGTGCGTTTTTGGAAATAGTAATTATCAAAGATGTGGCTTCCGGGCTTCTCAGAACAGGAGGTACTCCCACCCAGAAGGCGTGGAGTGAGAGCGTGGTGGCGCTGTTTTTCAAGAAAGGAGATAAAACTCTCCTAAAAAACTTCAGACTAATCGCGCTCTTAAGCCACGTCTATAAGCTGTTTTCGAGAGTCCTCACAAACCGTCTCGCCGCAAGATTTGACGCCTTCCAGCCTCCGGAACAGGCTGGGTTTCGAAAAGGTTTCAGTACCGTAGACCACACCCACACAGTGAGACAGGTTATACAGAAGTCGCAAGAGTATAATCAGCCGCTGTGTCTAGCATTTGTGGACTATGAGAAAGCCTTCGACTCCATCGAAACCTGGGCTGTTCTGGATTCCTTGCAGCGATGCCAAGTCGATTGGCGGTACGTGGAGGTACTGAGAAGCCTGTACAGTATGGTGTCGATGTCCGTCCAAGTACAGAATCATAAGACAAAACCCATCCAGTTGCTCAGAGGAATGAGACAAGGAGATGTCATCTCTTCGAAACTGTTCTCCAACGCACTGGACGATTTCAAAACCCTAGACTGGAACGGATTGGGCATCAACATTAATGGCGAATATCTCAGTTACCTCCGCTTTGCCGACGACATAGTGATAATCGCTGAATCGTTGCAGGATCTGCAAAAAATGCTGCACAGTCTCAAAGCTGCCTCCTTGTCAGTCGGTCTCCAGATGAACTTGGACAAGACTAAGGTCATGTTCAACGAACTAATCATTCCGGAACCGATCTCGATCAATGGCGAAGTGCTCGAAGTTGTCCAAGAATATGTCTACCTCGGGCAGACATTGCAGTTGGGTAGAGACAACTTCGAGCGTGAAATCGCAAGAAGAGTACAGTTGGGCTGGGCAGCATTCGGGAAACTGCGTCATATCTTCTCGTCGCCACTACCGCAATGCCTGAAAAGCAGGGTTTATAACCAGTGTATCCTACAGTTAATACCATCCAGAAATTTAGCAAGCTGAAGTGGCAGTGACCTGGTCACGTCTGTCGCAGAACCGGTGAGCATTGGAGAAGACGGGTTCTCGAATGGAGACCGCGTCTCGGAAAACGTAGTGTGGGACGCCCCCCTGCCAGGTGGACTGATGACCTGAGAAAGGTCGCTGGTGGTGGCTGGATGAGGAAAGCGGGTGATCGTGCGCTTTGGCGTACCCTTGGGGAGGCTACAAAAGACAAATATTGGTTTGAGATAATGATGTCATCAACATCAACGGCCCGTTACAGTCCACTGCTGGACTATGAGCCTCCTCCACTCAAGTGGAGGGTTTTGCCATAATCTCCACGCTTGGCAGGCGGGTTGGAGATCGCAGATTAAAAGGTTACTGTATCAGAGAGCGCTGCTGCCCGTTTCCTGTTCAATGTGTGGTCCCTGAGTCGCCTCTTACGACACCCACGGGAGGAGTAAGGGTTGGTGACAAATGTATTCTACTCTGCCGTCACCACACGGCGATGAGGTCATAATCGCATTGTATTTCATTGTATATGTCTGACAGAAAATCGGAGAGACAACCGTTTAGTTTTCGTTCCAGCAAATAACTTCGAGGGGCTGTTTAGTCTAGTGGCATAGATGCGTGAACGCAGCATTGGCACGGATTCCAATGAAATGAAAGGATATGCAGTGGAAAAGTTCTTAGCCTGAGGTGAAAATACCGCACCGGAAACTTATTTTCACTATACGTTAGGTCTTTATCTTTGTAGTATAAAACGTTTACATTTTGCACAGTAGTTTTCTTTAAATATCAACTTTATTATAAGTAGGTAGTGTAGCTGTCTTGAAACGGACGGACATGCAACAGGAAAACAAGTTATAATTGCTTAACATTTATTAAAATATCACATCTATTACTAAAATCTACAATACAAAAAATAATAATTTCAAATATTCATTTTGTTACTTCAATTTGTTACTTACTAGCCATTTGCCGTGTTATTTATTTTTTTCAGGTATAAAATACATAGGTAGTAATGTACCTACCTGGAAACTTGCTTCGTGCTCGCAATAGAAAAACATAATATACCAAAAACAGTTAAGCATTGTATAAAATTAGTATGATTTAAATGCTTTACTATACCTCCGGACACCAAAAAAAGCAATATTACATTATATATTTTTTTTTTTTTTATGTATTTTATTTTATTATATTCTTATTTGTTATAATTATAATAATTACTTCTGTTGTTACGAGTATGTAATATTTTGGTACGAGAAATACATTACATTATTATTATTTAATATTTATTTAACATCACATGTCGCTCGTATAATGAATGAATTTGAATTCGGTAAGTTCAAGGTAAACTCATGTAATATGACCATCGATACACGAGAGGATGTGGAGACAGCGGTGAACATCAAAACGACAAATAAATAATGTAAAAAAGTGTTAAGAAAATAATTATAAAGTAAAAAATATTTTTTAACAACACGTTTTTACGTACTAAAAAGTATAAAATATTTTTTATTGAGATTTTTATTGGTGTAGTACTCTTGTAGGACTTAAAACGGAAAACGTGGGGTGCATGGAATATATATTCTAAGAAGTAGAGAACGAGGTGATGGCTGAAAAACAGCACAGCTGACGCTGTAAGCTTTTCATTGTCTTATTTTCATGTCTGTCTGTACTACCATATTATAGTTAATGTAATGACAAGATAACTTTTCTCTCGCATTTTATAGACCATTAAGTTTCAATAGTAGTTTTAAATAGCCAGCTTACAAATTGGCATCAAAAGAATAAATCTATGTCTGGGTATACAGACGGAAAAATGTTGACTGTATTTATAATGGCATCAATCGTTAGAAATTTAGTACAGACGGAAAACGGGTGTGTAATAGATCTCATAATAACAGAAAATATAATTTTCACCTCTCCACCTCGGAAAGTTGGCTTTTAATGCCCGAAAACAGGGTCGAAAATCGTTTATTCATTTCTAGACATGCAAACCATTCTCATGTCTAGAGAGGAGAATTAGTTTGAATTTCGAACATTATCTTACACAGGAAACAAGTTTTCATATATCCGCGCGTGAAACAATTGACGTAAGCAATTTTTTTTTTTATTAGGTGTGTTCTGAATCAAACTGTCAGCGCCGTCAGCGATCAAAAAACCAAAAGATTGTATGGGTTTCGCCTGCCTTTGAGCGCGTCTCGGAACGCAGGGATAGGTTTTCATACAATTTTGGAACGCACCCTAAAAAAACATAACCTAAAAGTTTGTTTATTGTTTTGGTTGCTTATTTTTATCTTATTAACTAAAAATTTAAAAGAATTATGATAAAATACAATAATTTAATCACAGCTTATACAATTATATCTAAAATAAGAGAACTCTTGTACATTTTTAAGTACCAATATTTACGTAGGTAAGTAAATAGTTAAATGATTTCCTTGCCGGAACAGGTACAAAATAATGTGTTGGGTTTGAGAGGAATCTTATTCTCACCTCGAACCTTAGAATCCCTCGCGAGCTTCAGGAGTCTATTTTTAGAAACACTCGCTTCGCTCGTGCTGCTATTACAGACTCCTTCGCATGCTCTGGATTCAAAATCAGTTCTCTGAGGAAAAATCAACATTCCTCTCTTACCTAACAAATAACTATTTCTCCGACACGCTCGAAAATGTGATCATTACTGCCAAAAAAACAGTACGCGAAGTGACTCATTTTTGGACGAAACATTGCCCCATACAAAACAGCGGCCGGCAATGTGCCCTCAAACGGCCTAGGCCGGCAAAGTAACAATGTCGTCTAGAAACAATGTTTTTGAGTCTTTTTACAGCATATTCTTATGTTCTAAATTCAAATCTTATATGAATCGTGCACGAATCGTAGTGATTGGAGTTGGCTGTATGCTCTGTATGACACTGGCACAGAACAAAAAAAGAAAAGTGCGCAATATGGCGGTTTGTAATTTTCATCTCTTAATTTTATCGTACTATTCTGTTACTTATTTTTCATGATGGAGTTACTAATCATTGAATTAGGGAAATATTACAACAATGAATGGTTCAAGTAGTCGAAGTAGAGGTTAAAGTGATAAAGGTTAGAACTTATAAGTTTAGTACGATACGAGTAGACATCCAAATCCAAGGTTCTTAAAAAGTAATTTTTTTAGCGTTTTATAATTTCCTCGCGTATTTCAGAGAAAAGCGCTATACAGGCCTCGGCCGCAATAACTCTTGCTGGACTCGTACACAATAAAAGTCCTCACCTGCGGCTCGGACTTTAAACGTGTCCTCGTCCAACAATAACTAATTTTGCGGCCGCGGCAGTAATGTACTATTCATGTGATATAAAGTTGAAAGGACATAATTTTCATTTCCTATAAAAATAATTGCTATAAATTGTATTTGTATAACGTTTAATTCCTATAACGTTCATTTCGTATAACAACAATTACTATAGCGTTATTTACCTAAACAATCATTTCCTAGAACTACATACATTTTTTATATATATATATTTTTTTGTTTAATGTCGGGGTGCCCCGAACTCCCGTGCTCGCTACGCTCGCTCCCGCCCTGACTAGTCTCTATCGAATCACGAATTATCTCATTTCCTATCAGGATTTTAATTTTTCGAGAAAAAAAATCTTTCAATCTTATAAGAACTAATTATTATAGAAAATGACAATAATAGGAAATAATATTTATATAAATTGTTAATTATATAAAATCAAAATTATATCAAATGAAATTATAAAAATTAAAATTATAGGAATTGTCCGTTATATTACATGAATACTAGGCTAAATTTAATTATACAAACTGAAATTAAATCATTATTATTAATGAAATTGTGGGATATATTACGCACCCACGGAATACAGTTAGTCGTTTATGCTACTATATGCTAGTTATGCTGACTGCATTGACGCAGGATGTAGTTCAAATGTAGCCTGACTCTACGGATCCGGTAAGTAGCTAATACATCTCTCTAGTTCATCATCCACAGTTCATATACATCCCCTCCAAAGGGTTCAAGCCTACCCTGAATTAAGGCGATCAGGCCTGGCCCAGTGCGGGTAGGTCTTATTCACACACAACTTTTGTATTTCTTAGCAGGAGTGTGCAGGTTTACTCACGTTCCTTCAAGAGAGTCGAATAAACGTACATATGAATTCGAAATTCGATAACACATTGCCACGTGGTGGGGATCGAACCCACGTCTCCCTAACGGAAGACAGTCGCCCTAGCCACCACACTACCGAGACGCTCTGCCTCTCTACATTCGTATTACAATGCTGCGTTTCGATTGCACTTGGAACGGTAAATTAGTGCTGCAACAGTATTGTTCGGTAAAATCGTTGCTGTGGTGGTAATGTTGCATTTGTCGATTCTGTTACATTTTAATCTAATAATACTTCATTCTTGTATAATATCTAGGTATATAGTTTACTATATAAGACAAAATGGGCTCATCAATAATAAAAATGGTTTCTTTTGCCGAAAAAAAATATAACAAAATATTGACATAATATTTATTGTAGAACACATTGCATGCTCGCTCAGTTTTTATTGAGTTATAAATTTTCGTTATTACTGTAATTATCACTCCATTGGTACGCAAAAGACACAGTGTTTTCTTGTGTTTTATAGAAATGTGGAATCTAAACACAAAACCTACAATTTGTAAGTGGCATAAAATTTGTCATCCATCGTTGTAAATGCCACATAATTTCCGCTGTAGCACATTAAGTGCAAGAATAATGTGTCCTCAAAATCCAGAGTTATTTACGATTGCCAGTCTTTAAACTACGGGTCGTTAAAATCTGCTTAGTCAAACTAAGAAAACTATATAGGTAATTTATGACAAAAAGAAAGATAGTAAAACAGCTCAATACAACATCTTCCAGCTCCTGAGAGTAGCATCGTCATACCAAGAGATTGGACAACCTCCCATATTAGATTTTATGGCTGCGAATCGCAGATAAATATGGCATAAAATGTAACATGATACTTGTGCTATTATGTTCCCATTCCAAACCAATTTCAGTTACTAGGAGGAAAGAAAAAATACTAATCCGAACCAGACGCAATCAAAAATACCACGCAGAAGTTTCAAAACCAGACAGCTTAATCTAATCCATCACAATGGGTGTTTAATTCGATGTACTGTGTTCCGATTTCTCGAAATTGTACCGTCAAACGTTTATTACCGAGGAAACTATAAAATGTGGATAATCGTAAAAGCCGTCTTGGGCGTGCGCCAACAAACACCGACAATGAAAAATAATTCGACATCACACTGCGAAGTTCAATGGGCTCCATATTGAGGGCACTGGCGGCTATAACATCTAAAAAATACATTACAGTCTTATTTATAAAACGCTTTTAATCTTACAAAGGCACGCAGCAATTTATAACGCACAAACGATAATCTCAAATTACACGTTGTCGCCAACGTTTTCTGTGTGGAAATGGAACAAAAAGTTTTGCATTTTGTTCCCCCCCGTTTCAAATTGGACGTTGAAAAACTTTTGACGGACACGATAAGTCCTAATATTTGGAAATGGAAAAACCGATGCTTGTGAAATTCTCGAATAATAATGGAATTCTTTAGAAAGAAACGCGGCGTTTCGAGGTGTTTTAAAAACCTTAGTGACAGAGTTTTTAATGTCCCTCACATTAAAAACTCTTGTTTAATTTCTTGTTTAATTATAGACCATATTCAATCAGAGGGTGCACTACAAGCTGCGAAAATATACTAAATATACACTTAGTGTGAATGTAATGAAGCAATGGTGTGCAAAAGGTTAAGGCGGCGGCGCGTCGATGTAATCGAGACGTAGCGCCAGTCGCTCGTGTCACAGTTTTGTATCCAGCCGACTAATTAATTGACGTGAGAAGTGATCTGAATAACAAAACCAAAGCGGTTAATTTAGGGTTGCTGACGTAGGCAGAATGTATAAATAACAGTACTAGCGTAATCTAACTGTATAGTTTCGTTTCACGGCTTAGTGTCACATATATAGCAAAACGACTAGGCAAATTACAATTCAAATCTTAGATAAACCAAAATTTACAAATTATTACTTTAAAAGAACTTCACAATATATTCTACCTGACTTAATTAACCAAATTCCAAAAGATATTGAAGAACACATTACGACAAAAAACATTTCCACTATAATTTCTCGAGAGCTATTTAATAATCTACAATCTGCCAAACAGTGAGCCACCTGTATGTGAGCCGCGTAACCGGTTTTTTACGTGCACTCAAGTTTGCGCCTGCGACTACGGAGTGCAAAAACAGTGCGACGTCTCTTTTCATCCAAACGAAACCGTACTATAGTGTCTTTTTATTTCTGCGACAAGGGGAATAGTGCGCGATCTTAATTTGAAATGTATATTTTATCACATTACTAATTAACGTTATTGTATAGTTTGACAACGTCAAGCGAATCTGGCATCAAGACAAACCTACAATGGTTTAATGATGCTTTTATTTAAATTGTATGTATTTTTTGTATCATAAATAAATAAATAAAAATAAAAAATAAATATAAATGATAATTCAAAATCAATGATGAGATCAATCAGATCAAAATATAGTTTAGAATAATTCGATTAGGTAGAAATTTAAAAGTTCTCTAGATGGTATTTGTAGGGATCTTTTCTAAAACAAATATCTTCCCTTGGGATAATCGATAAATCACGCTACGAAAGAACAGTTCGTTGTTGTAAAGTAAAGAGTAAGCTAAGCATTTAATCCCACCAAAACTACATCTGATGATGAAGATGATAACTGTTCAAAACGTGCCCCGTAATATACTACTATTTAATTGCCCGTAGCAAAACCTCCGTAAGAGTAAAAGCGTACATTCCGCTGCTACGCAGCCTCGCTACGCCGCGCAAAACGCAAGTAAGTTGACCGTGTCAAAATTCATTAAAATTTCGAAAAGTAATAAACTATCTGGCAACCCTGTTCGTTACACAACACTGGAGACAGGGTGCGCACAAAACCGAATGCCTTAATTTAATATAAGTCAATTTGGGCCAATTTAATTTCGCGGCCATGCAACCGCCGCGCCGTTCTGCTACAGTACATCATAACCTGTAGCTGTCTCTTTCGCGCTCATTAAATTTTGAAAGTGTCTGTCTCACGTGTAGTAAATGTGAACTGTTGGTGACAAACATTATTCAATATTACGAACGTTCATTATCGGGCTTTTTGGTTACAGTGCTTTAATTTTAATAATTTGCGCGTCTAAAGAATGTGCATTTCATTATTGTTCTTACCGACTTTTTACATCTATCTAATACTTTAAACGAGCAATTCTTTTATATATGTATATAAATAATGAGAATCCCGGAAACGGCTGCAACGATTTCGATGAAATTTAGTATATAGGGGGTTTCGGGGGCGATAAATCGATCTATCCAGGTTTTAATTTTAGTAAAACGGGATTTCCCTGTTTTTAAGTCATTTAAAGAGATAGGTAATTAATTTCGTCACCGTTTACAATCACACGATAGCTCTGTTGGGAAACCGCGAGACTTTGAAACCGAAGGTCAGAGGTTCGAATCTACATAAGTATATATTTTTTTTATTCTTTCATTTAAAGTAAACTAAATATATAATTCAGGATCTACATCTAACCATTTACAAATCATCGTTTAAACTTTTCATGGTAGACTAATGCTAGTATATTATTCGGCGGTATTACAAGTAGGTACCTACAATGTATCAAAGTACATTGTTTCATGATTAATGGACGTTATTTGTCTGTCTGTATATAAGACAGTTAATGGATTAACATGATTTATATGACCACGTGGTGCCCGAACGACTTCGGCGAAGATTATTAGTCAAATATTACACGCGATGAAAATACAGGGTGTGCGAGTGACATGTCGCTACAAAATGATAGGGTACCAGCCCATGATTAGGAATCCACCGAAATTTCTTTCAATAATTTCTATTCAGTATCACTAGAAATCCATACCTTAACATTTCTGAACATTTTTCATGTGTCGATTATTTTAGCATAATATACTTAATACACTGATATATACAGTTCGTGGAGTCTTAAATTATGTAGTAAAAAAAATTATATTAAAAACAATTTTCCTAAAATAAACAATAGAAATATGATTCAGAACCATAGGCTGAATTCACTCTATTATTTGAACCCTTTAACTTTTGAAATTAAACTATTAAAAATGTATATCAGAAAGTCTAAATAATACGCCTTAAAATATGTGTCTACAAATCAAACGTAATTAAGCCATGAAATAGGAAGTTTAAAATCATAGGGAAGCAGAAGTTATTAATTGATTTCTGCTAATATATTACCTCCAAATCATACTCGTACATATTTGTAGACTAGCCAGCTAGCTGCAAAAGCCGCACGTCGTACCTGAAACGATATTACCAATATTTAATTTACATAAAGAGGACGCTCTTCTCTGGCGTAAATATCATGACCAGAACTCGATAACAATCACACAAAATTGCTTATTTTATTTTTAAAATCTTCTGAATAGATGAGTAATTAATCCAGCGCACGTTAAGTATGGAAACCTGTACACGCTTGCGAAGAAGGAATTCGAAGGTGATGTTAAGTCTATGTGAGCTAACAGCACATACCACATGTCAAAAGAAAACCTAACATGGCAGGCTCGAACCCTTAATTAAGTATATAACATAAGCTATTTCAGTAACAAAAAAAATCTTTCATTATATTTCTAGACACATCTGACATCACAATCTTAATTGACTGACTGACTGTGACTAATGACTGATTAGTGATAACATTATTTACAATGAAGTTTCTGTCCTTAAATTTAATTCATTCACAAAATATTAACAAATGAATGAATGAATGAAAGAGAAACGAGCGATGTCATATCAAATTATTAAATCGTAGTAATCAAACTACAGATTAAAATGGATTAACTCGCGACAAACAAGTAGCTGGCAGGTTGACAGTTGACTAACGTTTCACCAGACTAATACGGCGTTAATTGTTTTATTTGACACTTCATTAAAACATGATGTGTGATTCGCTGCGTGTGACGTAATATAATTTTGTATAATCTAGTAATCGAATCGATTCGCTTGATGCATAACAATCATGTTGATTGCAACATCCTGTGTTGACAGGAAGCGTATTTTTGTAATTGATTCGTTTAGTAATAGACAGTAGACACGGATTTATAACTTTACAACTTAAGTCAATGCTTAATAAGATAAAATATTATTATACTCCGCTTTACTAAGCACTTTTCGTTTAGTTTTTAATTTTTTTTCATAAGCTGTGTAGCAAAAATAAATCTTATCATATTCTGAAACTTCTATGTATTTAATCGTAAGAGAGACGAGAGTTGCTGCTTAATTAAATTAATACATTTTTCCTACAATTTTATTTTGCACAAAAAGTCTGCGGGCGGGTTGAACTGAAAAGGTTCTGTAAGATACCGGCAAAGCGGAGGTTACTTTCTTCCTGGTTTTAATGAGTTCACCAATCGCGGGGTTTCTCTCCAAGTGTTGGTTCTAAAATAAATATATATCTAGAGAAAGATATTATTTAAACTAACTCAAAAACAAACTGACATTTTGAATATCTTTAAAATGCTTCTTTTACCTTTTCAAATAGTTTACGGATTATTATTTTTTTAATAAGGCATTTGGATTTTTCTTGTATTTCAGCCACTATAAAAGTTAACCTTAAACTTATTTGGTAGAGGCGATTTTTGGCATTTAAGAGAAAGCTAGAAATCATAGGCCAAAGCGGATACCACCGGGTATTTATCAATTTAAAAAATAAATATTTACAAAGATCGAACTCATTCAAAGCTATACCATAACGTAACGTTCTTACATTTACCTCAATTTTCAAAAAGAGCAAATGTGGGAGTGACGTGTGCGGCATGAAATTTTATTTATTTACACACATAAACAAGGTTTTTTGGTGATTTATTCGTTCAAGCCAGTACTCCTGGAACATGTTTTGACAGCCAATTTGTTTGCGTAACGCAGCCTAAAAAGACGCGTGTGTACGGGAACTTGAAAAATTACTCCTTTGAAAAATTCGCTGGGAATAGTCAATAATAAAATTAAGTGTTTACACGCTTAAAAGATGAACCTTGTGATGTTTTTTTTTTACCTTTATTTCGGGTCTCAACTCAAAAGCGACTTTAATGACAAAGGTATTTGTTTTTCGATATTTAACTGTTATACACGCTCCGTGTTGCAGTTATAGTTTTTCCACTCGCATTACAATATTAGGTACTGGACATCGACAATATTGTCTGTATTATAATGACGAATTAACTGAAGAATGTGATAATGATTTATTTGGTACTTATATCAACCAGTCCCAATAAAAGGATCCTCAATTTTAAATGCGACGGCAGTGCAAAATAGTTAAACTTCGGAATTTCGTTTGTGTCCCGTTCAGCGGAAGTGTGCGTGCACGCATGCGTACACGTGATTATATTGCAGTCAGTATGCTCAGTTTTTGTCCAATGCACTTGCATTGACTAGGTATAATCCAGAGATTCAGAGCTAGTCTGCAAAAATCAACTGTATCTAGAACATATTCGAATCGCTTTAAAAAATATTAGTACAGTCAGAAACTAAAATCAGGCCCTCGTTTTAAAAAAAAATAATTTTAGTTATTTTTTTTTTCAGAACATCGTTTTATTTTTCTATCGACAATCGGGTCAGCATATTTTAAGTCATTAGATGCAGGCGACGCCCATTAGCAAAGCTGGACTGATAGCAAAGAGTTATATATTCTTACCCTGTGTTCAATTCTGAGGTGGAGGCCTGGTTTCCTATAGTACAGGATCTCCTAGTTTAGGGACCAGTCTCAACAATATAATGTAATATGTATCACTTGGTATGTTCTTCATTAATGTGATTGTTGTTGAGGAAATAAATACTTTATTATTATTATTATTATTAAAGATTCCTTAGAAGAAACCTCAATAGACGTCTTTGGGCTTATATAATCCAGCTTCAGTATTTTTTTCGATCAGTACGAATTACTTTCTACAAATATTTTAGATGTTACTAAAGTAAAATAATACGAAATACAATACGATTAAAACCAGAATAGGTCGGGCTCTCTGCTAACTTCATGTGAATCTCGTTTATGGCCAACATTTTTTATTGGTCTGACAGAATGACATTACAAAGGGCAGAAACCAAAATATTTGACCTCTGGGCTTCAATATGAACATCAAAATATTATCATAATATTGACTGTTTTGAGTTGTCTGTAATAAGGATATCACATAAATGTTGGAATTTTAGTATCAAAGTTCTTATTACTTTCATCAGAATGTATTTGGCAACACTGGTCTTGGCGTTATCAATCGATTGAAAGTCTTACAAAACATTATTTTTTCACATTTATTTTGATACTCCCATGTAGGCGATTAAATTCATTATATATTATTTTAAAATGTTTCGTGTTTTTTTTTTGCTGTGGCTGTTCAAGGCTAAGCCCATTTTGGTTGCCCCCTTTGCGGTTATCCAGTCCTTTTCTAATTGGAAACATTAAAGTTTTGTAGACATTTATTCATAATTTTCGCTTCCGACTATACACCAAGAACCAGTCGCAACGGGTTACGTGCGAATCCCGGTACAATACATGCAAACACGGATTAAAAACGATTTGCATGTATTTGATTGTGTCCCAGCTTTAGTAAATTTTTTATTTTTGTTATGGGTGTTTCACAAAACTGAACTGAACAGTGCCTGAAGACTAATGGCTGGTTTACACGTATTAAGTTGTTATGTAGCAACTAAATTTTAACTAAATTTTAAGCGACTAAATTTTAAGTAAGTGTTTACACGTCATTTTAGTAGTTAAGCTCTTTAGTTAGCCCAAGATGGACGATCAACAGCGAATTCAAATCTGTAATAAATATAATAAATAAAATTATAAAGTATAATAAAATGTTTATTTTTATATAATTAATATTATATTTTTTTATATATATATATATATTATATTATTATTATTTTTAATGATTAATATTTAATATTAATAATATATTAATCATTAATATTTTTATATATACCTATACAATAATATATATTAAAATATTTCCAAAAAATAAACATAAAACACTCACACTTAACTTCGCACTTCGCATTTAACATAAAATTAACTAAATCGCGCCATTCCAAACGTGTCAAGTGACAGGCCACGCCCACCAAATTACCCGAAAAATAGAAAAAGTTCTAATCTACTTGTTTACTTGCACACTAAATTTTAACTTGCAACTTACTACTAAATTCGCTGTTTACACGCATTAAGTTGCTTAAAATTAAGTTAAAATTTAGTTAGTTAACTACTAAACAACTTAATACGTGTAAACCAGCCATTAGGTGTACAACCAGTGTGTGTTACCAGTGATGACTTACGGCTCTGAGACGTGGTGCTTCACAAAAGGACTTTTTCAGAGGCTCAGTGACGCGCAGCGAGCTATGGAGAGGGCTATGCTTGGTATTTCTCTACGAAATCGAGTCAGAAATGAGGAGATCCGTAGAAGAACCAAAGTTGCCGACATAGCCCGTAGGATAAGCAAGCTGAAGTGCAATGGGCAGGCCACATAGCGCGAAGATCGGATGGCCGATGGGGTAAAAAGGTCCTTGAATGGAGACCACGTACTGGCAAGCGCAGTGTGAGACGGCCACCTACGAGATGGACTTTTCACGACCTGGTGAGGATCGTTGGGTCTCGTTGGATGCAGGTGGCTACGGACCGGTCGCGCTGGAGTGCGATTGGAGAGGCCTATGTTTAGCAGTGGACTTTAACAGGCTGAAATGATGATGATGGGTGTATCAAAAATACTGAATCGAATGTTTCGATAAACTAAACTGTACAAAAAAATAAACAGGGAAAAAATATACATAAAACATTTTTATTCTTGTCAATCTGTTTCAAAATGAAGTAATAAAAGTACCGGGAAACCGACAAAGATGAAGTATCGAAAATAACTGAATTCTCTAGTGAGCTTCGTGTTTTGCATCCGCTCTGAGATTTATAGCTTTAAAAGAATTTTTAAATATTATGCGAAAAAAATTCCTTTTTGAATTTCTCTTTATGAGCTGATAAATTATCCCCACAAGCCGGCTAGAGCCTATCCCCATTTAGTATTGAAAGGATAATCGACTTTTTTATTTCCAATTCATTCCATTTCTTTACTCCAAATCGTCTATCGTGATTTTGTCGAAAGTCGTCCTCAGCTGAAACTTATGTTAGTAGTACCTACGATGACGTTTTTTATATTGAATATCCCTTTTGCACATAGAGATAGCTTCGATACAAACTCGTGTCAATTTAGAATTAAAACCGGAAATATACAAAGACAAGTTTCCAGCCTACTTTTTAAATTAAATGTTTAGCCTAGCGATTTTATTGGTGTTGGCATAATTAGCTTCATAAAATATCTCCTGACGGCGAGCAAATGTAATGTATTCATTCTGCCACCACTGCTGCCGCGGCCGCCGCAACAAGCGGCTCGAGTATCAAAACCGTTTATATGTACTATAATGGGTCTAATACAGAGCGGCAACTTTTCATAAAATCGTAATCAAAACACAAAATAGGACGATGTAGAAAGGGTTTAAAATATTTTATTATAACATTATAATGTTTATTCAAATTAAACTAAACGTAATATTTCAATTTTTTGCCGTTACTGTTTCAATTATACTATGAAGGGTTATCTTATACAGTGTGACAACTGTTCAGAAAAACAGTAATGAAAATCGAAACACGAGATAGAACAGTTAATCGGTCGTGTTTCATTTTCTCTTTGAAATATACTGCTAAATATAGGTGTATCGAGAACAAACTGAATAGAAAAGAATATACTTATATATATTTCGATTCTAAAGCAATCATAAACACTATAAAAAATAAGACCCTGTATACTGTGACACGTTCTTCACGCGCATATAAGTTTTAATAATAGACCGTGAAAAACAGCATTTTCTAAATATCTTCACTTCAGAAGATAAAACTAATCCGAACAGCTGTCGTGAGCCCGTTTCAAATTAAAGCTTCTTTATACTGGATGCACAGCAACAAGAAAGCTGTATCGGATATGAGGAATAATGCATCATGGTCTGTGAACGTTGCACAATGCGTAGTGTGACATCTTCTTTACGATTTCACTGTCGCTTTTTAGTGTTGTTGCGATAGCGATACCGCGACCTTGAAAATCAGTTACTATTTCGATAGGCCTATCGAAACTACCGGTGCAGTGTGCGTACCTCAGCCAGAAAATGTCGACAATCGTCATCCAAATGCAATAGATAATTAGATATACAGCTTCTGTAAATGGTAAGCAGATTTTTCAATTTGGTAAGCCTACAATTTTTATTTATTTGATAAAATCAGTTTCGGCTGGAGTAACGTTACCGCAGCCAGATCTTTTGTTTTCTAACGGGTATGTTGAAATAATTATTATCTAAATAATTAGGTATCTATTTGGTACAAATGTTACAACTTAATTTGTACTTGTATTTCAAATGGTTGCGAAGATATTTAAAAACCGGCTGCGGTAACGTTTGCACGATTGCTGCATCTCGGAATTGACTGAACGGATGATTATAGTTTTTGTACAGGACATCTGGCTAATTAGTTATAATTTGGTAAGCAATAAAAGAATGCAGCGCCGTTTTGAAGTTATTTTAGAAAGTAGAAATATGCTTCAATAGGTCCTAGCACTCCCAATAATCGCTCCAAAGACTAACTTGAAACGTTATTACATAGGTAATTACTGTCTATAAATGGTACTGAAGTTTCATTAGTATCCAATACGTAATTAAAAAGTTATGATAAAACCTCAATTTGTTCCAGCCACGGCGCCCAGCGGAGTTATTTGACGACCGATTAACCAAGTTTCCTGTATTAATGGTAAATAATTAGATATACAGTTCAATTTTATACCTGTGAAATTTCAGACCTGTACACTAATTAATTAACGAGATAATCGAAAAAAAATATGTATGCGTGGTAACCCGACCAAATCTAGAATGTTATAAAAAAGCGGCCGCGCAATACATTATTCCAACCTTCTAAAGCTATTAGTATAATTGTCCTTAAAAGTTGGTACGGTCACGTATAAAATTAGTTTGATTGAAAAATTACTTTAAATTGCTCATTTACCTATCTAATTGTTAAGTAAGTGTCCACTATGCCATTCTAAACCTAACCTACGTTTAACCATTATATCGATGCCACCACCACCATATTTGCCAAATCGTAAAGTGTTAAATCCCACACAAAAGTGATAAATTTCACATTTACCAAATTGTGAAGTGATTATTAATGCTAACCGGTTATTATAAATACTCACCACATTTATTACGTTTACCATAACAAAAACGAACAATTCACGAAGATATTTTGTGCATACTTATTCGAGATTAGCGCTCGCGTTGTGTAAGATTTTCCCGTGGGAATAAGACTTTTCCCGAAAAAAGTATCCTATGTGTTAATCCAGGTTACGAACGATCTCCATACCAAATTTCATCCAAATTCGTTAAGTACTTTAAGCGTGAAGGCGGACCTAACATCTAAATATCCAAACATCTCAACATCCAAACATCCAAATATATTTTCACATTTATAATATAAGTGTGATCTGAAAGTGTGTAATTGCGCGCGTGGCGAGGAAGCATCACGTAACATCGATCGATATATTGTTTTAGTCTAGTTAAATATCGACAGATGGCGTTACTTGTATTTTAAAACTCGGTATCGACTGATCGCAGCGGTTAGATGACCTTTCTTGAATTTGTACTGTAAAACATCGATCCATTACTTTATTGAAGATAATTTTTTAAATCGCTTTCAAATTCATAGAATAGAAAGTGATCGTTAATCTTACTGGAAGCCGTGTCACGACCGAAGTTACATACAAGTTACAAATTACAAGTAAAATCAATACAATTTGTTACAATTTACTTTACTTTTAGTTACAATTCGCCTAAACTGTAATGTAAGCCTATAACTTTAGCTCATTCACGCTCATGCGCTAAAGGCTTACATTACAGTTTAGGCGAATTGGCTATGCAATATCAAATTGTAACTTGTTGTTGTAACAAATTGTAATTGTAACTATCGATAGTATCAAATCGCAGGCCGATACTATCGAAAGTATCAACAAATTCAATAGTATTTATGTTATTTATATAGTATCGATAGTCCTATCGAAATAGTAACTGAATTTCAAGGTCAACTATCGCTATCGACACTATCGCTATCGCAACAACACTATCGCTTTTGTTGTCGCGCAGGTCTGCACAATGCTTTGGGAAAAATTAAAGGAGGAAGAGAAAGGGGAAGACCAAACTCAAGGTGCACTGAACTAGCGAAGAAAACAATTATATTACCTATATGTATGAAGTATAGCGGTCATGCTACCGATAAGTTTAAGAAAAAAAAGATACGATAAAAAATAAGCACTATTTACGTACGTATTTCTATTACAATAATGTATCTAGAGAGATTTTCTTACACCAGAAACGTAAGCAAAATCTGCCCAGAATTGAAATGGGCAAAAACACCCTAAATTAAATTGGCCCCAAAAGCAAATCTTTCAACAGATACATCCTTCGAATCTGACCCTTTTCAGTGGTGAGCCGCTGCAAACGAATCTACTTACATGATTTAGTATTACTACTTACTTCCCACAGCGAATAAGTGTGTAATGGATGTAGTATATACCATTATTTGAGTTTAAACATCTAAAACTACAGCTTTTTTTAACATCTGTTGAAAATGTATTAGTGGAGGCTTTTTAACCTCATTCGAATACTTTTGAAGTTGTTTGAAAAATAAATCCTTTCAAGTCGATTTTAATTAGGCAAAGTAAAAAAAAAATTAGGAGTTAAATGCAGCAATTTCTTGATAAAGAGCGTCGGTGGTCTAGTGGCTAGGGCCGCTGCCTCCCGTCCGGGAGACGCGGGTTCGATCCCCACCACGTACCAATGTGTTTTCGAATTTGGAATTCATATGTACGTTTACTCGACACTCTTACTGTGAAGGAAAACATCGTGATGAAACCTGCACACTCCTGCGAAGAAATTCAAAGGTTGTGTGTGAAGTCGACCAACCCGCACTGGGCCAGGGTGGTCGACTAAGGGCCTAATCACCCTAAATCAGGGTAGGCTCGAGACCCTCGGTGGGGACGTATATGAGCTGTTGACGATACAGCAAATTCAGATTTTATTATACACTATTGCTTAAGCAATTTCTAGAAGTTTCTTGAACCAGTTAATGGTTTGCATACGATTGTTTTCGAAAACAAAACGCTTGGCACGAACTCTTATCAGCTGTGAGGTGGTGTTAGCAAAACACGTTAACCTAATAATTTACAAACAAAAAGTTGTTAACTACAGCCAATATGGTTCCTGAATTACGTAATGTTCAAATTGTATGTTGAATACAGTAAGGAATTTTCATTTTCATTTAATGGCATTTTTTATTAGTTAAAAAATTAAGGTTTTTTCTTGGAGTGGGTAACCGTTAACAATCTTTTTCATTAAGATAATTTTTCCTTACTTGCTGATGTCTACCTCATATATAGGGTTGCCAGACGTCTGGAAAAAGCCGGACACAGTCAGGCTTTTTGGTTGCGTGTCCGGCCAAATTAGACGGTATCCGGCTTTTGTTAGGCTTTTTCAATTTTACCATTTCATTGTTGTTTCATTAAAATTGAAAATTTTATGGTAAAAATGCCTTGTAGACCCGCGACCATGGTGCTTGCAACAGCGCCGAAATATCGGGTCTCCTCAACAAAAATAATATCGCGGTAAGCCCGTAAAATGTCTCATAAATGTTGTTACCCAAATGTCCGGCTAAGCTGGCTGGTCAGTCCGGCTTTTCAGTTTTAAGAGCTGGCAACCCATACATATGCATATGAGTAATATTTATGAAATAATGTAGTACCTAATTGTACAAGTATCTACGTGTCAAACGCCTAATGTTTATACATGAAAAGTACATTAGTAAGAAAAACACTCTTGAATTTCAATGTGTTTTAATATTTTGTGTTTTTTTTAGGACGTTCTTCAACGGCCCGTTACAGTCCACTGCTGGACTATGAGCCTCCTCCACTTAAGTGGAGGTTTTTGCCATAATCTCCACGCTTGGCAGGCGGGTTGGAGATCGCAGATTAAAAGGTTACTGTATCAGAGAGCGCTGCTGCCCGTTCCCTGTTCAATGTGTAGTCTCTAAGTCGCCTATTACGACACCCACGGGAAGAGTAGGGTTTAGTGACAAATGTATTCTACTCTGCCGTCACCACACGGCATAACGGCACGGTTAGGACGTTAAGCTTTCTTTATATTAAGCAAGAAAAAAAATATTGACTCAAATAATATTATGTATTGCACTAAGTTTACTTCATTGTTTTCGTCAATATGTTATGTGCTTGATCCTAGTTAAAACTTCGAAACTAAAAATCCATTCTTACTTGAAAAGAAAGGTTTTTGTTCTATTTCAGTACAAGGAGTTTCAGTCAATGATTCAATAAATTACTTTGAGCAGACGGAAAGAACTTAACTCAAGCAATTAAACTGAGATATTCTGGTCGTGAGACAAACAAAACAATTGGAATTGGTAAAGGCATGTCGAAATAAGAAAATAGCTTTTTATAATTTACAGTGCTAGATAAGGAAAAATAACCATCACAGATGAGGACATCAGACGACAAAATATACAAAGCATAATAGCTACTCGTATATGCAGAAAAGCACCTGAAATTTGGATGATATCGGTTTTAGACGGGCGGATAGTCCAATAGTCATTATGTATAGGTGGTATATATAATATGTAGCTGTTTGAATCTCATAGTGCTGTTTATTTGCTGCTTTATGTATAGGTGGTATATATGTACAATTAGCTGTTTGAATCTCATAGTGCTGTTTATTTTCTGCTTTATGTATAAGTGGTATACTATATGTACAATTACCTGTTTGAATCTCATAGTGCTGTTTATTTGCTGCTTTGTGTTTTCTGTTTTGTTGGCTCCTAGCAGAAGCCATACGACATGATGATGAGTGCCTCTGTCTGCCTAGTTTAGGGTCAGATGGCCGTGTGTGAGGTGTTCACTTTTTTACGTAATTGAGGACTCCCACGCAAAAAAGATAGATGCACGGCACGTACTCATATCTACCAATTAGAGAACGGAATCGAAACAAACCAAACCGGTACGTGCTCAATTTGCGAAACTGAACACAGATTATTCTGTATTCCCGGAATCGTGTAATGTTGGTGATACCATTCAAAGCGAGAGTAGAAAAGCATATCTTTGACCTTGTTGTCGTTTTTCATCAGGTGATCGGCCAAACACATTCACTTTTATCAACGGCCCGTTGCAGTCCACTGCTGGACTATGAGCCTCCTCCACTTAAGCGGAGGGTTTTGCCATAATCTCCACGCTTGGCAGGCGGGTTGGAGATCGCAGAAGGTTACTGTATCAGAGAGCGCTGCTGCCCGTTTCCTGTTCAATGTGTAGTCCCTAAGTCGCCTCTTACGACACCCGCGGGAAGAGTAGGGGTTGGTGACAAATGGATTCTACTCTGCCGTCACCACACGGCACGCTGATTCAGTATTAAAAAAAATATAATATATAATATTGAAAAAATAGGATCAGGAGGAACTTATAATTATATGTCCTTTTTACAAGACACGATAATAATTTCGACATTCTTTGTTCCACACAGTGAATAAATACAACAAAATAAAAGCGAAACGAATCTTACTTCTACCCCATTACTTAAATTCAAATCGATTTATTCATTGCTTCAAGCTTTGATATTGTTACAGGTTGGTGTGGTGGACTGTACCAGAGAACTTTCCAGAAAATGCCAGACGTCAGTGATCTTTGACAACCGACCAAAAAGTTCGAGACACCTGTCATTTCCCTTCAAAAAGTATTCGCTACTCCAGCTGACTGTCAAAATTGGATAGAAGACTAGAATTTCTGTTCGAGAAAGGTCGCTACTCAAAAAAATTGAATAAAGAAAAGAAGATCGAAATAGGACATGAAATGAATACTTTATTAACTTTTAGATGTTACATCTCTTAGTTTCGTCATTATATTTACTGGGGGAGTTCACTACACGATGTGCGGACTCATAGAACATTCTCGAACTGTCATAGGGGTATCGAACTGTATAAGGACCGTGACGTTCAGCGCAGTATCAAGAGCCGAAGTAAATAACAGTGCAAGTTAAAGTGCTAGTGAACAAAGTGCAGTGAAAGTGTTAATTTATATATATTAAGAATCTTGGAAACGGCTGCAACGATTTTGACGAAATTTAGCATATAGGGGGTTTCGGGGGCGATAAATCGATCTAGCTAGGTTTTATTTTTAGTAAAAATAGATTTCCTCGTGTTTTTAGGAAGAATTAATACACCATATCACTGAAATAGAAAGGTCACAAAGATTCGTTTCACAACTGTTCGTAACGTCACAATGGCTCAGTTGGATAACCGCGAGTTTGAAAAGTCTGTTTTGGTTTTTGAGTCTTGAGTTCGAATCTCGACAGATATTTTTTTTCTTTTTTCGTTTCTTTATTTTTTATTGTCTTTTTTATTCTTTCATTTATTAATTATATACAAAAATTTAAGGAAATTAAAATTTCTTATATATTTGTTCGTGGTCCGAAAGTTTTCCATCAGATGGCACGAGCAAAGCTCGGTCGCCCAGGTACTGTTAATAATACTAGCATTCCACGCAAGGTCAGAGCCAGAGCCTTCAGTTAGAATCTTCTGCTTCCCCCTCCCCCCCCCCCCCCCCCCACAGTCCGCCGCGCCCGCTATTTTACCACAGCTAGAGGAAAAAGAACTTTGCCCGCGTGGTTTTCGTTTAAACGACGGAGTTACATACAAACTTCATAAACCCCCTACTCTTCCCTTGGCATGGAATTTCTACAAAAAACCCTTCTTAGTGTTTGCTTACCTCCTAATAAAAACTTACTGTCTGACAAATTTCTAGACCTGGTAGTTTAGGCTCTACGTTGACCTGCCAGTCAATCAGTTTTTCTTTTTATAAATTTCTTGATTACAGACAATCATACAATTTTTGGTTCCCTTAAGCCCTGGAAGGGCGAAATTATTTCTCAATCAAGGCGTTTCCTCGTAGAGCACCATTAGGGCTGTAACGGGCACCGGCTGCGACAGCGATCACACCAATTCACAATCAACACCAGCTGTATTATATTATTACCAATTGCCAGTGTGTGTTGCCAGCCATTCATACAGGAACACCAACACGATTGTGTTACACAAATTGGTTATTTGCGTTGGTGCGTTAAATTATTTGCGGCAAGTTTTATTGCTATACTCGTATGGTATCTTTGGATTTAAAAATCTTTGTATTCGTAATATTCTAAAATAAGTTCAAAATTTAAGTACCTACCCCAAAGAAGAGCTCAAGCCTTTTCTATGTTACGTACGGCCGAGTGCAAATAGCGACTCCAGTGCATATTGGCCGATTTCACAAGATCCATTTCAAAGACCGGCATGCTTACTTTTAAATCCGTAAAATACCTATATTTTAAAGTTATAATTACTATGCACTGTACCTACATGTCTCTAGTTAGATAAATGAAAGGCTCGCGCGAGGCATTTTTGAACTATGTTATATCGGCTATCATCTACAGGAATAAAGAAGTACTAAATCTATCTCAAAGTTAAATTCTCTTGCATTTTCTGCAGTGTTAGATCGAAGTAAGCTTTAACGTTATTTGCCGACATTGATTTCCCTCGAGAACACCACATTCCAATAAAAACAACCTAGCATGTGCTAATCCCAGCCCGAAGCGTCCAAATACGTATCACTTGTCAAATAAATAAACAATAAGCTTTCTTTATGCAGCAAAAGGTAAGGGAAATGTGTTTCGGAGATGGGCAATGCTTCAAAAAGGGAAGGGTTATGAATACTGAATGAAAGAATTTTCGAGTTTTCCTAGAAGTTTTATAGCTAGCTAGATATTATTATGTTATTATAGACAAAGTTCAACTATATCATATTAACAAACAATATTATTAAACTACATGCAATCACTAAGCAATCACTAGACAATCATTTCTTGTTTGGAGCTTGAGAATATCTATGTATTAAGTTAGCAAATCACTTGTTTTGACCAGTAGCAAAATTTACTACGGTGTGTAGTTTGTAGCATTTTGCTACGCCGTAGCAGAGGTCGGAGTCAACGAGCATGATAATGTGCGGTTTATCCGCTCAAATGCTACGACGCGGAAACGTGCGCCGCGCGCGCTTAGCGTTTTTGCACCATAAAATTATTTAACGATGGAATTATTTAGAGGTGAGCAGATCTTCCATATCGAACAGATCATAAGCTGAATTGTTGTCAATTAAGTTAATACTTATCAATTTTACAATTTTCATGACAAGTTGGATAACATCTGCACAACCTCCACATGATGGAAACCCTACCGACATTCTTGCAATGTTAGCGATTTTCACACATTTCGTCATTTTTCAATGTTTTGTTTACCTTTTGTAAATAATACATTCTAGCAATGTTTTATATAAAAGTGTATATGTACGTACTGTTAAGAAGACGCATTTCAAGTACCTTTTGCTCTCCTATTTACTGGTTTGAAAACTTGTAACCAAGTGGCTACACGGAATGAGTATAATGATAAATGTGGATTCGTTTACTTAAAATGTAAATATCTTCTAGTATTTGGATTGTATTTACCCAATCCCTTCCTCTTAGAAAAACAGCAAACAACAAACATAATATCTTAAAATTCCTCCATCGAAAAAAGCATACTTAACTTTGATTGTATGAGTACTTGACTTTGATTGTCCTCTTCCCAGTTTAGTTTTCACTCAGAGTGTAATTTTCGCCCAATTAGCTGCCCGAGTAGGTTCACCGCCGCGCGGAGATTGCCCCGGGTTCCTTTATTCTTCTGAAGCCCTGGGACTAATCCTGATTCGAGATGGCAGATGCAGACCTTGTTCTATTATGGCAAGGCGATTGGTTTTGTAATTGAACGGCTATTTCAAGAACTTTTTAAGCCCACTTAGGGAGTTTTCCACTACAATAATGAAGCGATTTACTGGTTTCCTATACAGTTTGCTGTAGTTTTTATTAAAACGTACTCAATACATTTGTGTTCCTTAACTGGTGTAGTTGAGTCTTTAACTACTAAATTATATAGAGTATATTCTAAGAATTATGTACCTACATGAAATTGTCTGAGATTATACCTATTACAGGCCAAATACTTACATCATTTTGTTTTGATGATATTATGTATCAAAAGACACGGAAAATATGATTTAATTATTTATTTGGAGAAGTAAAGTAAATTCCAATTTATCCATTCTACAGTATTGATAAAGATATTTATTTTTTATTGATTGATCAAAAAACATAGAAAAGCTAAAAATTCCAACTTCAAAGTAAGATACAACTAATTGGTCGAGAAAATGTTACTGGCTAACCTACTATTTAGGCTTTCTATTATATTATTATTACCTAGTTAATTCAGAATGGTCTCCACACGAACTGCATATTTTTTACAGATACAAATTTTGTTCGTCCTCAATCCCGAAGTCAACAGGTCAATGGAATGCATGGAAATCTGAGAGCCCTTTGAATATGGAAATAAGGGTCAAACTGCATAACGATTCAATATTTTATCTTCTGAATGCATTCACGTGCGGCAGCGTTCAAAGGAGCACTGAAAAAAGATATCTAACCGATATTATAATATTCAGATCTTTACCAAAGCTTTGAAGGTCCATCAGTAAATAAGGTGTTTAGCACAGAGAGTTATTTTGTAATTTGAAGTAGCGCATGGTATATCAGCGTTTAAGAGAAGCCTAAATAGACAAACTATGTTTTTCTTTTATTTTTACTGTATACAGACAAACAGACTGTTCTTGAAATTATACTGCCGTTCTACGCCATTATCAATAAAACTAAAATTTTGTGAAAAATTCTAAACTCTGAAAAGCGAAGCTTATTAATTAGCTAACTAGCCGTCCGCCTGCGGCTACGCTCACGTTATGTAAGATTTTCCCGTGGGAATAAGACTTCCCGTAAAAAGTATCTTATGTGTTATTAACTATCTCCATTCAAAATTTCATCCAAATCTGTTTAGCACTTTAAGCGTGAAGGCGGAACAAACATCCAGTCTTTTCCCGATAACGGCATTTTAGTCTAAGGACGGCTTATAGTTAGCGTTGCTACTCGTAATAACATGATACGGACTTTATGGAACCACCATACCACTGGCCATAGAAATAGCATAATAGATGCGCAGCAAAAAATCTAAGTCTATGAGTAATACAGAAAAGACAAGCTTTTATTGGTATGTTATACGATGAAAATTCAACCACGACAGGTAACATTTATATTTAAACAATCTAGGTATATTGACGGAAAAATCGTTATTGAACCGTGATGCATCAACATTATGACACCTCCTAGCAACAAAAGTATTTTTGCATGTGATTCACAGCGCACGCTCGCGGAGATGCTTTATAATCAATATGATATTCGAAAATACTTTCGCTCTTGCGTTATGAGAGATAATATTAAAATCCATGACTACTTCAAGATTCACCAAATAAGTGTTAACCATAATTTACATTTTAATTTGTTGTCATTTAAGTAAATACTTACTAGGAGAACAGATTTAAATAAATAAAATAAAATATAATATAATAAATAAAAAATTAGCTAAATAAAAAAAAAACAAAACAATTAAATATTATTCATACTTACTTCATTACTTTATACATACTTACTTCATGTAGTTTCATAGTTTATTTAATCCTTACAATTAACAAAAAAAAATGAATTGTAATTTTCAATTAGGTACTTGTTTGTTACTAGATATGTTTGTGCAGTTGTGTGACACGTTATTGGGTGCCAATCCAGTTTTTATATAATACAACATAATTTGATTGATCATGGCCATGGCCAATCTGGATGTCTTTAAATCGACTTCGGAGAGCAAGGACAATATGTTCAGGTGGGAACTCTCGGAAAATCCATGGCTCATTTAAAGGGTGTCCAAAAAGGGTATTCGCACTCTTAAATATCAATACATCGTCTTAATGAGGGTAGATAGCAAAAACAAATATAATGTCATACGTGGAATTTATTGGAAATTTAATTGAAATTGATTCGTATACCGGAGCTCAGCGCGCATTTTGTGTACGAGCTTATTATCAAAATAATAATTCGATAATAACAGCTCGCTGCTTACATCGCGCGCTGTTCAATGTACGGGACATTTCTTTACCTCCCAGTGTGAATATCATTAGAAAATTGGACGTCATTTGGACAACATATTTTTTTTGTCGTAAGCTTTCCATTGTATGTACTTTTTGCAAATAGTAATAAAATTATGAAATTATATATTTTTCATATATAATTTTTGGGTATAAACTGCCAAGACCCTTTTTGGACACCCGTAGTTTCCTGTCCTACCTGCCCTGTCACCTGTTCGCAGCAGGACTTAATAGACCTCACAAATAGTGCAGTCAAAGTGGTTTAGTTCTGGGCCGGAATGATTTAATTTGTCATCGACACACAAAGAAGAAGATTTGATTGACTAATTAAGAAATGGTAGTAGCCTGTGTGTTCACCTGTTAAATAAATGAAATAAATTTCTTCAGTACTAAATACACAACTGCGTTGAGGTAAAGAAAGTTTTTAAAGGAAACAAAAAACTTTAAAAGCTTCTGTAAGTAGCTACATAAAAGCAAACTGTAATAAAAGTAGAAAACAATAAATCATGCGCTTAGATCTAAAGCTGATGATGCCGCATGATTTCGCAGCTGCACGCAGAAAGGCGTATAAATAACCAGAACAATGAGATGGGGAAACTGACGTTATGTCGGCAATATGGCTTTAGATCTTTGATCGAATGCCAAGAACTAACCGCTTCGATGTCAGTTTAATAGGTTACGGATGATTATAAAAGATGTTGGTTGAGTCGGATTTTTAAAAAGTACGCATATTAGGCTCGGCTTCCTACTAGGATTAATTTTGCGGTGAAAAATTTAGAGATCGAAAAGTATTTAAACTATTACGGAAAACCTATTTAGGGTCGCTGCTTAGTCCGTGGGGTTATACAATTTTCTATATTTTGTTCAAAATTTATTCTGCCTATACCTATTCGTACGATTCGATCAGCTTACTGAGTCAAAATTATTATTAAAACATCTTTATGACTGTTTTTTTTGTTTCATGAGCTGAGCTTCTACCAACAGACTTTTGCGTTAGTAATTTCATACAGCTATATAAAAAATTGTGTCGTGTGGTGACGGCAGAGTAGAATACATTTGTCACCAACCCCTACTCTTCCCGTGGGTGTCGTAAGAGGCGACTTAGGGACTACACATTGAACAGGGAACGGGCAGCAGCGCTCTCTGATACAGTAACCTTTTAATCTGCGATCTCCAACCCGCCTGCCAAGCGTGGAGATTATGGCAAAACCTTCCACTTAAGTGGAGGAGGCTCATAGTCCAGCAGTGGACTGTAAGGCCGTTGATGTTGATATAAAAAATAAAAGCATAAACGATTTAAAAGCATGGATATCATTCCAGACAGCTGTTTCAGTTTCTAATCTACTTCTCAAATTAGCAATATTGTAGCACATTGTAGTCCAGACAGATAGTAACTCAAGCTTCAAGAGGACTCCAGCTGAGAATAAAGATGAAACTAATAAATTTCATTTGGATGATGAATGTATTTCACTATTCTTGTTTATTCAATTCAGGTTCTTAAGTTTAACAAAACAAGAAACGAAACGAAACGTACATATTTTTAAATTATAACTGGCAGTCAGGTATACATACAGTTAAAATGATAAACATATAACTGTAAGTTGAAAATTATAAATGCAAGGCATGCAGATGGAAAGTTACCTTCGTACTTATTTAAAATTCAACGAAGATTAATATTATTCTAAAGACACAAAATCAACGCGACGAATTTCATGTACTATTTGGAGATCATCAAAGACGTAATAAAGATTGTAGCTGCTCGTACTAAACTGAACCATAGACTAATTCACCCAAAAGGACTAAGTTGCAGAAATTGTTCATACCGCCGCTTCGCTTGCTTAAGGCGGGGTTATGTGGAAATAGCGCCCATAGTCGCTACTTTGACGATCAAATACCAGCACTTTTATTGATTTTATAAATGTAAAAAAATATATGCTAACAGAATATATCCTTAATTAAATTTTAAATCGAGTAGAATTTTTAAATACATTATAATAATTTAGAAATAAAAAGCACAAGTTTTTTAAAAAAAGCAGCAAAAAAATTTTTTGATGTCCTAGATCTCGTAACTTAAAGCGATAACCATAGTTAAATATAACTTGCCAATTACTGACTTAGATTTTAAATCGATCACATTTTTCATAAACTCTGTCATTTTCTGTTAATAAGCAAAAGCGTTCAAGAAAAACGAGTTTTTCGCACGATTCCTGCGCAGTGTCGGACGTAACCACCGTGAAGCATCGCACGCTAATATGAACGTTATTTCAGTAATACGTCGGTTGAACTTTCAACTAAACCGCGTTGAGTTGCTAATTTTTGCAATAACCCGGCCTTAAAACGTTTCTAAATTATCATTTTATGGCATGCTTATTAGAGCGACTGACAAGCCGAGCATAGGCTTGCTACGTTTAGCTTATTTGTACTAAAGGCAAACGTCACTGCTTTCAGGAAAAATAGAGGATCTGAAACCTTATTGAGACAGCTGGCTATCGCCTGCATAATAAAGTCATAACTCTTTTTTTTACATTTTAATTAAAGCGTAAGATAAAAATACTGTCGAACTTGGACAGAGCTTAAAACTCGGCATCTCTCGGTAGCAATCCGGGCTTAACATAGAAGCTTTTTTTTTTTTTTCATTTTGATTAAATATTAATTTTGACTGCGGCGTCTCTCTACATCTGTCCGATCAATGATTCTGGGCTGTTTTGCTTCAAAATCGTGTAACGACTGTTGCACGCGTGGCTGGTAATAAACATCACTAGATTTATAACACAATAGTCATTACATTGCGCTACTACAAGTATGAACAAAGGGTTGCGTCGTTGCATCGAACTCACGGATTATATTGTCAGTTCGGTCAGACTTTACTGTCGCAGGAAAACGGTCGGTAAAGAGTTCCAATTTATAAGTCTGTCATTTTCTGTTAATAAGCAAAAGCGTTCAAGAAAAACGAGTTTTTCGCACGATTCCTGCGCAGTGTCGGACGTAACCACCGTGAAGCATCGCACGCTAATATGAACGTTATTTCAGTAATACGTCGGTTGAACTTTCAACTAAACCGCGTTGAGTTGCTAATTTTTGCAATAACCCGGCCTTAAAACGTTTCTAAATTATCATTTTATGGCATGCTTATTAGAGCGACTGACAAGCCGAGCATAGGCTTGCTACGTTTAGCTTATTTGTACTAAAGGCAAACGTCACTGCTTTCAGGAAAAATAGAGGATCTGAAACCTTATTGAGACAGCTGGCTATCGCCTGCATAATAAAGTCATAACTCTTTTTTTTACATTTTAATTAAAGCGTAAGATAAAAATACTGTCGAACTTGGACAGAGCTTAAAACTCGGCATCTCTCGGTAGCAATCCGGGCTTAACATAGAAGCTTTTTTTTTTTTTCATTTTGATTAAATATTAATTTTGACTGCGGCGTCTCTCTACATCTGTCCGATCAATGATTCTGGGCTGTTTTGCTTCAAAATCGTGTAACGACTGTTGCACGCGTGGCTGGTAATAAACATCACTAGATTTATAACACAATAGTCATTACATTGCGCTACTACAAGTATGAACAAAGGGTTGCGTCGTTGCATCGAACTCACGGATTATATTGTCAGTTCGGTCAGACTTTACTGTCGCAGGAAAACGGTCGGTAAAGAGTTCCAATTTATAAGTCGATTTACCACTTTATTACTTATGATTTGCTGTCTAACAAAACTATTATTATAGATGCCCTATCTACTTGTAACAACAGTGGACTGCAATAGGCTGATTGATTGATTGATTGATCTACTTGTAAATATTACTTTCGTTTGTTGATTTTTTATATTTTAAATATAACACTAGAAATATTATTAAGATGTCCCGTTACGTCTCGACTTCACATTTCCCGATCTAAGCACACTTTTTAAGTAGGTAGGTACAATTCGTCTTAAAACCGTTAATTTGCCTTCCTATACCGTTTTTCAATCAGGAATTTCATTAAAAAGGCAACTCTACTTGTGTCGAGTCTCGACCCGTTAGGAATTTTAATGGCTGATCCGTATTGGATGCACATTCAAATAATTTCAGAGTTTAAGAACCTTGCCAAGTCGTAAACATTTGGTTCAGATGCGCATGCACATAACATCATGATTATTGTTTGTGCGTCGGCCAAATCAATTCATAAACTGTGCGTAGCCGCGGTTCAAAACTTATATTATTCCGGATTAAATACAAACTTTAGTTACTGAGCGCACGTTTCTATGATATTTCGACCGTCATCGACTGCCGAGTTGCGTGCGGGCTTCGATAGATGGCGTTGCTAGTTTTCTGAAACACGGTATCGTTGTGTTTTTCCTATGATATTAGAAAGTAAGGTATGCAGTAATCCTTACAAAATACTAAATATAATAATTTAGTTATTTTTCACATTCCTTTTTTTTTCTCTAAGTGACTACTTTGTTCTCCTGAAAGATATTTATTTAAAAATAATCAGGACGTTTGCGTCTTCATTTCTGGCGTACAAAAGACGCTTAAATTAATTAATTAATAAATAGGACTAATACTGTCTATATCTATAGACTTTACGAACCCTTAAAATTAATACCAACTAATTGGGGTCCAGTCATAAATTCAGCCAAAGTTAGGGTCTTAAGCATTGGCCGTGATTCTTACAGCAATAACTAAACCTTAAATTAATTCAATCATCTATTATTTTCATTATTTCAAGAAAGTTTACAGTGGGGGGGCACCTTACTGCTCAGAAAACACTGCACACTTCTTTTATTAAAGTTAAAATTCAAAACATCTTTTGTTTACATATTGTATTGTATTATTTTTATTCTAATTAGATTATAAAAGAAGACAAAATTAATTTTAGGTTCCGAGAATGCTGTAGAATCGGGGCGTCTAAGCAAGTCAAAATTTATCACACCAAAATAGCTTTTAGTTTAGAATTAGCCTGCAAAATCTACATTTGTTTTCCATCAGAGTAGACTAAATTATTAGACAATTTGAAAGCGAAGTAGCAGAAACAGACTATAAATAGCACTTAGTATTCAAAATTGAAGTTTAGAAGTTCGATTTCTAAAATGAATAAATTTATTTTCAATTGACGCCAAGGCAACATCCATATCATGTAGGTTGTAAGGTCGACAACCGACCTCATAAACCCTGATGTTAGAGCTATAGTGCCGCCGAAGGCCACTGAAATGGCTTGTGACCAACGGCTTCATGTGCCTTCTAAAACACGCACGTTATTATCTTGTTTTTCAGTCAATAATCAGGTGATTCAGCCTGCCTGCCAGTGATTAGGCACTTTAACTGTAATAACTTCGCATATCAAGCCTGGTCCCCCTTTTATGCTACTCAGTCACAACGAATAGAGAAGGTCCAGCGGTCTTTTACCAGACATCTTGCCTTCTCATCTCGTGATATATCTCACCGCAACACCTACGATTTTTGTTTAGGTCATTTTAAAATGCAATCGCTGCGCAGCCGGCGCAAGTCACGGGATATAATTTTCCTTTATAAAGTGATCAATAATATCATTGATTGTCCCCCTATCCTCGGCCGTATTAAATTGTCCGTACCCTATCACTGCCCTCGATCTAGAATTTGTAAAACCTTCTCGCGCCCTCATTGTAGAACTAATATTGGTTTGAAGTCACCTATTTCAAGAATGTGTTCCTTGTATAACGACCTTAACACTCAGAATGACAAACTTGATATCTTCGGCGATTCCTTCTGCATTTTTAAAAATAAGGTCTACTCATATTGTTTCTAGTTTATGTGTACTTTGTAACTTCCAACTTGAACGTTAGCTTTATTATTATTTAACCACTCTTAATTCTTTAACACTTAGCTTCATTTTTTGTTTAATTTTTGGGTCCAATTCTGGTAGTCCTCTTTAGTTATTTTACTATTATGTTACTTGTTATGTATTGTGTTTACCTAGAATGCTGTGCTCGCCTGTAATAGGTACATGCATCAGACCTAGACTTAAGTTAAAATTTGTTAGAGTATCAATGCATGTACTGTTGGCGTTCTAAAATAAAATAAATAAATAAATATCAAAGTTATAGATGCGGTACTGCAGGCAAGAGTAATATTTATTTCTATAAAAAGCGCGTAAAAAAAGCTAGCGCCTGTTTCTCAAAGTTTAGATTACATTCAGAACTGTATCAAAGGCTTCTTATTTCAGTTTAAAAACTTCCCGAAGATTTGTAGATAAAGTTTTAATTCAAAACCGGACACTAACTAGTAGTTTCTAACTTTAGAGAGGTTAGTAACTACCTACTGGAAAGTTATGTAAAGCCGAAAAAAAGAGAACAATTTTAACAAATATGTTTATTATCATACTTATGTTCTATTCTACCCTATGTTTTAAAGATGAACTATAGAAAATCTTCAAAAAGCAAAGAAAATATAATATTTCTCTACCGTAGTAGTAGTCCTCAAATACAAGACGTAGAACTTTGCAACGTCAGTGCTACGCCGTAGCAAGAGTGAGTTCGTTAAAAATCTACGCTACGAAGCGTATTTTATAAAGGCACATGTATTTTCAATTAAACTTCATCATTTCTATTATTTCTACTGTTCATAATTCCCAGTTACTTACCTCACATGCTATAAAAGTCAGAACAGTATTTCATTTATTATGAACCACGGGTTGGAATTGAAATGTTACAGTAAAACTGCGGCTTTGAAATACGCTCATTGTTCCCAACTGTAAAAATAGACCTAAGTAAAAATTTACAAAGCCATTATGTTTAAACATTCTGGACAAAATTTTCTACCGCAAAAATTTCGTTTCAACGCCTTATTAAATGTGTGGTTGCAATAACAAATTACAAGTGCGTGCTTTAAAACGTCATCTTTTTAAAAATAATACCAATATCAACAACATTGTACAACATTGTATAACTTGTCAGATACAAATTCTTACGGGTTCTACAATTCGGACATAATACTAGTGTATCCGATTTCTTTTTTCAATGTCTATGGAATAACGTTCAATACTATTAGTTAGTAAATTCCTTTCCTTTTGGTTTTTCCTTTATTATATTGTCAAATACATTACATTTGACAATATGCTCCTTGAGAGACATTTCTCGAGCTACTGGGACTTTTAGTGCTTATTGGGAATCATCAACAGATCATATATGTCCCCACCAAGGGGCTCGAGCTTACCCTGAATTAGGGCGATTAGGCCTTAGTCCACCACGCTGGCCCAGTGTGGGTTGGTCGACTTCACACACAACCTTTGAATTTTTTCGCATAAGTGTGCAGGTTTCATCACGATGTTTTCTTTCACCGTAAGAGCATCTTTTGGGAATATGAGTAGAGTAAAAAGGCCCTATATACCAGCACCAACTCTCCCTGGGTCAGCATGGTCGACAGGGCCCGAATATTAACCCTAATTTAAAGTAGGGTCGAACTCAATACTTGCACTAATCAATCAACAATTGTTTATTCATAATTCATCGAAGACTAATGGGTTTTAATTCACAAATTAGCAATAGTTATGATAGTCAAGTCAAAACAGACTAACCTTCATAGTTGCGAATGTTAGGCCAACGAAAGCACATAATCAAAAATGTTTTCAGTGAAAAATACCCTATATCTTTCCTTTACACTGTAAGTGTATGCGAATATGGTATTAGAGTTGTTTAATATTTCAGGTAGAAGTGGCACGGCGCTGTGAGTGAGTAGGTTATACCACTTCCCAAAATTGCTGCTATTGTAGATGCAGCGTTTTGTAGCATTCGACATTAGCATTCAACAGCTGTGGGCACCCGTTGATAGTAAGTGCATCTCATCATCCTAAGTGGATTTAAAAATAAAATGAAGCCATTTTTTAAGTAAACAACTTTTTTTACTTCTAAACATAATTATATTTCTATGAAAGCTCGTTAGAATCGTAGATATTCCTAAAATGATGTACTTAAATGAATACATGTAAACCTTACGATTGCTATTGCCAATCACAAAAAACCAATAGGGATGCAATGTACTCTCAAATGAAATGTGACTCAGGCTGGCTGGACAATTCTTCCAAACGAGCCGCGTTTAAGTAGGTCAATACACAATTTTAGGTGACGGCTAATCACGCTTATTTCAGTTTATGTGACGCTAGAGAACCCGAGATAATCGAACGCAAACGTGTCCAGCCAGCTTGAAAACCGCTTTTCGCATGGTCTCTCAATCTCCGAACAGAAGGGATTCTAACTATTTCTTATTTATTAATACTGCGTCACCTAAAATTGTGACAGGCATCCAGTTTGAATTTTTGAGATACGTATAGCCATTTAGCTAAAAAACAACGAAAAGCGTGGCCAGCTAGCTTGAACTTACGTATTAATCTTCTGGCTGGCCACGCTTTTCGTTGTTTTTTAGCTAAATGGCTATACGTATCTCAAAAATTCAAACTGGATGCCTGTCACAATTTTAGGTGACACAGTATTAATAAGTAAAAAATAGTTAGAATCCCTTCTGTTCGGAGATTGAGAGACCATGCGAAAAGCGGTTTTCAAGCTGGCTAGACACGTTTGCGTTCGATTATCTCAGGTTCTCTAGCATCACATAAACTGAAATAAGCGTGATTAGCCGTCACCTAAAATTGTGTATTGACCTACATAAACGCGGCTCATTTGGAAGAATTGTCCAGCAAGCCTGAGTCACATCAAATGAAAGTGCAAGAGAAGTCTATCCACATTAACTCAAAAACTAAAAAAAAATACCTCACAGCACAACACACTTGTTTAAACCACTAAACAACATTTTAACTACCAGTTTCCACTTCAGTCTTCCAAATCCTTAGCAAGCACTCGACAACGTTTTCTCTTAAGTTCGATAAAGGAGCGTCTATAGCGACAGATACCCCCGTAGAGAGAACCTAATAAAAAGACTTTAAAATCCGCAAAGAAATCTAACAAGTAACAAAAGCAACTAGGTTGCGGGCTCCGAAGCCATCTTGCTTCAAAATATTGAGTTAAGAAAGATAGAGGATAACATTTAAGCGACAAATTTTAAAGGTGTGTACGAATTTTATCAACTGGTCAGCGCGAAATAAGGTGAAGGTATTTTTTGTTTTGTGTAACTTCGAAACCCTCGGTAAAAACGTACTTAAGTACGTACAATACCTTAAGTATTAAAACAACATTGAACACACGAACTTCAGTTAATGTAGATAATTTATGAGTTTTACCTTCGAAAGTAAAAATTTGTCCCAACAAATTGATTTCAAAATGAACGTATTTATCCTTCTATATTGGACGCTGCGTAAGCAGCTTCCTAATTACAAAACTAATCAATTTATATCCCAACCATTAAAGCAAAACTGCGTATTAAACGTGCACAATGTTTTAGAAACGCAGATAATTAATTATACGTGTAATTTTCGCCGTCACATTTTATCAAATGCGTTTAGTTCGGTCATTTAAAATCTACATGGAGTGCGTTTTATCTTTGCTTTGCCACGGGATTTATGTCATCCGTTCGCGTGAAAACAGAAATAGATATTCTATGTTTGTTTGGAGAACGTCAGATCTATAAGCAAATTTGTTTACAAACCAAACTTTGTAACAGAACGACACAAAAACATTTTGGTTAGGGTTTTTTTATGTAGAGCATACTGCTGTTTTGAATAGTATATAATTCGGACTAGTAATGTCAGCAGACTTAGAGCAGATTGCATTATTTTTTGTTTAATCAGACTTAAACTTTACGATTTATTTATTTATTTTGAATACAAGCAGACACTCTATTGATTTAATTTATCATGTTTACTAATTTTAAAGGATTTACAAAAACTGGGGATGAAAGAGAAGACTTAAAAAGAAATATTTCTCTATTCTATTCTGTAAATCAGTCATTATGCTCATTCCTGTACAGTCACACGGCTGTTCTTGCTCCACGTATCTGAAGCTAGAAGTAATCCTCTTAACAGTAGACTGAACAGTGTTGCTTACATTGGGATCTGCCGAGATCTGCCCGGATCTGCCCGGGAATGCAGGATTAATAAGTAATGGCCACGAGATTCTTGTTTGGAAAAAAGTGAATTGCATTCCGATAAAATAACAAACGGCCAATGAACTTAACTCGTAGGATACGGCGTATATCGTTGTATTGCAACAGACAAATTTTAGTTTACTTTGATTGAAATGTCCATCGAGTTTTTTATTAATGAAAGTTTAGATTTATCATGTGGGAGAGAAAATATGGTCGAAAAAGTTTCAGCGGCAACACTGCCACTCTTGTTGGTTTCCCCCTCTAAGGAATGAGTAGGAGAAATCTATTTATCTATTTATTTTAGTGAGAATATTCATACTTCATGTGTATTCTCCGTGTAGGGTTACTTTTGGGGTAGAGTGGGTCCTCAACATAAATATTTCTATATTTGTTCTTCCTTTCAATCTATACCTTCCTAAAACAACGCCTCCTTGCAATTAAAAACAACATTAGAAGTTGCAAGTAAGTGCATAATTTAATTATGAACCACGTAATATTCACTTCGATATAAGTTTCATTCAGTGCTGATTCAGTCTTTTCATTCAAAGCGGATTTTACTCTCTCGAATTCACTCTAAAGTTTATTCACACTACTCGTAAAGTTCTTTTAGTTGGACAAAAACCATTTGCTTAGCTAAAGGTTGAAATAAAACTTCACTGTTCTTTGCCTTTCTCTTCGTCTTTCTTCCTTAATTCTTATTTAATGAATCCTCCAACTCAAATATTTTAATTTAACTAAAACAGTGTGCTTAGTAATTAGCAGATGTAGCTGGAGTTTCACTCAACCGCGTCTTAGAGACGTGTTAAATGATACTTGCAGCTAAAATGGTACCTCACTATCTAGCTGTTACGTGCAAGTGCATCATACCTTGTGTTGATAAAACCTTATTTCTTTTTGTTATATTGAACTCTTTACTTTTTTAAATCTATGTGTCAATTGTCTTGGATTTTGCGATTTCCATCTTTCAAGTGATTTTTATTTCTTCCTCTATTTATACCTTGTATGCGATCCACCAATCATATCTGGAAATAGGAGAGATACAGATCTAGTCCTTGAGGGCTGCTATTTCTATTCGTACTAGTTAATTATTTAAATGTTTTAAGTCTACCAACTCACGCCTGTGGTACCTGCATTGCATACAATCGTGAAAAAGTGTCACGTAAGTTCGTAACCCGTGTATATAGGTAGAGAGATCAAAATAAAAGACTAGATTGTCATTTTTCAAACCCCCTAATCCGAAAATAGAATAGAATAGAATATACTTTATTGCACACAAGAGATATACAGAAAAAAGAAAATACCAAATTAAATATAAACAAACATTACAGATTATTTTAAATGCATCCTACGCCACACTGCTGCTACCACTCTCGGTTGATAAAATAATTGGTGGTTTATGGTAGACTGACCATTTTGTCAAGAACTCTCCCCTTATACACCCCAAAAGGTTGCAACAAACCTGTACACTAGTATGGGTGTACTAACACACCATCATCAACGTAGTGGTCGTTTCTCAAAACCTAATCACACTTTCAGTCGATCTGCACACTAGGTCGCGAGCTGGCTTACTGAAGCATCATAATTCATGCACATGTAGGTGTGTACATTGTGCATCTCACGATTCGTCTTGGGGGAGTTCCGACGATGTGGCTTATTAATATCGTCTGGTAATCCTGGCCATTATATTGCGTTATTTATTGCCCAAATCCAACTATCAATTTCGTGGCAAATTAATACTTTAATATTTATAAGTATTGTTATGTTCATGGTAGTGCTTTTATATAATATGTGGTATGTAAATAGTAATTTTATCGTATAATATAGTAGTTTGGACGAAATACAATTCACACAATCTTGTTCTGGATCTTGTGCTTAGCGGATTTTATTAAATTTTGGTTGTTCACATTGTTATAAAGTTAAAAACGGGACCACAAACAAACCACGGTAAATAACCCGTTTTTAACGTTTATAATAATTTTAAAAATTGTTGCCATAGGCGTAACTTCTGTCATCCACCTTGATAAAATTAGGCGTCAACATGGCGATAAGTACGAGTATAATAAAAAAGTAAAAAGGCCTCTTTCTTAGCGGGTAGGATGTGAGTGAATTATAGTAGCTGATCAGGTAATTCATTTTAATAATAAGAATAAATCAAAGAAATATCTAAAGTTACCTCAGAGAGGATAGAAATGAGACTTCCCACAATTAATTTCATTTAAAATTCGCCTGCCTCGATTAAAATACACGATTTATCCCCATCGCCAAGGAAACCTAATGGTATATTTACGTAAATTGTCAGTCATATTCTATTTTGAAAGCTTTAGCGTTCTTATTTCTAAGTCTTATTTATTTTTATGTCTAAATGTGCTAAATTTTGTCTAATGGATGTCGACATCTGAATGAGCCGTAGTTTATGAGATGACTCAACGAAAGAAGCATTACCAGAACATTAGACACTTTGGTAACAAACTTTTAAGATAAATTAAAAGTTAAATTTAGAGAAAACAAGACAATTTCGACAGTTTTTCTGTTTATATTTACTTAGAAGAATGAATATTGGTTAGCCTACTTAAATCTTAATTTTAACAGAAAAACATACATAACAAAAAAAATACTGGAATAATCACGCATAAAACATTAAAATCATACCGAAACTGCGTTTCACTTACAACTATTTATATCTAGCAAACTGTATTATTTGGTGGACATTGGACATACCTATTTCTTCTTTAAAAATCATCTTTTATTCAGTCGCGTTCGAATCGTGACCTAGAATCAGCTGCTCTCGGCAGACTGGGACCTGCAAGCTGGTCAACTAAGCTGCCGCCGGTGCAAAATCCAGGCTTACAGCAGACAGAATACCTACTTCCACAAAGAAGGCAAAAAATAACTCTTGGTCTACATAAAATTGTGTTAAATAATGTCCTAAATATATTTAAGATTATTGTCTTTTTGATTTCAATATACAAAGAAAACATAATAACGTAAGGTCGATCCTTTCTACCTGACTCATCAATATAATTATAAGTACATAAATAAAAATGAATCACCGAAATGTTTGTACGCGCATAACTTCCAAACGAATGCACCAAATTGGATAAATCTTTCTTTTATGTGTTCGTTAGAGAAGGTTTGTATGAAATATTAAGTAGGGTAGGTGTTGGGTAGGTGTAGGGTAGATTATAGGTGTAGGGTAGGTGTAGGGTAGATATTGAGTAGATGTTTTTGTTTTTGATGTTGATCTACCCGCGCGAAGCCAGGGCGGGCCCCTATTATATTATAAATACATAAAAATACTCATAATTAAATTTTGTTTTTTATCAAGGTAGACTCGATCTCTTTTATGGGGGGGACATATCTAATAAAATTCTATAAAATGGTGTCGATTCGGCATACGCCCAACTAAATTAAACCTAAAATTAGTCCTGTCACTTTCTATCATTTTTAATTGAAAAGGGACCGAAGTTAGTCGTGAAGTCATAGACAAAAACAAAACCGATGATCTTCGGTCCGTTTTCAATTAAAAATGATAGAGAGTGACAGGACTAATTTTAGGTTTAGTTTAGTTGGGCGTATGCCGAATCGACACCAATATCAAGTATAATTACAATACAATATAAAATCAAAGTTCTATAATAAAGTAACGAATTTGGAAGTGAGTGACTCAGTGAGGAGAGAAAATACTGCCGCATTCAAGGTCATCGCTCATAATTTGTCGCACTTCTTGAGACAACGTGACTCCTGAACTATACCTACTTATTGACCGAGCAAGCGCGAAGTGTCTCCGTTTCAGAGCTTGGGCTAAAATTACGGCGGATGTCCAGTTATTCTCATCTACAGCCTCTACAGGTCACATTTCTCAACCAATTTTCGTAAAATTTTGTGAGCAGGTTCAATAACTATATAAAGTTTTCGATTTTTTTCAAAATAGCGGTGTAAAAAAACAAACTCGCTAAGTCCAGCTTACAGTACAGAGCCACTGATATATACGCGTTTTTTTTTTTAATATTATATTTATACAAAGTTGACATAAAACAATTACAACCCTGTAAAACTCCCTACGCTTTTAGTATCCCGGTAACAAATAAAGGAGTCAATGGTCTTTAGTTAATGTCTCTCGTATTTTTCTCGGGACTAGAGTTTAGTCTGGGGACTGAAGCAGACAGGCCATCTGAAAACAAATCAACAACTAAATCGTTCGGAAGCGGTACTGGAAGCTGCAAGGTTCGGCTCAGTCGTTTACACTTAGTTGAAAGAGATTCTCAAGCAGTTTACAAGTTTAAATATTAGTGGTTACAACGTAAAATCACAGTTCATCATCATTGGCCTTGACGTCTATTGCAGACGAATCAAACAGTGTGTGTAAGACAACTTTTCTCGTGGCTGTGTAAGCCAATACGGGAACGACAATGACGTCCGCAAGCTCTGCAGATGTACTCGTCACCCGCAGAAGGGAACGATGCAGCTTGGTGACGTTTTGCTCTTTTTTGAGCTAAGACAGTAAACCAGGCGTCGTCATGAGTCTTCCGCCCGTCCCCCACGCTTTTACGCCATTTGTCTCTGTCCACGGCTGTCCTCTCCCAGCCTTGCTGTTCTATCCCAAAAGCGGCCATGTCCCGCTTGGCACAGTCCTTGAATCGCAACAAAGGTCTCCCTACGGCTCTCTTTGCGTTTGCAACAGCACCAAGTAGAACGCGACGTGGCAAGCGGGAGGGTTCCATCCTATACACATGCCCCAACCATCGCAAACGTCTCTGTTTGAGCAGTGCGGTGAAACTGGGCAGCTGTGCAATTTCAAGTACCCTTTCATTTGTCACTCTGTCTTGCCAAGTAATACGCAGGATGTTACGGATGCAGCGCATGTGAAATATATTAAGCCGTCGTTCGTGTTTTGCATACGAAGTCCAGGTTTCGGCTCCGTACAAGAGTATGCTTAAGACGCAAGCTTGATAAACAATCATCTTGGTCTTTGTAGTAAGATGTTTATTATTCCATACTCTTGCACTTAACCTACCGAACATGGTCGCCGCTTTTCCGATACGGGTTTCGATCTCTGCATCAAGCGAGAGATTGTTCGTCACGGTCGATCCCAGGTAGCAAAACTTGTTGACCACATTTAAGGGTACACCATCCAGTAGTATTTCTGGTGTTTCCGTGGTACCCTGAACAAACACTTCAGTTTTTTTGGCGTTTATAGACATGGCAAACAGAGTGCACGCCTGGGAAAATTTGTTTAACATAGCCTGAAGCTCTTGGAAGGAATCGGCTATGAAAGCTGCATCATCGGCAAACAGAAGGGTGTCGACATACAAGTCCTGACAGTATCGTTTGGACTTTAAAAGCGAGATGTTGTATAGCTTCCCATCGTCCCTTGTGTGCAGGTGGATACCTTGTTGGTCGTTGCCGAAGGCCACTTTCAACAACAACGAGAAAAAGATACCAAACAAGGTAGGAGCCAAGACGCAGCCCTGACGGACTCCTCGGCGCATTTCAAATGACTCAGACGTATCGCCATCAAAAACAACAGCCCCCTTCATATCGTCGTGAAACGACTTTACAAGACTTAGGAGTGCTGGTGGGCACCCAATACTTTTTAGTGCTGTGTAGAGTCCTTCCCTACTCACAGTGTCGAAAGCCTTGTTAAGGTCCACGAACGCTGTGTAAAGGGGTGTTCTTTGCTCTCTACACTTCTCCTGCAACTGTCGAAGTGTAAAGATCATGTCTATTGTGGAGCGTTGGGTGCGAAAACCACATTGAGATTCAGGATATACGCGATCAGCAAGTCTCTGGAGCCTAGCTAAAATTATTCGCCCGAATAACTTGCCGACTATACTTAAAAGGGAAATACCGCGGTAACAGTTGCAATCACCGCGGTCTCCTTTTCCTTTGTATAGAGTGATAATATTAGCATCGCGCATATCTTGTGGTATGTATCCTGCTTCCCAACATTTGCACAATAGACTGAAAAGAATAGGTGAGATGCACTTAAGTTTTATAATTTCTGCATGGGTGCCGTCACAACCCGGACTTTTGCCAAGTTTAAGCTGCTTGACAGCCTTTTTATATTCCTCAATGGTAGGTAAGTCGTCTAACTCGGTCCAAGATGCCAGCTTGGGTAAACGGTTTGCGGTTTCCGGCGAGATGTTCACAAGTTCCGAGTAGAGGCCGGTGTAGTGTTCTACCCATCGTTCTAGTTGGCGTTGGCGATCTGTGATTGCGGAACCATCTGCTTCTTTAAGAGGGGCTGTCTTCTTAGGAACAGGGCCTAGTACTTTCTTAATCCCTGCGTAGAGACCACTAAAATTTCCCACATCCGCACATGCTTGAATCTTTTGGCAGAGCTCGGTACAGTACTTGTTTGCGAAATAACGTGCATTGCGTTGGAGTGCACCTTTAGCACTTTTGAGCTCATCGTGTGATTTCGGGGAAGGGCAAGTGCGGTGTCTGAGAGCAGCTTGTCGTTTGGCATCGAGCAAAGGTGATAGTTGCTCGAGGTTTTCGGAAAACCAATCCTGATTTTTGACATTCTGGTGACCGAATGTCTTAAGAGCAGTGTCTGAGAGAAGTTCTTTTACTTTGTTCCACTCTTCCTCGATAGGCGCATTTACCTCCCAGGTTGCGGTCTCCCTGCATATGATCGCTTCAAATTTTTGCACCAACTCATCATCCTTAGTTTTCGCAACATCGAGTTTCTTCTTGCCTATAGGTCTAGACGAGTGGATCTTTCTGTGCGTAACCGCAATGCGGGTCGCAACCAAGGAGTGGTCGGTGTCACAGTCAGCGCTATGGAATGTTCGCGTGTGGAGAGTCTCGCGGAGATCCTTTCTCTTCGTAAGGACGAGATCCAATTGATGCCAGTGACCAGAACGTGGGTGCCTCCAGGACACTCTGCGAGATAATTTGCCTTTGAAGTAGGTATTGGTGACACACAGCAGGTGTTTAGAGCAGAGTTCTAGTAAACGTTGACCGTTGTCATTAATCTTGCCAATGCCATGTTCACCAATACAATCCGGCCATGCAGAGTTGTCCTGGCCGACTCGAGCATTAAAATCACCCAAGATGAATAAGCGATCGTTACTTTTAACTTTAAGTAGCGTTTGGTCAAGTTGGTCATAGAACTGGTCCTTGGCTTCATCCGATGAAGTTAATGTGGGCGCGTAGGCAGATATTAGTGTGACAAAGCCACAGCTGGTATTTAAGCGCAACACCATTATGCGTTCCGATATACCACGCGGAGCCTCTATAGATGATAAGAGGTCGTTGCGAATTGCAAAGCCCACGCCGTGTTCGCGCACAGCGCTAGTGTCCTTGCCTCTCCAGAAAAAAGTGTAATTTGACTCACGCAAAGAGCCCTCGTCCGGAAGCCTGGTTTCTTGTAGGGTAGCAACTGCTATGTTTAGCCTGCTAAGTTCAGCATCGATCACTGCTGTCTTGCGCAGATCTTGTGCGTCAAGAGATGAACCTCCGCAGGTGTCCGGAAGGCCTGTCCTCATAGTGCGGACATTCCATGTCGCAATACGCATGGATAAGTGAGATTTTTGTGTGTTACTATTTCTATCTTTATTCGCAGGTGTTGCAAGTAACGGCACCAGTCGTCTAGTTTACGCTAGTGTTCCCTACACCCAAAAGGAAAAATCACAGTTAATGTAAGTATAATTCAAGTAACTAAGCTAATTAATTGTAAAATATCTGATTACTTAGAGGACAGATATCCCATGCGAATTGATTGCTTGAATACCAGGCTATTTCAATTTACATGAATTATTTTGTATGCATGTGGAGTTCCTTCGATGAGTTCTTCTCCACAAAGTCCGTGCATTGTGCAGTAAACTCACAAAAAAAAAATAGCGATACTTAAGAGATAGATGTAACATCCACAAGTTAATGAACGATTCATTCATTCAAATCAACAGTCAGGTTATTAAAATGGTTTAATGAAAAACGGGTAACTAAGTCATATAACTTAATTAGAGATGCCAGATAAGGAGACGATAAAAACTAGTAACTGATTTAAACCAATATCGTAGAAGGTAATCATGCCTAGGTCAAGCGCGTATCCTATTTAACACCAATCATACTATGTTCTTGTTCGTGTGAACAAAACTTTAATACTATAGCGAATTGTAAATTTATGTCGCGCGGGTTCATTACCCAACTGCGGGAGGATAATGAGTTAATAATAATTTAAAAAACAAAATACCCGACTGCCTAAATAAAATACTTAAGTAAATAATAACTGAAAATAAATAAACAAGTCCAGACAGACAGAACTCCCCGGCTCAAATCTCCAAAAAATAGGTCCCGACTGTTTCTAGAGTTCTGGACTTGTTTATTTATTTATTTATTTTCAGTTATTATTAACCTAAAGTATATTTTTGGTTTTTTAATTATCACTTTTTACCTGTTTTTTTTTATTTTTTTCATTTTATTATGGATAATTAAATATAATATTAAAAAACCTATAGTCGTCGCCATACTGAGCCTCATTTGGACGAAAACAACCAAAATAGAAGTGCGTTTTTTTATTACTAAAAATAATTTACTTCAAGATTTTCTAAAAGTAACAAAATATACTGTTATTCCTTTTATACGTAACAAGTAACACATTTATTTAAAAAAATCAAACCAAAATGTTTGTGGTTGATTGTGTTTTAATTATCCAAACATTGATAAAAGTGATTTTAGTGTGTGCTCCTTGGGAGCCCACTAAAGCTCTGCTCACCTCTTAGGGGATATGAGCTCGATGTTATGTATGTATGTGTATTTAATTATTATGTGTATTATATCTATATTTCAAAACCCTACGAACTAAAAATTCTTTAATCCACTTAAACATTTAAAACAGCGAAACCAAAATGGAGTAAATCGCATTTTTAACGGCTCGCGGCGACAATACAACTTCTGAAGAATGCGAGGGAAACTTGCGCCACCTAAAGTTAAATGGAAAAGTTTGATGCGCAAATTGACAGGGACGGGGACGCTTGTCCCCTGACCGAGTGGGTTTATAAAATTGCTGGGGAATATTATAGTAGATTTAAGGGTATTAGACTGTTTATAATATAATACTAACTGCAACGCAACGATCTAAGGTGCCGCCGTAAGGTGTCAGGTGGACTGATGACCTGAAGAAGGTCGCTGGTGGTGGCTGGATGAGGAAAGCTGGTGATCGTGCGCTTTAGCGTACCCTTCGGGAGGCCTACGTCCAGCAGTGGACTGCAATAGGCTGATTGATTGATTCTAAGTTCTATGCTTTCTCTTATACTGTACAAGCTATAAAGCTCTGGAACTCTCTTCCTGCACCTTTAAGACAAGCTCCGTCACTTGATTCTTTGAAGGTGCGCCTGAAAGCCCATCTCCTTTCCCTCCCTGTTTAACAACTCCTCTAAGCTTTGATTGTCTGTCAGCATGTTCCTCTTTTCTTACTTAAGTAGTTATTTATCTTTGTATATAAGTATATATCATTGTAAACATATTTATATAGTATATTATGTAGTAGTATTATTTATTTATGTAACTTTGATTATTAGTATTAATTAGCTTATCCTATTCTGTTTTTCTTGTGTGCACGGTGCACACAAGAAAAACAGAATAGGACCCAGACCCACTGTTTCAATGAAGTTTTCTTGTACCCTAAGGTTGCCTGGAAGAAATTGCTACCTTAGTAATAAGGCCGCCTATCTGTACACCCTTTTATCTATCTTCTGTACTTTCAAGCTATATCCTTGTGTGCAATAAAGTATATTCTATTCTATTGATTGAACGCAACGCCCTGTCCTAGTTTTTACAACTAACAGCCTAACTGACTGAGGTAAAGTCGTACCTTGGAAATAATACCATCCCTGGAAATAAGTATCTCATATCAGACCAAACTAAATCAGTACCAAATTTCATCGAGATCGGTTATCGGTTCGGCAGTTAGTTAGTTTTGCCGTGAAAGCTTATCAGACAGAAAGACAGAGTAAATGCAAACATTTATAATATTATGGGAAGAACAGTACAGTTACCAAACCTCCAGTTCTAAATGTAGATAGAGAAGCAATCGATGTTTCTGCAAGATTGCTGCTTTTGACCTTTAGGCTCTCGCTAGTAATAGCTTGATGGAAAGGTTAGGTACCTGTTTAGCCATCATGGCTTTCCCCTACATGCCCGTGGAGTCGTAAAACAACTTCATCATTTATCTAAAATAAAGAGTTTTTGCGAACATATAGATTTGTACTCAGTAAACAAAAATATTGACGAGTATTTGGAGCAAGACAAACATTAATATCTAACATAATGTAATAACAAACACATTCGTCAAATGGAAGCAAATAAATAAACTGCTTCCAGCCCTTCGCCCATACGCAAATCTCATAGTCCTATCCGCAGCTGTTCACACAAAAACTCAGCACTCACATTATCCTCATGTATTTCGACTTACACTTCCCTGTTTTCTCTATCAACATTTCTCCAGGATGAAAAAGTGCAAAGCACGTAAGTCAACATAGATTGCTTTTATCACAAAAACTTGCTGCAAGAAAACTTGTGTTTACTGTAGAGATTTGCCTTGGTAAACACTAATAAAAAGTCTTAATACTTAGATGAGGAAAAAGCGAAAGTTTAACCGGACGCAGCGTAATCAAGTCTTTGAGAAATTAGTTCCGTAATTAAAAAGAACTTATTTTAAGCCCGCAGTGTGAACAGCTTGAGATCTATCTTCGGAGTCAACTACTTGGGATTTAATATGTGGACATCTTAGTCTGAAAAACGGATAGTTAGGTGCTTAAATATTGGTGATGCTCTTTATTCCATCCTATTCAAATAACGAGCAAGTCATCATCACCGAGAAGCTGAGATCAGGCTTTAGTCGACTATCCTGGCCCAATGCCGGCTGGTCAACTTCACACTCAACCTTCGAATTTCTTCGCAGGATGCAGGTTACCTCACGATGTTTTCCTAAACTGTCGAATATACATTATAAATTCGAAAACACATTGGTATGTGGTTTGGTGGGGACCGAACCCGCGTCTTCCGAACGGGAGACACCACCGACGCTCATGAATACACGAGTAAGTATATTTATCACATAGATTTGTCTTCAGTAACTTTCCTCTCATCTAATTTTCCCTTATTTGCCACAGAAAAACACAAGAGCCAAAGGGGCGCTAATTTGACACCGGTTGCCTCTTAAGAGGTCAATAACAAAGCTCGGAGAGAGGCCATGAATCCTTATCTAGACGAAGTTGCTTCACAAAAGGATCGCAAAGATAGTAATCTTATTTTTGCGGCATAATTTTAGGCTTTTGACACAGTAACCCCACTAATCGGGGCATTGGTTTATATTAATTACACTTTGGGACAACTTCGTTCTTATTATGGCCGGTTTGACAGATAGACTTTCCAGGGTCCGACAGCCGACGACGGATCAAAATGGCGCGACAGTTCTCGTTTCTCTGCAAATGTATATAATCCTTTCTTATGTTCACATGTAAAAATGAACAACGACAGCTGACGTCAGACGAAGACAGCACGACAGGGACTCTTTCATCTGTCGTAGGTCACATTTTGTGGCCATCGCCACCCAAGGAAGTGGCTTCATTCAAAAACGAGACCTCGCGCAACGCTTTCTCCTGTCGTCGGCTGTCGACGATCATCATCACCGGCCGTCAGCCGCGACCCACTGGAGTCTACATACCATCCGTTGCGTTGTCAGCCAGAAGAATCTGTTGGTAACACATTACTACCTCAAAAATAGTTAAAACAAACCAATTCACAACTTAAAAACTGCTATCAGGGCAGGGCTAATCAGACGGGCACATGCCAGTCCCAACACAATATGCGTGAATTACCCTGTCGCAAGTTATGGTCGTGTAGTAAAATAAATTGAATGATTAAGTACTCATTAGCCGGTGGATTAACATCGCTGGGCGGTTGCCAAGCTTCACCTGTAAGTGATGCGCCTAGTTGCAGGAGTATGAGCTAGTACGTTTTGTTTTCCTGTGCTATTTCTGCGAAACGTTCTCGTTACAAACGTTCTATTTTGAAATGTGTTATAATTGTAGGTTATAATTATTCTTGTTATTGCGTGTGCTTATAGCACTATATAGTTTGGCCTCTTTGGATGGATTCTAAATCTATGTATATTACAAATTTATTACATACTTTTTAGTTTTAATCGTACTTCTTTTGGCTGGAATCTAATTGAAAAACAAAGCTGTAAATCCTCAAAAATCGCAATTTTTATAAAGTAACCGAATTTTCACGGCTTTTTTCCGCGGTTGGCAGAAGTTCAAATTGATAAGCGTGAAAATTGACAAGTCTTCGCTACAACTCGCCTATCATCCATCAGTCACTCACAAGCATTGCAAGGGAATATATATTTCTTTTGATTGATATATTCGATTCGGCTAATACATACAGGCTCATTTAATAAGATTATATGTGTCGTTCATAACATGACATAAAATAGAATTAAAAAAAGTAAAGAATCATCAAAATGAAAATTCTCATTAATCGTCCGGTTTGCATTCCGCCTTACTTATGTTAGCCTTACTTGAAAATGTTAGTTTAGTCAGCTAATCTTGATCACCATGGTAAAAGAGGTAGACTCATTTGATTGCCATTTATAAAGCCGTTTAGTTTTATAACCTGACGCTTCGTTATTAGAAGATTTGCAACGGGCCTGTTGGATCAGATCAGAGCAATGTGCTGGTTTGACAATATTCGCTGTTCTATGATACCCAGTTTCTTGACTAGCATGTAGTGTGTATACTGTATGAATGTGTATGTGTGTATTTTATTTCTATTTTCCTCCATTACTGTCTATTTTGTGCCACTTCAAATCCCTCGTGGTCTCTCATAGGCGGCGTCGTAAGCGCAAAAGTAGTTACGCAGGAGGAAAAGTCATAAAAGAAGCCATTATATAGCTTCGCAATTCAACGTTTTTTATTACAAACTTGCATATTTCTTTTCAGTCATTGTGGATATTTAAACCATTTAATTATTTAGTTTTAAGGTCCTTTATTTGAAACCTAACAAAGACAATCTTTTTGCTGTTCAATTAAATAACTCATTGGAGACTGTCTATTAAAAATCTACAAGTTTTTGCACATCTTGCATCGTTACAGTTTGACACATGGGCGTTGCATCGCCCGCCTGACGGGCCACTGCATCATGGAACAATGACGCACGCAGAAATAGACGCGCTCGGACAGCGAAAACTGCCACCGTACTAACACTGACTTGATTATGCTGTAGTAAGCTAGACAGGATATAGACTGAAATATTTTGTACATGATCTTCGCTATCTTGACACCACTTATATTGACACGTTATGTGTCAACAAGCGGTATTATCACAAAGTAGGTAACGGGCCAGAAAGGACAGAAACATAGAGGAGCAACCCTGTGCTTGTAACCCCATCACCGCTTTTAAATCAAGTACATAGTTTAGTAGCGCTTGGTACGAGCCATTAAAGAAAAATAAACCACTTGGCGCAGCAATTAATTCTAAATATAATATTTTTTAAGATTCCGTATAAGAAAATTTGTCGGTTTCATCGCGACGGGGAGTCGCTGTCATACAAACAACATGGTAGGGAAGCTGTTCCATGGTTCTGCTCCGTGTTAAATATTATACATTTTTGATCATCTTTACATTGTAAGCAGAACTAATACTAAACAAGTATATGTACATAAGTATTACTTTGATGTTTTTGTGGTCGCCATTTTTCAATCATTATCGTAGTCTGCGTGATGCATCAAATTGGTATTTTTGTAATCTTAAAGAGAACATCAGATCTAAAAAACGGGGCGCAGGAATTTTAATATCTTTGCGTATGAATAATTATACTAGATGACGTATTTCTGACGTGTGGATATTAATATTTAGGATTGTTGGGACGGGCGCTTAGTTTTGTAGACAGGGGTTACCTAATATTAGTCGTCTAGGTCTCATACACGTGTGTATTCTTCAACTATGCAGCTGCAGAATGATTAGTTCCAGTGCATCTGCCTAAATTAAAAAATTAATCATCTATAGTTCTAATGAGATTACTTTGAGAATTCTTATTCATTCATAGTTGGATTTGATAAGTCTCATATTAAAATTTCCTGATTAAGTAGGTACTAAAGTGATTTAAGTGTTAAATGATATATGATATTAATATATAGCTTGATGTGCTTTAAACTGTACGTATACATATTTGACGCAAGTAGTATTTAAATATTGCAGGGGTTTTATATTTCTTTACATATATGGTGTAAGCGAACTCGATAGGTTTACTGCAACAATTGGGGTTATGTAGCTGTGACAAGTAAAATTTTGTTAACAAACAAAATTGCAGCGTTTACGTCCGATACCTACCCAAATTACACTTTCCTACGAAAACAGACAAAGGAGAAATCGACGGAAAAACCTATCAAAACTTGAGAAAATTCAATAAGAGCACTTTGAAAGTTTGTTAAAGAAAGTAACCGGAATACTCTCATGAAAAAAAAGGATCTCAATTTGTGTCGCCGTCAAAATAAAAATAACGCGCGAACCCGCAGGCCTTAAGAAAAAATTGAGTTTGTTTAATAACTTTACTTGGTTGGCAGATAAGTACTTGGACAGGATCTTCTAAAATTGGTTTTAAAGCTAAGATGGGCTTATTATCGTGTGCGCCAGACGCAACGTTTATTTGGGATTACTGAACTTAAAAACCTTTAAGTACGCAAAATACACACATTTTACAAGTAAACAAATCATTTAATTCAGTGGTGGTTCCAGGATAATTTTTTAGGAGGGTGAAGGTCGGTTTTGTTGTGATATTTTCTGAACAGTTGCGAACAAAATCTAGATGTAGGGAGTTTTCATAGACCTGAGCCTACCATAAACTGGAGCGATCAGGAGCGCTTCTTTATCAAGTTCTGCCTAGTAAGAATTGGTCGACTTTAGTATTTTAAGTTCTTTATAAATATTATATGATGATAATGATGATAAGTTTTCTACAAAAGAAATGGACTAGATTCTAGATTTCCAGACACGAGATTTTTTTTTAAATGATCTATTCATTCAGGCATAATTACTTTTAAGTATTCAAGTGGGAAATCTAATTATTTTAGCAAGTTCAGCGTAATCGTATAATACAAAGCTATAAAATGGTTTGCAAGATTAAACCATTTAATTTGCAGCAGGCTCACGGGGTTTGGGTATTTATTCACGTTGTTTCAAATTGGTAAAGTTTATGACAAAATAATGCGATCATTTGAATTGAATAATGTGATTCAGCTAGAACTAGATAACTTATTTTTTTGCCTAAGTAACAAATATTTATTTTTTAATTATAAACGAGGGAAAATGTTTTTATATAGAGTTCAACTTTATTTTCATAAAAAAAAATTTAATTTATTTATTTGGGGAAGTAAACAGCTGCATACATAGTAAATACAAACGGAAGATACAAAAGGGTTGGGTATTTATAGCAGTTTCGTGTAGTTGAAAATAAAGTCGGGTTGATTACATTAAATGGCCGCTCGCCACTGCACCCTGGTTGCGGTTTTCCACCCACGATGAGCTTTTACTAAAAATTTTGTACCAATTAGTTAGCCATTATGCTGGACGCAATATTGTAAAATACCAATCACCTTATTTACGCGAGTGTGAATTTACCGGCTGTCCGCCTGCGACAATAAATTATGTCACTGGGATTTTGATTTACCTGAGGGAAAAAAGTCTATAGGCCTACCTAATATCATAAATGCGAAAGTTTGGATGTGTGGATGTTTGTTGCCGAATCACGCTTTAACCACTGGACGGATCGAGAAGAAACTTGGCACACATATAGGTTAGGTTCTGAAATAGGACATAGGCTACTTTTTCCTACGGGAAAATTCATTAAACGCAGGTGAAACCGCGGGCGGAAAACTAGTGATCAATAATTTATAAATATGATAGTGTTAATCTTAAATACAGCATGTATGTGATAGGTCTCTTCACAAACTGTTACAATGTTTTAAATCATGCTAAGATTTATCGGCACACGAAAATAGTTCGCGAGTTTAAAGTTTCATCGTGTTGTAAAACCAGAAAAAAAAAAAAAAAGAGTTCTAATGAAATTTCGGTGGGAAGTGCTGACCATTTAAAATCATCACCCGTCTCTTATACACTGTATAATTGTTGTATAATGTTAATTTGTATCTGAGTCTCTGAGTATCAAATTACATCAAAATCCGTTTAGACTTTAATGAGTTACTAATATCCAAAGTTGAAGCCGTGGTGGGCGTGAAATTAAGTTTGGCACTAAAATAACCCGTAACGGAAGATATCCGATAAGCAATTTATTCACCTTTAGTCTAATTTCAACCAAATAGGGAAAATATTTGACTTACAAAAAAGGCTCTACCAACACATAATGACAGCACAAAATGAATTATTACGAATGCTTACATTTTCATACGTAATCGTCGGAACGTGAGGGCAGGCAGCGGACCAAAGTATAAAGAGGAGAAGTAGGTTATCACCTGGTATATAAAGTAAAAGCATTGATATTTTATTACTTCCTATTTTCCATCCTATAACATGCATCTTACACAGACTGAAAAAAAAAATAGCTCTAACTATACTTTGGGTATTGCTAGTAAAATTATTAATTGACTGTTAATTTTTAGTTTACAAGTCAAAAGCATTTTTCCTGTGTTTTAATTACTACCTCGTGATCAGAGTAAAAGCTAAATGTATTTTTGTAAGCGCATGTGGTGGGATGGGATGTAATAATAACAATATAATGTAGAAATAATAACAAAACAAAGTTTGAGCAATCACCTTAAAATTGCCATACGATTGGAGAAGTCCGAAAAAACTTGTTATTGTAAACAAGCGCTATTATATCGCGCGCGCACTCATTAATTTATTATAAGCCCTAATTCTACACCGTGAAATTTAACTTTCCTTGGGGAAAGTTGTTCAGTATAATGGTCTGAACACTCAATTTAACCAAAAACAACCAGGTAAATTTCACGGTGTACAAAGTTTTTCTACTTAGCTTATTATACTGTGGTAGGGGTGGGCAGGGGTTGGGGCAGATAATTAATTATTTAGATGAATTATGTTTATATAAATGGGGCTGGATTACTTTACTCACGCCACAGTAAGTCGCTGGCATGTCAGCAGTCGATGGTAATTACCATACCTGAAACAAGGCATATTAATTTATAGAAACATTTTAGATAATCAGAAAAACACCAGTGCTGCTTAATTATGTAGAAAATAACAAACGTAAAAATATATATTTAATTAAATAGTTACATCATCAACAGCTCATTATACGTCCCCACCGAGGGGCTCGAGCCTACCCTGAATTAGGGCGATTAGACCTTAGTCGACCACCCTGGTCCAGTGCGGGTTGGTCGACTTCACACACAACCTTTGAATTTCTTCGCAGGAGTGTGCAGGTTTCATCACGATGTTTTCCTTCACCGTAAGAGCGTCGAATAAACGTACATATGAATTCGAAATTTAAAAAACAAGTGGTGGGGATCGAACCCGAGTCTCCCGGACGACCCTAGCCACTAGACCACCCACGCTATAATTAAGTGGTTACGACAAAAGTTAATTTTAATTGATAAGTAAGCATACTAGCTACAGTAACAATTTAACTAACCAACTTGAAGAACTTTGAATTGTTATTTCACGAGTATTAACAACTTATTATCTTCTTTTAGAATCAAATATAAATAATAAGAAAACCGGCCAAGTGCGAGTCCGACTTGCACATGAAGGGTTTTATACCATAATATAGGAAGAGTTAAAAACTTTGTTGTTTGATTAGATCTATACCTAATTATGACACTATTATTAAAGTTTAATCGCTATAAGACAGGAATATTAAACCTAAGATAAAGTAGGTTTCTGTTGTTGTTTACGACGTCTCGGCAGCCCCCGGATGCGGTTCTTGAAGGCGAATATCGGCGGCTTCACAAACACCGGGAAAGTCAATGTTTGCTCTCCGAGACTCAACTATTACCAGCTTTAAAGATAATTGACGTAAGCCCTCTTGTATTTCCGACTTTTTTAGCCTTTCCGACTTTATTGTTTCTCGCGATATTTTTTTAAGAACTGCCAGAACAAACTTTTATCAAATTAACCAGGTATCTAATTTAAAAAATGCATAAACTTGACTAATTTAGATCTCATCTCATAGTAAAGTTAAGTAATTAGATGTATCTAATATACTACGGTATATATACCTAGCTGGTCTTTGAAATTTTTACAGTAAGAATCACGGTACACTGTGGAGACATCCTACAGACTTCATATATTAGCATTCGTTCAAATATCTGAACTCTATTATCTTTACTATTCTTAGAAAATAAACAATTACGCTTCCAGGAAGACCCTTAAAAATGTATATCCCCACCGACAAGAAACCAATAAGCTTAGTAAATAACTTATTTATCGGAAAGTATTAATTCTATTATGACCTCTCAACATCCATAGATCCGTAGCCATATTTCAGGCAGTAAATCAGTAAGTATAGGGCGAACTTCATTATGTGGGTCCGTATACTCTTATAGTGAATAAAGGTCCATAAACGTGTTCCAAGGAACGTTAAGGTGGGGCGGCATTTTATCACCACGTTTATGAGTCTGCGGGGAGCTGTGCGTCGTCTATAAGATTCAGTTTCTTCAACTGCTGTTCTAGGGATGCGCGCACGTCGATAAATGTGTCGGAAGTAGAATTTTGCGACAGATATTAAGCCTAAAAGATAATCGGGCTTTACTGTAAAAGAAAGTGACCTTAGAAAAATCTAATGCAAACATCTGTGAAACAATGAAAATTGTGTGGAAATACTTCCTTGTGAAAGTTCTAAAATATTTATAGGAATGAGATAGATTCTTGTTTTATTACAACAGTTAATATTCACCTGCAAAACTTAGTCACCCTCTAACACCGATATGTAAAAAACACAACTAAAGTTCTAAACACATTTTATAGAAATTTCGACTACGCAGAATTTATCCTAGTAGCGCGAGTCCGCCCGAATTATTATGAGTCGTACAATTAGTATTATCGTAGGTATTATCCCGAAAAGCGCTTTCGATGTAATTACACACACGACGCGGTGTACTGGTAATTTCTGCAAACTGTAATTAGTCACCCATTAAACCGCATAGTCGTGATTTGATTAATGACCAACCAGTATTGCCAGTTCTTGTTTCACTTTTTTATTGATGTTATTATTTACTGGCTCTATTTCTTTTGACCTATCAATTTTTATCTATCAACGTTTACCCTTTTTGCCAGATTTTAGCACTCAAACTGCGAAGTAGTTTCATAAACATAAGATATACCTAGCAAGCGGAGTAAAGAGACATGGCATCTCTCGCAATTTTTACACATTTTGCGATTAGATCCGCTAGTGGAACAAACAAATAGGTACTAAATTTGTTCCTCTGGCAGCACTGTCGACCGTGACGTGACCGCGCCCGTGACAATACGTCACGTCGAGTTGTCGAGTCGTGTCTTTCATTGTATCGATATCGACATGACATCTCTATCGCTGTGCAAAATGCGTGAGTTAACGCGATGAAACGTTCTGTAGAATGCGAATGGGACTTGTTAAAGAAATATATTTTATTGCGTATTTTTCATCAAGGTAGGATTATATATACTGTACTTCTCATGTCTCCACCGGGCTCGAGCCTACCAGGCAAGCAAACCTTAGTCAGCCAGTGCCAGATTAGGCGACGATGTTTTTAATATAGGAAGATCTAATTTTATTTTATTATTTTTTGTAGTTAGCTCGGGGTACGATAAATATCCGAGACCTTTCGTTGAGAATGCGACCGACGCTCTAGGCTTGATCATAAAAGAGTGATTAAAAATAATAGTTGGCTGAGCATGCAAAAACAACGCGACAGTCTTTCACAATAAGAAGATTGGATCGTGTCAGTTTCTTACATCTTATCATATAAAAAGTACGGACCCTATCTCAAAGTAAACAGTTCTATTGTGCTTAGACAATAAGAGGGAGGAACAATTAGTTCCGTTAATTGATACCAATCGGAGTTGCACCTGCCAGGGCCTTGGATTATCTGACACAATGCAATATCCATTGGAGGCCTTAGTGTTTGTTTTACCATGCTCTACTTATGTTTTAGCTTTCTATCAGAGATGTATCATCTGTCTCTAGGGTTTTCGAGGTGGGTGGTCGACCAACCCACTTGATAAGAACATCATCTGTTAGCTTTTATTTTTTTACAAAAGTAATTGCAAGTCACTTATCCGGTAATTTCAAACCTTATATAACCATCCATGAGCTCAGGAAACGAAAAGTTGTAAATAATTTGACACTCCAGTCAGTACAGATTATAGTGATCTGCTGTTAGCGCAAAATAAATCCCTGTACGGATTTATAGTCAAAGTGAAGAAATAAACTAAATCTTATTTCATTTGCAATCACAAAATCACAATACACCTATCAAAAAATCCCTGCTTACCCGAGCGAAACAAATAAATTATGTACGGTCGCTAATATAATTCAAATCGTTACGCACGCTTCTCACTTCCAACATTAAGTACGTAAATAAAGGAGAATTGAATTTAGTATGGTAACACTTTAACAGGTGCTGAGCCAGGCCATTGTAAATAGGGTGTAGATTGTGTTGAGCGCGAAACGATTTGCCCGAGCGATTTAGGAACGATGTTATCGAGGCGAGCTCTGGCGATAACAAAACGCTTACAGGGGAAATGCAACTAAATAAGTGGGAAGGCAAGAAGTGCTGGCTATTTTTGTTAACGTTTCCTCAATAGTGCAATCTTTTGTTAAGCGAAGTTTACTTTTTGGTTGTACAGTATTGCTCTTTTGATATTTGTTTTGTGTTTTATATTTTTTATTTCCTTGGTACCTATACTTGGACGTTTTACTTTTGTTATTTATTAGCTTTTCGGAAAAATGCCTGTCGGAGAAGAAAACCTCATATAAGAGAGGTTTAAGTTTAATGTCAGCACAACATCAACGGCCCGTTACAGTCCACTGCTGGACTATGAGCCTCCTCCACTTAAGTGGAGGGTTTTGCCATAATCTCCACGCTTGGCAGGCGGGTTGGAGATCGCAGATTAAAAGGTTTCTGTATCAGAGAGCGCTGCTGCCCGTTCCCTGTTCAATGTTTAGTCCCTAAGTCGCCTCTTACGACACCCACGGGAAGAGTAGGGGTTAGTGACAAATGTATTCTACTCTGCCGTCACCACACGGCTTAATGTCAGCACGATGAAATCTAAATCAAGAAATACCTATATATTAATTTCATTTACGGAATGTAGTTTAAGATGAAGAGATATGATGAGTTTTTTCTTTTTTCTTTTATGAGATGAATACAGTTTTTCATCCCGTTAAATTGATTACTTCCGATTCTCAACAATCAACTTTAAATACAAATATCTAATACCCATTGTCCGCAGATCCGCAGATAACATCAAGAGTTGGCTCACCACAACAGCCACAGCTTTCAGAAAGCACCCAACTCTAAGCCGGTCTCACCTTCAGCACAGTACAGTTAATCTTCCCAAATACCTTCGCAAGTACTGAAACTTGCAAATTCACTTACCGTATCCACTTCAAGGGTTTCTGGAACTTTCGGCTTGTTACTTGGCTCGCGCAGAAATAACAAGTTCATAAGTTTTCTATAACTTTTGAATTTGAATACAACAATAGTTACTTCTTCGGAAAAAGAAATGTTATAAACTAACAATCGGGGGATTTCTCGAACTGTACAAAAGGAAAATTTTATATATTTTCAGGCAACACTCGATGATATAACTCTAAAATTAAAATCAAATCCTATTTTCATATTTTTTTCTGTCCATGTTGATTTAGAAAATATTATATTATTTTGTAAAATCGACCACGGTCTAGGCCAACATAGTCGACTTGCATTTGTTTTTGTATTTTTTTAGAAGCCATTAAATTATCAATGGCACCATGCGAATTCACAAAATCATTTTTATATTTTACCACGTTTTACCTCGACTCTATTGTCTTGTGTAACTACTTATCAATAAACAGATTTAGTATAACAGTAAAAAAAAATAAAAAAAACAGTAAATAAGGATTAAATAATAATTAGCAAGCTTAAAACCAGTAGTAATCCCAAAAAGTAATAATCCACATTGATTAAAACATCTACGATTGATATCGATTCACAAAACAATATTGTTATCTAAGTTTTGGCTATGCGACAACTTTATATTTTTATTAAATACCACACACGACGCTCTAGTCACTTTCTGAAGTTCCAGTCTCCGATAAAAGAAGGTTTCAAGCTGCAAGATAAAACACTTAACGAGACACGAACCACTTGACTTGAAACTTCTGAACTAGGCCTCCAGTCGGCTGAGGAAAACCGGAAAAACTCCCACATAAACCCCTCACTACCAGTAGCTATTGTTTTTGTGACGACCGGGAAGAATGAATGGTGCAGGCAACAACAGCTCAAGCTGTACAGCAAGTACTTTTAGAGCCAACTAATAGAGTCGTCCAAAGGGTAGTCTATTTGTTGTTGACTGTACTAGATACGGTTAAATGTAGAGCAGTTTCCTTACAACCCCAAATGTCTGTTTTGTTAGAAAAATGGAACATTAATCATTTAATGGTCGTTTCGTTTTATTTCAACGCGATAACATTTGCCAGAAATAGCTACGAACGACTGTGGTTTTAAAGTGTTAGTTTTGCGACAGTTTTTCCCTGCTAAAACTGTTTTCAGTAGTTAGTCAATCTATAAATAAACAAAATAAAAGTATAAAACATACTCGTAAAATCACGCCTCAAACTATCACCATAATAAAGCAAATTATGTGAAAAGAAAAACTATTGTATTCTTTATCGATTTATAAAAAGAAATTATGTTAAGCACTAGAAATACACGCTGAAAACAAATTCACTATGAAGAAAATAAACAATTTACCATCAATAACGAATAAAATTTGTAGTGTTATTGGAAACATAGTATAAAAAGTGTAAGTAAGGAGTCGTTATCAGTGGAACCGATCGTTGTTCAAACGCAAACATGCGAAAATAATGTGTTCTTGGACGCGATAACTGCCGCATATCGAACCCACTTCATAAACAATCTTAATCGACGATTGTTCCGGCTCTTGCCGCTACTTGCGTCAACCTATTGTTCCTTCCCACACAAAGAACTCCGATCCTCCGTCAATCCAGCTTTCGAACAAGTACATTGCTGGAGTAGTTCCCCGATGGAAAATGACGCTGAAATCCAACGCGGAATGTATCAATGTCACCGGATACTGTCGTCCGCCAGATTGTTACCGAGAAGTGGTTTCCACGATAAAACTTCGTAGAATACGTAAGTGGAATGAAAAAAAGCAGAGAATAGTCGGTGTCAGATGCAACGACAGTTCGCGGACCAAGTACAAGTCTCTTTGAAACTTCCGATGTGCTGGTAAGAGTCTGGCTCCGGTCGGGTATTGTTTCTCGCGGAGAGAAATGATTTAATTTTTAATACGAATTCGCTGCGAGACGTGGAATGATAAATTTATACGCAAACGTTCGTTTAAACCGCATTGTGCTGAGTGACGGTATGGGGGCGTAATGAGCCTGTTAAAATTCGGCATTGTGTAAAATATTAAGAAGGGTATTTTCTGCTCTTGTGAATAGTATTTTTATATGATTTACGTAGAAGTTTCATCACCACTGTAACTGCAGTGGAGGACGCCCCTATTCAGGCGAAATCAAGTCTATGGAAGAGGGCGTTCCCCGTTATGGAAAGCTTTATTCCCCAAAAAAGAAGCCCTTCCTCCGGGTGACGACTTGCAGTGGCCAATATGGAAGTCTGAACCGGCTACGGTCCCAAGTTGGCCGCTGCAAGGACAACCTCTGCCGATGGGGTTACACTAATAGCAGTCAATGCCAGTGTGGTGCCACCCCACAAACAATGGCTCATTTATTGACATGCCCCTCGTGCCCTGACACCTGCACGCTACGAGACCTGTGGGAGGCGACCGACAATGCTCGCCGGGTGGCTGCCTACTGGTCCACCAAAATATAAAACCATCGACTCGAAAAGAAGAAGAAGAAGATACGATTTACAGAAATTAAAAATACTTCAATACCAGAAACATATGTACTTATGTATGTTTATCGTCCAACTTTACAGGAGGAGAGTAGAGCTTCAGTTTGCATGCAAACTACAGCCTGACAGCTGAAACCAATATTAGCCAAAAGATAGTAGAAGGATAGAGTTTTCTGTAATACTAGGAAGGGCAATAACAGTAAAATTGTACTATTTTAAGGTATTTCTACAATAGCTCGTGAAATGACAGAATTGAATTTCATTCACACCTTAAGTAATACATCTCATTAAAATTCCTAATACGCGCTCTACATAAATAACAATAAGCGACGCCAGCCGCCGAGCCGAATCTTAAATACGTGACATTGAAACGAAACTTTGCCGCCAAAAATGTTCATGGGGAGTAAATTACCTAAATTATGTCCTTTCGCAGCACGACAAAGTTCGATTTCGAAACACTTCTCAACTCAATATGACTTTCCGTATGAAAGATAAAATCGGTGACGTGAGAAGCGTTAAACGTTCAGTCAATGACTTCGTCTCTTGAAATTTGGGTCATGCGACCGTCACAATTAGGTTCGGAATCGGTCGGGGTGACCGAACACTTTATTTTTATTCAAATACGAAGACGAAGGGTGGGCGGGCAGAGTAAAGTGAGATTTATGGACATTGTGAAACGGTCGGATTTCGAGAACGTACGTGAGCTATATGCATGTGACTAGGAGTGGGGAATCTTAATTGTGCTCCATTGAGAAGTGCTGTTGCCTTTATTTTTGTCGACTTGTTGCACTCTCGCGGCTGACAGTGATTTGCTCGTTGCATTGCATTCTGTCAGACGACGCACATTTTCTTGGCAGTGGTAGTTTTTGTGCTAACTCGAGAGCCACTTAGCCGAGTCTGGAAGCTCTTGTGATATTTATACGCGGTACCACATTACAGTTTCAGTTGTGTAATGTAGACTGACCGAGTTGCAGCTCGCTTTGATTCGGTTAATTTGAGCGGCGTTTTCACACGACCCTACGGAAGACATAGATCTATCGTATGGCAGCCCTAGTAATGGTGGTTTATACAATCAGAATCAGAGAGTCAATAAACAAACGTTAATGTTTCCGGCGCCAGACGTCATGCAGCCGTGAGAAGCCGTCTCACTACATCTAATCAATCACAAATAGCTGCCTTGTACTTGTAGCTCGCAACTCGGATGTTAATACATGCGGCATCCGATTAAGGTCTATGAAATAATAATGATAATTGCGTCTACCGCATCAACTACTATTGACACCAAAATTATTAACAGCAAAAAATAGATTGCATAGTGAAGAAAATGTGAGCCTTTTTGAGGCAATCTATTCCAGGCATTATAATTAAAACAATACCTACCTACCCAAATAAAACCATTTCGTTAATTTTGTTGTAATAATAAGGGTTGCCTGGAAGAAATTATTCAAAGTAATAAGGCCACCCATTTGCTTAACGCAGTTTTATATTTGTAGTCGTTTTGTTTGCAAGCAAAGTAATAAAAACAAATGAAAATAGAATTGCCAAATTCAGAAATTTAATGGCGTATGTTAGAAATAGTACCAATTAGGCGACCGTCCGTGCAGGTTGTGGATATCTGTTTGTGTGTCAATCGGAGTTTAGATCGGGAGCAATCGAAGTGAGCTCGAGCTAAAATAGTACAGGCTTGACGCTAGACCTAAAACTGGCTTCGGATTGGCTATATCAGGTTAAGGTAGGTATTTGGCACAAAACTTGTTTTAACTGTATATTTTTAGTGCTGCCGAAAAACTGCTAGCAAAAAGGGGAAGACTGAAGTAATCCTAAAATAATATGCAGACGTGTTATAATAAATAAGAGGGGACATCTTCACACATGGCCATCTGATACCAAACTAAGCAAAGCTTGTACTATGGTTACCAGACAGCTGATATACATTACTTAAATAGATAAATACATACTTATATAGATAAACAACAACCAGACACAAGGCAAACACAAGTGCTCATCACACAAATGTTTGCCCTGGGCGGGATTCCAACCCGCGATCCTGTGCGTCGGAGGCAGATACACTACCACCTGAGCTACGGAGCCGTCAAAAAGAGCCGTTATAAATAACAATTTCTATTTAAAAGTGTTTGTTGAACAAAATAAATAAAATATTAAACTGAGTCAGTAAAAGCATTTTTGCGGTATACTGACGATAACTGGGGCTAATGGCTGGTTTACACGTATTAAGTTGTCAAGTAGCAACTAAATTTTAACTAAATTTTAAGCTACTAAATTTTAAGTAAGTGTTTACACGTCATTTTAGTAGTTAAGCTCTTTAGTTAGCCCAAGATGGACGATCAACAGCGAATTCAAATCTGTAATAAATAAAATAATAAAGTATAATAAAATATTTATATAATTAATATTATATTATTATTTATTTTTTATATTATATTATTATTATTTTTAATGATTAATATTTAATATTAATTTTATATTAATCATTAATGTTTTTATACCATGTTTCTATATCTATATAATAATATATATTAAAATATATCCAAAAAAGAAACATAAAACACTCGCACTTAACTTCGCATTTAACTTAAAATTAACTAAATCGCGCCTTTCCAAATGTGTCAAGTGACAGGCCACGCCCACCAACTTACCCGAAAAATAGAAAAAGTTCTAATCTACTTGTTTACTTGCACACTAAATTTTAACTTGCAACTTACTACTAAATTCGCTGTTTACACGCATTAATTTACTTAAAATTTAGTTAAAATTTAGTTAACTACTAAACAACTTAATACGTGTAAACCAGCCATAAGGGACTAATGACAAATTCAGAAGCATCAGATGCATCTATGACAAACGCGTTCACATTATAGAGTTCAACATCTTTTGCAATGGCAAAAACTCCTTTGATCGTTATAATTTGCCTCTGAGACATGTTAAGCAATTATTGGGTCTAGTCTCTATCACAATATACAAGATGGAAGTTTTTGACGCCACCTGGAGAGAAAGTAGTCTAAATACAAAAAATAGGAAAAATTATTCAAAGGCACCATTCCTTTATTTGGAAAGACATAACTGATATTATATTTTTGAAGCTTGCCACACCTGGAAATCGAACCGGCTGAAACACAAAACATAACACCTTACTATTCATTCATCTATGATAACACCTATACATACATTATGGCATCAATTTTAAGGATCAACTCTCTAATAAACGTCATCATTTTAATAATTAATAAATAACGTCAAAGGTATACCTTATAACGATGGATCCTTGCAAGAATAAAAGTGCTTTATCTTACATTTATTAGTAAAGATTTTATAGTTTACAGGTGTGGCAAGCGTATTGTCGTAAATATTTAAAAGCAATGTTTTAGAAATAAGGGACTGTTTCCTTTGTGTCAATTTTCCTATGTAAAGTCGACCAATAAATTATTGGTTTACCACCCTAAGGTTGAATGTCAGTTGCAAATTATAGAACAACAAAGATGATTTTCGTTTGCAGATCTATCTGTCAGATACCGATATAAACCTTATTGAAATTTTCGATAAGTAGGAAATTGAATGAATAATGGTAAACCACTTTCTTGGCGACCTTACATTCTCTCCCGGTGGCATTTAAAATTTCGACCCCGTATAGAAAGCGGCCTATTGCTAGCTTGAAAACAAAAAAAAAAACAGGTAACGGAAGAAGAAGCTGGGACACAAGTCAGAGTTTACCTACAAAATACAACATTTCTCTTCCATTTAAATTTTCTGTGTGCAACTTTAACAACTTTATAATTTTCTTTCTAATTCATAACCGTGTTAAGTTTGTTATGAAAATTCTTACAGATAAACTTGGCGGGCTGTAAATTGAGCTGAGCAGCTCAAGTCTTCTGTTGGCTGCGGCGATAATGAAATCAATGATCGTCTAATTGAATTCCTGGAGGTGCCGGCGCCGCCTTCGGTTTCTGAACTCGAAAAATTCTCTCCATTACCAATTCAAAGATATTTCAAAAACGCTTTGAGCCCTTTCCAGCTCTGTTTTGTTTATTTACACTGTAGACTTATTCATCCGAATTAAACTTTGTGTTCTGTCTGGCTGAGGTATTGTTGACTTTAATTGACTCTAAATTGTTTTTGCTGTCTATCTAAATAAAACTAAGAAAAGTGTTTCCAGTAACACCAATTAAAACATATTTTTTTACATTCTCTAACTAATTTCAAATACACAACTAAAAATTTGCAACAATTTTGTCAGTTAACCGTAATAATCAAGCAGTTGGATTTGAAAACTCCTTCATTCAGCTACAAAAATTATGATAGGTAAAGGCAGTTAGTGGCCTCGATTCGGGAAGTCATGCTCTAATCCTAATTTTAAAATCCAGCTATCCTTTTCGTTTTTATGACCAATGAAAGAGAGGTGATGAATTCAGACGAATGAATGATATAATTTGAACAAATAATAACCTAAAATAAGGGCATACCTGTCAGATTAAGATATTTTTAAGTCGTATGTTTTAAGTGCTCTCTAAAATTGTGCAATCGACGCGGGTTCAAATTCGATGTTTGACAGCTCTAATATTAGGATGGCCATCTCCTGTCCTTTTTCAATCTTTAAAACGTGAAAAGGACGGACGAACTTAAATTAAGGATTAGAGCGTGACAGTAAGAATTAGTTTCAGTGTAACAAAAAAAAAATGTCTCTCGGGTGGTGCCCAAGAAACTGAACAACTTTTTTATCACAACTTTTTAAAATTCGCATTTTTTTTTAACTTTCATGCAAATGTACTCGATCAGCTGATTAGTAATTAGTATGAACGAAAGTTAAAAAAAAATACTAATTTTAAAAAGTTCTGGAATTAAAGTCGTTTAGTTGCATGGATTGGGCCCGAGAGATTTTACGTTATTACCCGACTGCTTTTGAAGGAGGGTTATGTTTTTCGAGTATGTATGTATGTATGTTTGTATGTATGTATATTTCTGTAGCACGCTCTACAGCCTAAACGGCTTGATGGATTTTAGCTTAAGAGGTGTCGTAACTTATATGTTTAAATGTAATTTGGAATGAGAAACGCTAAAAAACTACAAAAATATAATGTGTGGAAGAGACACAACAATATCGGTCATTCATTACAATAACTAAAAAGTTTAAAATAAATAACTTATTAAAAAAACAAAAACCCGTCTGCGTTCACAAAAACGCTGTGATATTATGATATTGTGAATATTGGATGCCTCCGACTGCTAATTGTGAACACCATCAACCAGGGTCATTAAAAAAAAAACAAAAAAAAACTTATTTGCATTTTTTCAGTTAATTTATTAATTAAGTTTGAAAGTTTAAAATTTTTCACGCAGTCGGGTTTTTTGTTTATTTAATAATTTACTTGTTTTGCTAAATCAACAGTTAAGATGAAACAGATTTTAGTCAAAGAAACTTTGTTTGTATTTATGTTTTCTTCGGACCCCTCAATATGACATAGTGCAGATCACAACCCTCGTGACGTGACCAGATGCTTAAGAATTCATGACGCAGGGGAGAGTAATGGCCTCATGATGATAAAGCACAATATCAAGGTGGAGAAGCTTTCCTACCTATAAGTAGGTGTAAATGAGTGGTGGACAATGGATGAATGAAGTCCGTCACTGACAACGCTATATAATATAGGAGGTCCCATGAAAGGTATACTACCATCGAACACAGAAACGAAAAATACAAAATCATTTAAAAAAAATCTCAAGTTGTATAAAAGGTTCCTAACTCGAAAACTATAAACTGGTGAACATAACATGGGTAACGGTATGCTCTCTACACCCTTCGCTAGTGCACTTTTAATGGGACGCCCTCCTCGTCTTGTGTGGTAAGGAGCAACCAGACCTCTGAAATTCTAAAAGCGGCCAATCACCTTATACATCATTGGCTGCCAAGCGTTTAGGAGCGGGCCGCTATCTGCTCAGCTCATGTCACCGTAAGATTGTGAACGCCGTTAGTTTATAATCTGACTCGCGATATTATAAACTTACGGAAAATTGTGAACTGAAACCAACCATTTACAATTCAACGTATTACTCGTATTTCTCGTTAGTTTATAATCTATCGAAATCAAATCGTCAAATCGCAAACCGGCCCTGATTGGTCAGTTTTGGCTGCGAAAAATAAAACTCAATGGCTACAGAACGAGCTACTGCCAAAACCGACCAATCAGGAACACGGTTCATAATTTTACGGGTGATAAAACCCGACAGATTATGAACTCTGCAGCTTTGTTCACAATTTGACGATTTAACATCGATAGATTATAAACTAACGAAAAATAATACGTTAAATTGTAAATGGTTGGTTTCAGTTCACAATTTTCCGTTAAGATGAAACTCAACAGTTAAGATGAAACAGATTTTAGTCAAAGAAACTTTGTTTGTATTTATGTTTTCTTCGGACCCCTCAATATGACATAGTGCAGATCACAACCCTCGTGACGTGACCAGATGCTTAAGAATTCATGACGCAGGGGAGAGTAATGGCCTCATGATGATAAAGCACAATATCAAGGTGGAGAAGCTTTCCTACCTATAAGTAGGTGTAAATGAGTGGTGGACAATGGATGAATGAAGTCCGTCACTGACAACGCTATATAATATAGGAGGTCCCATGAAAGGTATACTACCATCGAACACAGAAACGAAAAATACAAAATCATTTAAAAAAAATCTCAAGTTGTATAAAAGGTTCCTAACTCGAAAACTATAAACTGGTGAACATAACATGGGTAACGGTATGCTCTCTACACCCTTCGCTAGTGCACTTTTAATGGGACGCCCTCCTCGTCTTGTGTGGTAAGGAGCAACCAGACCTCTGAAATTCTAAAAGCGGCCAATCACCTTATACATCATTGGCTGCCAAGCGTTTAGGAGCGGGCCGCTATCTGCTCAGCTCATGTCACCGTAAGATTGTGAACGCCGTTAGTTTATAATCTGACTCGCGATATTATAAACTTACGGAAAATTGTGAACTGAAACCAACCATTTACAATTCAACGTATTACTCGTATTTCTCGTTAGTTTATAATCTATCGAAATCAAATCGTCAAATCGCAAACCGGCCCTGATTGGTCAGTTTTGGCTGCGAAAAATAAAACTCAATGGCTACAGAACGAGCTACTGCCAAAACCGACCAATCAGGAACACGGTTCATAATTTTACGGGTGATAAAACCCGACAGATTATGAACTCTGCAGCTTTGTTCACAATTTGACGATTTAACATCGATAGATTATAAACTAACGAAAAATAATACGTTAAATTGTAAATGGTTGGTTTCAGTTCACAATTTTCCGTATGTTTATAATATCGCGAGTCTGATTATAAACTAATGGCGTTCACAATCTTACGGTCATACATTTTAGGCGAAGAGAGTTTTGATTGTCCTTGTTGAGAGTCTCACTACATTCGTTATAATCACGTTATTCTAGTCTGACAAAGCTTTATCATGTCCTTGTATAAAACCTGAAAATACTACCCTATTTTTTTAAAAGCACTAGTTCTACTATCTCTATGCCATTGTCAGAAGTACTTCGTAGAATTTTCAGCAGTAATCTCGATTAACCTAATTAAGTCTCGCTTTAACTACCGTCTTTCAGTCCTGAAATAAACCGTTTGGTCCAACTATCGTTTCCAGGAGTTTTCCACTGTATTCCCAGTAGTTCTATGCAATCACTTAAGCAGACTGGAGTAAATTTTTTATAGACACCATTACTCCTCGTAAAGAGGAACATCAGTCGTAAAAAAGGAAAATTGTACACTAACTTCAGAAGACAACTGTAAATGTTATGAAAAACACGTAAACTGGTTATCAGAGCAATTTATGTCGCGTAAATCTGTTTTTTATTAGATATCCATTAGAATAATAGATTCATTCCAAGTAGGTTATTGGTGCCGTATATATGCCGTGTGGTGACGGCAGAGTAGAATACATTTGTCAACAACCCCTACTCTTCCCGGGGGTGTCGTAAAAGGCGACTTAGGGACTACACATTGAACAGGGAACGGGCAGCAGCGCTCTCTGATACAGTAAGTAGTACAGTAAGTAAGCGTGGAGATTATAGCAAAACCCTCCACTTAAGTGGAGGAGGCTTATAGTCCAGCAGTGGACTGTAACGGGCCGTTGATGAGGTTATTGGTTACTCTATTCTAAGATAAAATAAATATTGTAAACAGGTATTCAATCAGTGGGCCAACGAAATGTTTTAACAAAAAAAAACTTAAATAAAAGACAAAAAAGAACATAAAAACTTGTACCTATAAGTATAAAGTTTTGGTCTCCAGGCCAACAGTTCTGAAAATAAACCAATTTATTTATAAACTGACTATCTTAGACTCAACTAAAGGAACTAATGTCTTTGTTATGACTTCATTATAACGACTCAATATAAGACTGACTACTAATAAAAACTATTTGACCCGCGCCAGTATCTCGCTACCTAAACAGTATTGTTCTATCGTATCATAGATTATTGATTGAACTAAATGTGTAACAATAACAGAATATGTCCAATAATACAATACGATTTAACGAGTGGCCTTGTCTGCCTTGTACGTATCAAGCGTACAAAACGAATGAAGACTCAACCAGTGTCAGTGGAGGCAATGGTTAATAACGAAAAAATCAATGATAAAAACGAAAATTAGCATCAGTCAGAGAGGGACTAGAGCTAGAGCATGGGGAAAATGGACCGGCACATACCTCATTACAGGAAACGACGGCTCTAAAGGGGGTTAGACCAACCCTTAGTCGAACTGCACTGTCTGCACTTCACATCAAGTCCACATGGAGATCTCCAAAATCACGGACACAGGTTTTCGTCTTAATCAACACCACCATTTATACGGGATGCGATACTTAAAGCCGACGGGCTTTATCGTAGCGAAAGTAGCGAAAATATGCGAGGCGATAATTTATATAATTGATGCACACAACCCGACGCGAACGTTAGCATCGATGACAGCGGTAGAAGAGAAAGTGTCTAAGTTTTATATTATTGCCATAGAGGGCGCTTTTCGACAGTGCACGGTCCTTATCGGAATCAGGAAGGGGTTAAGGAATAAGATACAAATAAATGGCGCAACCAGTCAGCGTCATGCTAAATAGCGAAAGTGTACACAGATTCGCGATCACTTCTTCTTCATCGTGTGGGTTGTAAGGTCGACAACCGATCTAGTAAACTAAAAAACAAAACCATATTAATCGACTTCTCTGTTATTGGTATTCAATTGCGATAAGGAACTTAATGTCTACAAACGCAACACTGGATGTCCTGTCGGGGTCGTTTTTGGTATGCAACGGACATTATGTGCAATGCACCTTAAAAATAATCATTTTAATAGACCTTCCGAATCAGTCCTCTGCGACAATTTGCAGTTTTCTAATTAAAAACATACTTTACCTAATAATATTTGTAAGACAGATTTTTTTTCAAACATTGTCGACTTTAATGTACTAAATATTTCTGTTCGAGAGGATACACCAGGTCTGAACGCAGCAGACGTTTATTACTGCAGGATGGATCTCAATTGGCTGTATTGGCTATGACGCAGGCGCACCCAAGATCGTATGGTGTTATTACAGTTCCAGTGATAGTGCCAACCCAATTTTATTGCACCGGTTTAGTACTCCTAGTTGTTTAGAATTGAAAGATCTGTCGCTCGTCAGGTATTACAATGTGTGTCATTTGTGAGACATTTATAGGCTTATGTATGACATTGACGATGCGACCCGTTTAAAATTATGTTAAACTCATTTTGCTGAAATATAAAGTTAGATACAAGTCCGATTTCAATTAAAGATAATTTTGACAGATATTTCAAGAAAAAATGGGATGTAGATTACTAGTATAGATGAATAATATTGTAAGCCAGCCAGACTAGTCCCAGCAACAAAATTTTTAGCCCATACTCCTTACACATTTTGCCGATGAATCGATGATCAAAATTAAACCAGTATCTAAAACTACTAACAAGTTTATTGCAGCCGCATGAGAGCATTCCAATAAATCAAATACAAGCATTACAGGTCTCAAGAGCAGACGAATTTTCAGTACATTTTAAAATAAAGAGAAATAAAATCTCGAAACATAAAGGTATCTGGATAGCGAAACGTGCCAAATTTTAATTCTGTTCAGTTGGTCGGTATACGAGCGAGATTTTAGACAAGTTTGTTTAGTTTTTGTTGCACACCTGTCCAGCAAATCGGACATTCGTTTCTTCTGGAATATGGTGTTTTGGATTAATTGAAGTCATTGCCAGTCGTAATTCATTGAAAGTGTGTCCTATTGAAATTGCGGCTATATACAACTAAAAGAATCGTTTAAGTTACAGTGAAATAAAATCCTATTCTTCACAATGACTAAGGTGGACCAAGGTCACGGGAAGCCGATGGATGCACAAACAAAACCAGTGGTGGTGGAGGTTCATGGGAGGCCTTGGTCCAGCAGTAAACATGTTTTGCCTGGAGTTATAAAGTTCAATGCAAAATAGATTTGTTTGAGCAGAACACTTTACACTCTGTAATATTTACACAACTTACATTCTAAACTAAAGGACACCTCATACGCTAGATTAGATAGGTTAGGTGTTAGGTTAGAATCTTATAATAATAACGGTTGCCACGCGACGTTGACTGCATTTAGAGAATCTGTTCCTTTCTCTAATGCCGGGTCTAGCATGTAAGTATAAGATACGAATAAGTTATTCTGCAATAGAAGCAGAGGGTGCCCAGGATATATTAAGAAAAAAACGTACAAGTTGGTAGTTTAAAGGATAATGAAAGACTAACTGTAGAGAGCGAACCACAGAAGCGAACCGAATATTCGATACATTATTAATGCTTAAATACTAACTTATTGCTACCGCAAGCAATACGCATCGTGACGTAGTCGGTGTCAACGTGAGCACCTCTACAATTCATTTTCATTCGAAATAAATTTAATGGTATAATACGTAGTTAGTCTTTGTAATACACGTACACTAACCTGAAGACGGAAGACGGAAGACCGGTGGGGATGGGTACTTCGGCTGGTATTGTTAGAGTTAGGTGGTTTTTTACTTACCCCAAAGTTGTGGACTAGAAGCTCTGGACAACAAAATCATTCCAGGTCTGCTTGGACGTGACGTACATAAATCGCGCAGGGTACTTTCACCCAAAAATAATTGGTGAAGTGGATAGGTGTACGGTGTATGTATGTTTATTTATTTATGTTATTATACAAATCAGTAACTGATTATTATTTATTTATTTTAAAATTATATACATAACAATATAAGTAGGTATATGATGTTCGTCCGTGCCGCGTTTCTGCAGGGCTCACGGAAGATCAGCGCCGTAGTCTACCTTGCTAGGCTACGGCTTTTGCTGAGTGAGGTCCTTTTTGTCTGGGTGTCGCAACACAGGGGCAATTTTGTAAGTATGTTGTGTTTGTATTTTTCATTTAATTTCTGTTGCATTATTATGTACTATTATTTATGCATATGTTTTGTGTTGTGATGTCCTGCAAATAAATGTTTCTGATTTCTGATTTCCAACCTAATGAGTTCAAAACGAAATAAATCTCCGTAATAGTTTAGACACTAAATAACTCCCTCTTGGACTCGACCCAGGCGGTAAATTTTAAACTTGTACGCAAAGCAATAACACTTGAAACCCCATACGGCTGACCACACAGTGGGTTCGTTATAGCCTTTCAAGTTATATGATTTCCTGGTACAACCTGTGTGGTCGGCTGTTGGTATTGTATTCAGACCCAAGGGTTTTCAAGCTGGGCTGTGACCCTCATTGCCTTTCATTTGGAAAGAGTATCAATCAGCTTTTCGTGTTCAAAGGACATATAACAGAAAATATTTATTTTTATTAGGATTTACAAAAGATCATTTATATTTTGCTGCCATTTCCTATTTTTGTTTTATTATATGCCTGTCGATTAGGCGTTTAAGTCGACCTAGAAGAATACATTATTGGTAAATAACGCGAACGAGTTTTCTAAACTTAAAAAAATCTATATCTATATCTATTTCATTTCATTTTATTTCATTTCATTTCATTTCATTTTATACTTACCTAATAAAAGAAAAAAGTCACGTCCTTAAATAGAAATCCGTCAGCGAAGTCTTTTATTAATATCACCGTATTTCGAAGCCCACTTTCAGACAAATTAAGTTTGATCTTTATATTGTGTACTGCGGCAGATCCAATCAGCATATTTCAGCTGATAATATAACTAGTGGCTCTGTGAGCTGTAGACCTCGCGAGTCTGTATATCTTTTCATATTTATTTTAACTTTTTCTCCACAAACATCCCCAACCCCTTGTTTTCTTTTTATTAAACTTTATTTTATTTTATTATATTATATTTTATAAGAAATGTGATCTGTAGAGAAAAACAGCCTCAGCGTTAGACCTTGTAAGGTGGCAATCCCGATAACTCCGTAATTTTTTAAAATTTCCAAAAACCGACTCGACAAAAAAAAATCGATTATTTTATCAAACCTGCTCACAAAATTTCACGAGAATCGGTTGAGAAACGCGATCTGTAGAGTGAAACAAACAAACAAATGGACATATAGACATACAAAAGCAAATTTGGTCAAGCTGAAACAGAGACGCTTCGCTCGCTCGGTCAATTGAAATGAATGAATGAATATACTTTATTGTACACACAAGAACAAATACTATGAACTAGGAGAGCACTAAATAAAAAACCACTTTCAAATCATAAATCATGAAAATCTGGTTTTCAGTAAATTCACGCGAAATGCTGTAAGATTTACGATAAACTTCGGGAAAATAGTAAGTGATAAATTTAATTCAATTTACCTGCTCGACACATTATTTAGATTATTCTGAAAACAGCTATATGTAGTGTTTTAAATTATCAAGGTGCGAAATTATTTATAGTTTCGATGTTTTCGTAAATTTACGAGATGATAAGGAAGTTGTAGTTCCACCTAGATTAACTCGGTTGTTTAAAAAAAAAAGAACAAAAACGTTTCGTTAAGAGTTTGATGATGACGGCCATCTGCTGGCTTCTGCGTAAGAGGAGCCGTTTCGAATACGGCGTAGATATTTCAAATTGAGAACGTAAATAACGTACTTTTGATTTATAAACAATCCTTATACTTATCCTTAGTCGAGTTAAGTAAATCATGTTAAGGCGAGTCTTCCACCTTTCAATTGGGATTGGCTTTATACATCAATCTTCGTGTCTGAACCAGAAAATCTACTGCAGTGAACCAAAAAATAAATATACAGTTTCAAGTTAAGTTCTTCAAATATAACCAAAGCACGGAGAGGCGAACGTAAATTTCTCTTTCCGCTAAAAGCCACCCAAGAGTTTACTCCAAATTGGTTAGTTCCATTTCAGTAAGATTTCAAAGAAATGCAATAGAGACCGCCTCTACTACTGTTTTCTATCCAACGTCAAATACAGTGAAATCGAAATAGTTTAGCCCATAAATCTAATACAAAACCTTGTTGCTACAAGCTTTTTTCTTAACTTTCTTGATTTTGCTTTACGATTTAAATCCACCAAAGAGAAGAATTGGATTTTGAATTTCATTTGACGTAAATTTTGTGAAGGAGGTAGCCAAGCTACACTCATAATATGTCCTCCCAATACCAAAATTACATGAAACCTCTCCTTTCATCATCATCATCAACAGCTCACATATTACGACCCCACTGAGGGGTTCGAGCCTACCCTGGAACAGGGCGATTAGGCCATACTCGACCACGCTGGCCCAGTGCGGATTGGTCGACCTCTCCTTTAGCTAAATGCAAATCCTCTAGGTGGTTGTAAGTCCATGAAACTAAACTACTTGCGTTCTAGAACATTTTCAATGTTTGAAATATAACGACTTCGTACAAATTAATCAGCTGACTGAGTAGATTTCTAAGAAAAAAAAATGAAATGTTGAGGTACAAAAGATGTTCAGTGTCATGAACAGAAAAATGCCACCTGTGAGATTTAAAATAACCCATTGTGTGCAGTTGAAGGCACGTTGTTCTACAAATACCGTCGCTAATGCTTTGGAAAAAGGGCGGGCGCTGCAAACGTTCGGCCGACTGTACAAAAGCGATGCCAGTTATATTAATCTACAGTTATGTTTATACAAGTATATTCAAACACGTTCTAAAGCTTAAATCTACAAACAATTCTTCCAAAATTCTTTAAGCAAATTATTTGTTACGACTCATCTTTTTACGAAGTACTCGTCGGTTCCCTTCGAAGTGTGCTTTGTATTATTTGACAAAAGAACCAAGAAGTGCCCTTGACCTTGTTCACCTTTGCATACAAAGGGCAAGCAGGAAGCCACGTGCGATTAAGTGCGCATGAGTTGATGACTTCCATGGTTGACAGTCTGTGAGATTTAAAAAAAAGTGATTTATGGTCACGCAACGGAAATTTGAATAATTAGTTTCCTTACCGCGAGAAAAAAGATCAAACAAAGCGGCTGAAGCCTCTTTATCGCCATAACGCGAATGGTTAGGCACTTAACGGGTTAATATAATATGTCATGATTTGAAAATTTGAAGAATCGAAAAAAAAAGAGACCAAAAAGCAGAACTTCTCTGTGATGTGTCACCGTGTTCTATATTATGAAAAATGATTATGCAAATATATCGTGAAAAGTGTGCCGCAGTCTCGGTTTATAGAAACAAGTTTGGACGGTGTAGTATTTAGAATAGTGTAGTACAAAATAATTAGTTTTTAATAAACTGAACTACCCAATTCCTCACTTAAAGACTGCTTGAAGTAATAGATATTCGAGAACGCGTAGTAATATTCTTCCTACTTGTAATTCAGGCAGCGCGACACTGGGAGTGGGCGGTCGGCAACAATGTTCGGAGGAATCGCACGCGTTTACACTTATTGCTCACATGTTTCAATTGGCTCCCACTCGTACTTAAGAAGTTAAACAGTTTAATATTTTTATTAGATATCGGATTGCGTGAGAAATACCTGTACGGGCTTTATTTATAGTTGTTGTCGGCGTTTACGGCAATGAGGGGCCCTGATCAACTACGCTCTCGGCCAGCGTAGTCTACTAAGACTTGATTGCTCGAATTCTGGGTAGGTTCGAGACCCTCGGTGGGGACGTATATTATCTGTTGATAATTAATTGATTTTATGAGCGCTCTGTACTCTGTGGCAGTGATTATTTGCCCTTGTACAGCATTTAAGGAGTGAGTGAAAGAGATAAAGATTGGTCACATTCAAGGTCAGCGGTCAAAACCCATCGCGCGATCTGTACTGAAAATTAGGAACTCTCGAACTAACCTTAACGGGTTGACATCAGTCCATCGGGACGAACTTCTTGGCCAATAGATAAACTAACGAAAGTTGTAGAAATATCACCCGTTCGCACTTAGGTATTAGCATACTATCTTCAGTAAATTTGATATTTTTTTTATGAAAAAATTTTTTTTTATATTGATCAGAAGTTTCTTTGAACTTGAAAATCAAGAAATCTTCAAGACTAATCTAAGCTTCAAGGAAGTGTCTCGAAGTTCAGAAATTAATAACTTGGACTTATGATGAAGACTTTATAAGCTTAGACCAACTAAGGCAATTTCTTTGTAAATATTTTTAAGTGTCCAGTTACAGAATTTGTGAGGTTGGCTAAACCGATCGTATAACCTCATGACAGGTTTAGTTTTTGGCTGTATTTACTAACGTCCATAATAAGTAATAATAACATTTATTACGTAAACTGTTTATATATAAGTCATTCTGTGCACACATACCTGAGTTATAATCTAGCCTAAATACATAAAACTGATATATTATTTCATAAGTAATTGTAACTTGTTTTGTGAGCCTTAAATAAATAAATAAAAAAGTAACAGAACTGATGTTAGACGAAATTTTGCGATGGGCTGACTGAAAAAAAAAAATAGCTTATTGAATAAAAAAATGGTTACTGTTGTAGCAAAAAAGAAAAAAAAACGTGGGATCCCTAAAATTGTTTTTTATCAGCTCAAGACCATTGATGGGGACGTAGATAGACAACAGAGACAATAGGTTCTGTCTGATTATAAAGGATTTTTTTTTTAAATAGGTCGACATTTTTTCTGCATAGCGATATCTACTGTCTTATTAATAGCGAGTTCACTATATATGAATGCATGTTTCGATTACCTAATTTAACACCCAACCAATGTTCACATAAGACACAAAATAAAAAGCGCACCGCCATCTTTTTTGTGCATCTAAAGGTCAGAGTGTCGACTGAAGCACAGACTGAAGTCCCATGCATTTCAAATCGAGATCAACCAAAGAGAAAACCCAAACCGAACAGACCGGTCATCGAACTCTCGTCACCCTACTGTTAAATTGATGCACGCACACATCAGATATGCATAACCATAGCTGACAACAGTTCGCTAGCTACACTCTGCCAGCTTGCAGCAATCCTATTGGTTGAGCCGAGGTCGAATCTATTACTCTCAATTGACCGCACTTTGATACTATTTTGTTTGTCACACTTTAAGACGTGCTCTAGTCTAGTAGTTAGATTGAAGAACAAAAAAATATGCGTAGACTAGTGATATTCCACTCAAAGACGGAGGTATTCAACGTATAACATGATTCTATTCATAATTTCAAAGGCCAGGATTCAAATAGCACAGGTTTTGCATTTTGCTATACTTATGTAGAAAATATTTCACTTTAAAAATAAATTGGGTACATATTTACACCCTTGAAGATATATTTTTAATAATAAGAAGAAGCTTGATGTTTGTAACTCATTCTCCTCTTGAAAGGAATATCTACCCAAATATCTATTTTTAATAAGATACCCTTTTGATTTATTCCTTTGAAATGGAAGTCTATATCTTCGTCTTTGTTAGTCTAATCTAAAAGAAAATGTAGAAGATTTCTGACCGAATATCTATTTGGCTCTCCAACAGAAAATAATAGTCCCTGAAATGGTAGAAAATATTCTTAATCTCATTATTTTATACAGAAATAGAATTTATCTATAAAATAAAAATCTTTCAGCAATATGCGAAATATATTTAACGATAAATTTTGCTTTTGAGTAGAATTTTACTGTTTTCGATCAAACTACAAATATATGCATTTCTAAAAAGCCAAATTCGATTTTCTCTCGAAATCAGAAGTGGGATGTATATTTCCGTCTAAATAATGAACTTGACTGGAATATTTTCCGGGGGTGGAAAGACGGCCGCTTTGTCATTTATAAAATAAAAGCCTTATTTTCCTGACAGTCGAGTTAAACAATACAGGGTTTGAGTCGTTGGTGCGAGTGTAACTAAATTCTGAATAAAGCTTTTTTTAATTAAATAATAATTCTTGATTAAAAAAAACTTTTACATTTTTTATATGTAGTAAGAGCAGTGGCATGCGTTTTATAGGCTCATTTCTAACACTGGAGCAATTAAATTATGAAGCAATAAAACATTTTTTAATCAACAAAAAGTGCCTAAAGCGTCAAGTGCGAGATTGCAATAGTGAAAACGATACACATTCGTGTGACGTTACAGCGTATTTCAGGATATCTATTCAAAATTGTTTTCGAAAGGAATTAGAAAGACAGTTCCAAATAAAAATAGCTATAGTTTTCGAATTGTCAAATTACAAATTTAGACATCCCCATAGCCTAACAACTGCCTAACAATAATATATTTTCAATAACCGCGGACGATGCGGCCGAAATCATTTGTCACGCGGTCGCAAACCACGTCATGATGTATGGAGGTAGAACGGCCCTGTGACTCGACCCAGGGCCGTCCTCAGGCTTAATGCAATCTGGCCCAACGGTTTACTTTGAATGATGTGAATGTAGACAGCCTATTTGAGTCGAGCAAATGAATAAGTAACGGGGTGCCTGCGTGTTGATTGCGTGGAGATCGCGCACTATGCATGGGTATATAATCTATCTATACCATACCCTTATATCCCATGGATATAGGAATTGACTGGAGCCACAACAAAGCAGTTAATGTAAACATTGTTTAAGGTGCACAGAAAGCAAAAATGAAGAGAACAGATGAAACTGAACAATAACCACTTACTTATGTCTGGAAAGACAGTAGGTACGATAGGTGGAATGTCCTTTTCTACGAGAAAGTTTATCAGATTCAATTAAGAAAACCTTTTTAAATTATTATTTCTGCTAGCTGTCATCATGATAATAAAGCGTAAATTTCAAAGAAGTGGTGGGAAAGCTCAAGTATCGCGTCCTCATGACCCTTTTGCCCAGCCCCCATTCTTCCCCATCTTGAGACGGCTCTGCTCCGACCTTCGCCAGAAGGCACGTCTGCTCGAGAATTATTTCCAAGGGTCACCCCTCTTTACGCACCGTTTACTGTTCTTCAATTATGTGATTTTCTTTAAGTGGTCACTCCCTTTGAGCCCTTCTGAGTAAAGGTGATTTATCGGAAAGTTGCAGGCATTGAAGATATATTTGTGTCATGCGGATTCATAATCATGCGATTTCAAAGAGTCATGAATTCTATTTTCTAAATATTATGGACTTTTTTTTACTACAAAATACACGAATATTTAATAATGGTTCGTTTACTGAAATCGTGAACTTTGCAAATTGAACAAGGACTCTATGAGGAGTCTAGAATGCACCTGCTCCGCGGAGCGTGGCCCGTTCATCACATCTCTCATCTCTTTAATTGATCAGGTCTATGATTTAGTGAATAGACATGCTACCATTTTAATTTTCAGCTTAATGAATTAGTGCTAAGTACCTATAGTAAATGTCGTTTTCTAATGTAAAATGGCAGCGCCGGCTGTCCCGCCCGGTGCAAGCCGCGTCGACTCGATGATACGTGATCAATTGAACAATTGGTTCCCCCCCCCGCGTCGACTCGCCGCGCCGCGGTCCTTCACGGTTTCACTTGTGCTCTAATATGTCTTTATTGCTAGTTTCAATTTTCATCGTCCGACTCCAACGGCCATAGAATCCTTAGGATTTAATTTTAATGAAACTCTCGACTTTAATGATAAAATAAGATTCAAATTTAGAACAGTTCAACAGAATTGCTGCTTCCAAAGCAATATAACAATGCTAGGATGAAACCAACAAATTCAATATCGAGTTATTACTCTATCAAGCTTATTTTATATTGCATTTCATACAAGACGCCTAGAAACTGTTTTACTATATTTAAACTGCACGATCAGCATCTCGGTAATCGTATATGATGAATTGTCCCAAAGACCCTCTAACTTTATGCTACATTAGAAAGGATCCTCTAGTCTTTATAGAGGCATAAAATTCAATTCCCGAAAGCTTATTGCGGTTTAAACATCAAAGATAGTTGTGAATGGGACACAAAGGGAGATAATGAAAGGGACGAGTCGTTATACGGCGGAACCCTAAACAGAGCAATGGACCGAATTATGAAGAATGTTCCCCTCCCCCCATTCCATTGCCCACGAAAAGTTTCTCACTAATTACAATCTACCCACACTAATGATACCTAGCAGACCTTTTTGCGCGATATGCAGTCATTCGTCTTCCAGCTGTCGACGTGTGCACATGTATTCTCGCTCCGTTATTTCAGCAGACGATGATGACATCATAAAGGAGGGTTCTTTTTCAAGAAATAACTTTGATTTGACTTATTACTCAGAAATCTATTTTAATTTCAATATCACCGACTAAGCTCTTTACCCATAGTTTATCACTGACGTTCCAAGCGGCCCTGAAGTTTATTCATTAGAGAGATTTCGCTATGCAAAGTATGTATAGGTACGTACATTCGCAATCGAACTTGATAACGAATTAGAAAATCTTAATGATTGTCTCTAAAACCAAATTATTGACCTTTCGATTACAGAGTTATTTGCAGCGTTCATCCGGCGCTTTCCTTCGCAAATTCACAATCAAAAATTTAAATGAGTTTCCTCGTTCCACTGAGAAGCGTATTTTTTTCTTCCTAATGCCATTTTCGGATGGTATTACTCTTAAATGAATATTCATCCAGTGCGAAATCGTTTAGAGATAATAGATTGAGGTTCATATTAGGTTGGCAATGAATTATGGATGTCGTTTTGGATGCAGGAATGGGCCGGGGTCGGCGGCGGTTTGGCCTAAAAAATATTAATTGGGGAAACAATTACTCACAAATGCACTGAGAAGAAAGAAATGGTCACAGTCGGTGTATTTTTTACCTGAAAATAAAAGAACATTGCGTAAAAAAATAAGTTTGCTACATAATAAACATTTGAACAGATGAGAAAAGTTTTACGATAAAACAAGGTACATTATTACAATGAATTCGCTCCGTAGCACTGCTACTGTTACTCCAATAAAATATCCACCTCCAAATACCTTATGATAATTTCCCTAGAGAATCGAGAAAAACGGCTTATTACGATAGCGAGCCAGCCAAACTAGAGGCAAACGGCATTGTTGAAAGTTACAGTTTTCAATCTTGAGCAAGTTTAGTTCATAATTCAAGCCCTAGGGAGGAAAGTGGGCCAGCGAGTTTGACTTGTGGGAATAGTGGGAATTCCAAAGTTAGGTTGTAAGGAGTTGGTACACAGACAAACAGAATGGCCGGTCGGCTAGCCATGGGCTCGCGCACGCGACCCCCGCGGGAGTCGTCGTCGCCACAGCAGCGTCAAAGTCATGTTTGTTTTCGCCTCGTGTAGTCATAAAGGTGCATTTTTTCAAGCTTCTACTTTCATGTCTGTATTTATGGATCGTGTAATTTTGTGCTTCCACAGTGCTTTGCCTTCCAACCTATTATTATAATAAAGTAGGACGTGGCGAGGGTGCATTAAAGTTACACTGACATAAAATGCTTAATGTTTACTCATTTCTATTTTTCAAGCTCGATATCCCGCTTTCCTTTTAATTACATGAGTGCGCCCTCAGTCGTCGATTTGCTATGATGATACGATTACTATGTGAACGTTAGTTGTGTTTAAGCTTTGTAGAAATAATTGTCACTCTTCGAACAAAGTTGATAGTTTACTCTTAAGAACTTATTACTCACTGCCCTTCTTGTTTCAACACTTGTTTAATTCAGCGCAAAGCGTTTCAGTTTTCTTTCCTTAACTTTCATGAAATAATATTCGCATTAACAACAATTATAAATAAAGTTTAGAATGTTTCCTAACCAGTTGGTTATTAAAATGATTGAATGGGAATATTCATCATCTTTGAGTTTTCAAATTAATTGAATTAATAACGACGCTCCATCAAAGTCCTGTTGGTACACACTGGGTTTGGATTATATTACAAAGACCCCTTAATAATCTGCTGAATGAAAATCAATTTGCACTTTCGTTACACGTTTTCTCAATTGTATGATTAGGACTTTTTTTAATGGGTAACTGATAAGATCATACTAATTGCATTACTTTATAAAAAAAAAGTTTAAAGAGAGTTTTTAAGTTGTAAAGATAAAGATATTATGAATGGTCATTGAATTCACAGATGGATTCATGTAGATAAAATAAAAAAGTATTATATTAGCATTTGAAACGGTTGACTGAAGTGTCGTGAAACGATAAAAACTCCTCAAAGGATAAATGTCAGGTTAGGTTAGGTTAGGTTAGCAAAACTTAAAAAAAAAAACTAGGTCAACCTTGGCTCTGGTTCTATACTTTACACTTGTAACTATGTTAAAAATGTCTACTCATTTCACTATAACCCTTTCTTTCCAGCTAGCACATAATAATAGCTAGGAAAGCCCTTCTTCCGGTATATTGTTCACTGTGCCCTGTTATTTGAACCTATCCTATTATTAGTGGGTACCCTGTATCCTTCTTAATAAAACATTTACTTACCCACTGACCCTTTCAACTTGCCAATTTGTTCTGTGTACTATTTCAAAATTTTGATTAAGCGGACTTATCGATAAAGCTGGGAATTTCTTTGAGGCAAGTATTTTAGTTGCAAAATTAACTCATGAAGTGTTAGTGTAGGTACTAATGAATAGCTATCCTGATTTTGTTTACGTTAAAGAAGCCAAACCGGAGTTTAGGCTAAAGGCACGATGATGAATCATTATTCATGAGAATAATGACGTCACACAATGCTAGTACGTAAGTAGATGACGTCTTTTCTATCGATGTTACCAACTTCATTCAATTGGTATAACAAATTGTGTCTTATTTTTTTATATGCGAAGAAATACGTAAGTACTAAATTATAAACACTAAGTTCAGTTGTAAAGAATTTGTCAACCTTTCATTTATAATACTTCAGAAGTGGGATACGAACCTACACGCCCAAAATATTCCTCGTAGATAATAGAAAGGACGTTGTTGTGGTGACCTTTCATTATGTTTTCGAATCTACTCTATTATTTGCACCTTTGACCCCAGGCAAATTGAGAGGTCAGACTTCTACACCTAGTTATAAGCTCTCAGTCTGGTCTAGGAGGATTAGATATTGTTACAGTCAAAACTTATAACCGGTCAAAACTACTTTTGACTGATTTCTGCAATTAAAGTATGGCACTTTTGACCAGTGTTCCTAATTTTATCAGATTATCTTTGGTTAGTATTCATAAAAAGGAAAGGTTAGTGAAAATTTATAGAAATACCTAAAAATATATTTTTTAAGATGTATTTTTAAGTGGTTGTTCATAAAAAAAAAATTGTCAAATTTGTACGAAACCAATGAAAACATAGGAATACGTAGCCGATTATTTTTTGGAGGTTCTTCGTTTTCATAAAAAGCAGTTATATTATACTCGGAAATAAGGACCTAATTTATTGAAATTCACTATTACCATTTTCGTAGTTAAAAGTGGTTCTGACCGACGATTTTAGTTTATAACAGTTTTCATTATTTTAGCTAAATTTTGACTAAAGACATCAGGCGAAACAACTTTGACTGAAGGAATCAGGCTCAGATGAGTTTTAGCTGTAACATCCACCCAGACTCTTGTAGATGTACAACTATAGGACAGCCAGTATTATGGTTGCGCTTCTGTGCGTCCAATCCTTGAGCAGCCGCGTGTCCAATGTTGATAAGCTGCCGAAGAGTCAACTCGGAGTGGTCCAAGCTTTAGGTGACAGCGAAGCTTAAAAAGTGTTTTATTGAAAAAAAATATTTCAATATGCCATATTTATTATAAAAATATACTGCAATATAATCAGAATTTTAAGAATGTTTAGTATTCGGCTGTTGATGGTGATTCGAAATGTAATTGTGATGTGACGCGCGGTTGATTGTGTGCACAACAATATCTGTTAAAAAATTCTATATAAATCAAATATTACTTTTGTTTAGAATTTTTTAATGAGTCAACCTCAGGAAAGAAATATTCAGTGTAATGTAAGAAAATGTTGATAAAACTGTAAAGTAAGTACCTTTCAACTTTAAAGAAAATCCTAACTAACCAAGTAAAACTCGTGCCAAGTCAGTAAGAATTAAATGAAAGTTTGTAAAAAGTTAGCCCCGGAGTTCTTTTCCACAAAAACAAGGAAACCAAATAAACTACCTATTTGTCTCTAACTCTTTGATATCCTAATAAAACTGTACTTCAGGTAAATATTATTTGTAATATACCCATTACCCATCCATCAAATAACACGAGTTTCGAAGTAACTATCTTAAAATTCAAGTGGTCTATATTTAAAAACAATAGACGGCAATACGGCGCATTTTTTTAATTAAACAAAACAAAAACGATTGCAGCTTAAATTTCAAAGTCAAGGCGCAATAGCAGATCGTCGACCATTGCTCGTTAGGCAAAAGCAAGTTATCGATGCAAGTTTACAAAGCGAGCATTGGACGACGATGACTGCGTAGCTTTTGTGTAGACTGTGAGTGAGTCGACGGGTATTGTATTGCAAGGCGCGTCGCGGCTATGGCGCGAAATGACGTGCCGCGCGGATGTCCGGCCTCCGATGCGGGATACGGTGGGCGGGAACACAGACTGAGAAATAGGGATGGCAACTACAACAACGGCAACTACAACTTTGTATGTACTTGCCTTTAGAGTACCTACTTGGCCGTGAAATCTTGTTGTATAGGTTTTCCTCATGACAGCGCTGCTGCGTCGCGCTCTTTTAAAAAGATAGGTGATAACGCCCTTACTGAAGAAAAATCCCGAACAAAACTAGGATGAGCAGTACACGTTGAACAGTAACTTGAGTCTACGTAAGATTGAAAAGAAAGAAAGAGGCTTTCGCCCTGCGGTGTGTCACTTCAGGCTCGACTCGTAATGAATGAACCACGAATGAAAGACTGCAAGCTTTCATTCCACAGGTTTGCCAGCCCTGAAAGCAGTCACTCGCGCCATTACGCGCGGAATAGCGAAGATTACTCTGACTGATATCATTCTCAGCATACATACAGAATCTCTAACCAGTGTAAATATATCATGATCACGAATCCAAACGCAACACACGTTTCTTACCCAACCGTAATCGAAACTAACGCAATATTCCTAGATCATTTACATTTCAACGTAATATTCTTACTTATCTTCAGGCTAACAATTTTACGAAGTAATGACACCGCTTGGGAAACAAGCCAGACATTATAATCTCATCAAAATGCTCGGTCTACTTAAGTGTTCCGAATAAAATCAATGTTATTCAATCAGGTCGCTCTCCCAGTGACGTCATACCAGTGTTCTGTAGCAGACAAATGCACAATACGGTACACGATACAAATCTCGCGACGACGACGACACCCAACAAACATACATACATATCTCCCCTCGCTTCCTGCAACGTAAGTAAGACGCGTCACATGTAAGTATGCCACAATGTATTTTTCAAAAGCCGAGCGAGTCTGCTGTTTAAAATGGGTGGGATAGAGTGAAAAATCATTCCGCAGGGAGATAGTGGCGTCGATCCGAGAGGGAGCTCTATTTCGGTGTTCAGCCCGTACTGCTATACAAGCGGCGTTTGAAATTTTAATCGTTACATTCACCCTGCCCTGATGGCACACTGGAGACCGCGTGTTGCCGTGTTCATCACGAGAGAGCGGAAAAAACTGTGTCAAGACTCAAGAGTGACTACGCGAGGCTGCAATGAGGTTCAGTTCAGTACGTTATTACTCTAGGGGAGGGTAGCAAATGCTCTACCTCGATAAATAATATAGTATAGGTACAAACCTGTTCCAATTTAACATGAGTTGGCAGACTCTGTATAATTGTAGACAAAATAACAAGCAAGTGTTGATTAAGCAGTAGAAATAAGGTAACTATTTTTTTTAATTATTTTTTGTACGAGAATTGCAAAAATATTTTAATTTATTTCACGATTAGTTGAAACAGGCAATTTGATTTCATCTGTATTAAGAATAAGAATTAATTTATGGAGTAATATGTACAATAAAACTACTACAGACTAAATACATACAAAGGGAAATAACAGCACGAGCCTGAACTAGGAAAATCCTATATTTCAGGCTTAAAACAGGACTTAAATATTATTAAATCCACCAAGAGCTGGATTGTTATAAAAAAGCAAACGTAACGTATCTATGCTACACTTCGATAAATCATCATCATCATCAACGGCCCGTTACAGTCCACTGCTGGACTTCGATAAATGCTACACCATACTTCCAACTTTCCAAGTGCTAAATGTATTAGCAAATGTATTGGCATTTATCAGATTAAGTGTTTGACATCAAAATAACATAATGTAGACCCCGGTGTTTTGGGTACCTAATTCAATATAACCAAGTTTCACCTGCGAACCCTTTCTCATCGGATTTGATTCGATTTCATTTGGGATTGAGATAGACAAATTGTATGTGGAATATTTAGATGCAAATTCATATACGAATGAACAAACTGAATGTCATAGCATGAACTATTAAATTCAAAGACTTACCGCTGAAACGACGACGCGTCAATTTCACGAAATAACAAATCAATTTGTTGATTTACTTTGCCATCCAAGATAAACAGTTTCAAATTGACACAAATGAATATACCTACTGTCTATTTTTCAACCTGTCACGACCACGAGACTAAGTAGACTAAACAATTATAAAATTACAGAACATGGAACGTAGACGGCGACCCTTTTAGTCGACACCATTTATCATTCTGTAAAAAAGCATCGTCTGTAAGCACGCGAAGTTGTTCGAGTGACCGAGCTACCACGCATGTACATATCCATCCTGCTTTAAAATTCAAATCTTATTTACATGCAACCCCTAGCGTTGATGTTACCCAAAATGGGTCTTAACGAACACTGAAACACTCCACTGAGGGACTATTTTCGTCGCCCCTTTAGAACTGTTAAAATAGAATGTTGGAGACCCAGCATATAAAATTCAATAACGCGACTAAGTTGGGGTTAACCTATATCCTCATATTTTGTGCGGTTAATACGTTTTCTGTGTTGGAGGAAATTTTCTTTTTACGAGTCTGTCGAGATGATTTTCTGCGGAAATTTGGACTTTTCTGTGCGTTTTATTAAAATATTAGCGCATCGAAGAGCGTTTTTGACAATATACGACTAGTAGCTCTGTGAGCTGTAGACCTAGTGAGTTTGTATATCTCTTTATGTTTATTTTTTCTTCACAAATATCCCCGACCCCTTGAAATTTATTTAACTCAAATATTTTATTTTATTCCATTTTATTTTTTTGTTGAGAAATGTAAACTGTAGAGGAAAACAGCCTCAACGGTAGACCTTGTAAGCTGGCAACTCCCATAACTCCGTCATTTTTTTAAATTTCCAAAATAGACTCGACAAAAAAAATCGATTAATTTATCGAATCTGCTCAAAAAATTTCACGAGAATCGGTTGAGAATCTTTTCAAGTACACATACGAAAACTCGATCAGCAAATGGGTTTACAGCACATCTACGTCGTTACTGTCTTATCCTCTTAGTTGGCAAAACCGAAACCTAAATCTATCGAAGCACCTGGACTTTCTGAAAGCAAAACCGAATTTTCACGCCGTCCCGAAACTCTCACTAATCCCTTACGAAGGCCGTCAGACATGTTTGTGTTGGCAAATCCTGTAATGGACGGAGCGGTCAAAGCGGACCAAATTGATAACTTTGCAACTTTCCGGCACAATCATTTGCATACCCAATACTTGTTTTCATTGCTTGTCTGCTAAGGCGATTAGCGTTGAGATGTTTGCTGATGTGTTGGAAAAAGGTTCTTATTCCTCTTCCACCTGCCCACCCATGATGCATGACGAACCATTAATAGTTTCTGCATGTTATTTTCTTTCAATATAAGTACTGCAATTCTGTTTTCTGGAAAGACTGGCTGGCTTAATTATATTTTAATCAATACGAGAAAAATAATAAAATCGAAGCTCTACATACTATTATTCTACTTGTATCGTTTAAACATAAACGTTATTGATGTTGTTTGATGAGAGTTATTGATAGTTACTAGAACCAAATGTCGAACATTTCAAAATAACTTACACAATCAGCGGATTTGCTCGCTTTTGATGAATTGAAAAGATTGGAAACGTGAGCGAATCAATCAGTGCACTTTTATAAAGAGAATCTTGTGATTGTGATGTCATGCGCACCTAAATTAGTAATTACAAGCCTAAATCTTGTTTTTGCGGAGCTAATCGCAATCATCACCTCACCGCAAATCAACGATGGCCCTGAGCGAGTAAACTGTTGAGTTGGTAATCCTGGTAATAACAATAATAATGTGGACATCATTGCCGAATCTCGCTTTTTATCAAGAAGTCAAAATTAGCTCATCATTGGAATATTTGCGGTAGGTAGGCAACAGGTGTAGGCATATGTAAATTACAAATTGACTTTGATTATAGGTATATCCCTCATTAACAGATACCATAATTTTAAATTAAATCTACGAATGATTTAAGATTGGTCATTTCTAGAAGAGGCCATTCCTAGAAATGATAATTTCTAGAAGTGGTATTTAAAGAAATGGCCATTTTAAATTGTGGTCCTAAACCGACGAAAGGGGTCCTAGGTAAGTAAATAATTCAAATGTAAATATTGGTTATACATTCCGAAAGAAATAAAAAATACAGTCAAGTGTGTGTCGGAAATCGTACAGTGAACGATTCCGGGGTTATGGAGATGAATATTCACGGTATACATGTAGAAAGTAATTATCTAACTAATGATTAAAAAGATTCCGCTCAGTAAGGGATTCTCAACAGAATGAAAGGCTACGGTACTCAACAAAAGCAGCCCGCATCTTTGTCGCGAACACTTGTATTCTGCAATTAGTTTTTGAGTAAATGCTTGACGATGATGTAGAGAAACCAATAAAAAAAGTTTTTAGAATATAATTAGTTTTAGAATATGAGTAGTGTTTTACTCAGAACTATTTATTTATTTATCGTATGGCATTTTTTATCATTTAGTTGCTACAGCAAGATAGCTATAAGCGGAGACCCGCTGCACTGAGAAACTGCTTTGCGCAGTCTGAAAGTACCTTTAGGTCCTCGGCATCTCCCGTGTACCGGGTGGCAGGGCAATCAAACACAATGTGCCGAACCGTTTGCTCCGGATGACCACATTCGCAGGCTGCCGTCTCGCTCCAGCCCCACTTGTGCCATAGATATGCACAGTTGCCAACGCCTGTTCTTATGCGGTTCAATTTGCACCAAAGGTGTCTGGGTTCTTCAAAGCCTGCCGGGCGTTGCTGCGTGTTCAGCTCAAATAGGAATTCGGTGACAGATTGAGATCTCCATTCATCTGTCCAGGCTGGCTCTTCAGAGTGGACTGCTAGTGCAGGAGGTTTGCGAGACTTAAGCCTTGAGGTTTGAAATTCGACGAGAACTATTAAATGGAATTACATCTAGACTAGAAATCACAACACAAACACAAAGCATATTGCAAGTATTCTACTTTTTTACGGTAAATATCACCCAGATTGCTGCCTATTTAAAAGTTGATGACAAGTCTAAAAATATCTTGTACTTGTTCCCAGCTGTTTTGATGCCGATGGGGTGTGGACTCGTCAGTGACGACGTGACGAGTGACGAGTGACGAGTCGCTACTCGACCGAGTCGAATGGTAAACACAGTGATTCCGGTCACGACGACAATTCTAAATATAGGTGTATTTGTGGCAAGTTTATAGGCCTTCGTTTAGTTAAGAATGCCTAGTAAGATTACGTTGTAAAACGCAGAATGTAGCCAGGATAGACGGAATTTTGGTGATGTCTGTATTAAGTACATTTTGTGTGTGGTTAAATGTGTCCACGATTGTACGAGTACCGTTACAATGGTGCATCTCAGTGACATCATCAACAGATCGCATACGTCTCCACCGAGGGGCTCGAGCCTACTCTGAATTAGGGCGATTAGGCCACGCTGACCCAGTGCGGGTTGGTCGACTTCACACACAAACTTTGAATTTCTTAGCAGAAGCGTGCAGGTTTCCTCACGATGTTTTCCTTCACCGTAAGAGCGTCGATAACGTACGAATGAATTCGAAATTCAGAAACACATTGTGATGTGTCCCCCATGGGGATCGAACCAGCGTCTCCCGGACGGAAGACAGCGGGCCTAGCAACTACACCACCGACGCACCTTAGCATACTTACATTGTATTTAGAATAGAATATACTTATTTGTTTACTATAACCACAAAACAAAAGCAAAGTTTATTTTATGAGTATGTTACTTTTGCTGGATCAATAGAATCACGAACGAGGAAGTACTGTGACGCGTTATATTGACTATCAAAAAGAGGAAGATCAGTTTTTTAAGGCACGTGCTTAGGAACGATCGATATCACTTGCTCTACATTACAATAATAATGGGAAAAATATAGAGTAAATGACGCGTTGGTAGAAGAAGAAAGTCGTGACTCAGGAATTTGAGAAAGAGGACAGGAATTGCCAGCGTCGAAGAACTGTTTTATCTGGCAAGAGACGTCAGGGAAAACTGACAGCCAACCTATAGTAAGAAAGGCACCGCAAGGAGAAGTCTGTTTTGGATACAAAAAGCTACGATAAAAAGAACTCACAGAACGTACTAAATATCCCTCTATTCCCACTTCATCTTGTAACGAGGCATTCATCCTCTTTCCTGTTTTATGACTGGCAACCTTTCTTGCTGGCAGTTTTATATTTCATTTTAAATTCATTTTCAAATTTAGATTTCTTACGTTTCGATTTTGTCTTTTTCCTGCTAAATTCTTCACTTTATGTCCTGATCTCCGTCAGTAAATTTATCCTTGTTATTATTTTTCATGTTAGTAATATAATATATAAATACATAAATACCTTTCTTTCGGACAGTACCCTGGTTTTTTGCCACACCTTATATTATTATCCTCTACATACACTACATTCTTCGTGTGGTGTTCAGCAGCTTCGTAGCGGTTGCTGGGCCACAATGTTTTTGAACCATTATTGGTGCCATCTCATATACTATGGTGTGACCGATCACCGTGGACGCGTGACAAATCATTCCTAACTAACACACTATGATTCCGGTCACAAAGCAGCTGTACTGTAATATTGTCCAACTAAGATTATACATATTAATACTTGTACAATATTGTATAGGTAGGTATTGAATTAGATCATTGTGCCTAGGCACAGTAGACTGATCTAGGACCATTTATTCAAACCAACTTTCCATACCCATAAAGTAAATGTTCTTACTTATTAATGACAATGAAAACGTTTATTTTCCATAGGATGTTGTTACATCTTTTAGATTCGTCATTACATTTTTTTGGGTGAGTTCACTAACACAATGGCGGTATTAATATTTGTACGGTCTGTGGTATACCATAGTAGGTAGTGCAGCATTACTGCAGGTTTTTTAATAACCTTTTTGGTATGATTCTTTTTTCTTTTGGCCGGTTTTTATGTCACTTTTTCAAATTTCAAATTTTCTTGGTTTGACCTTTTTCTAAATGGTCTATTGTTTTCCCAATTGTCATCGGGTGATGATAGAAACGATTTTTTCTTGAATCGTTACGTGAATCGTTAGATTGTTAGTAAATATTTATTGAAGAGTCTCGGGATCATTTCCGTATTGTGCCATAAGCCTTGGAATACCATATTAACACATATTCCGTTTGGACTAGCCGGGTAAGTCTTGTGTTGTCTTCCTACTGGTTTTTATCGACGCACTTTTCTCTTTCCTTGTCTTGGTTGGATGGCGATTATTTCTTTGTCAATCTTTACAGTGTATTTCCGGCTTCTGCGAGGACGCCACACACACGAGGGTCCCTCCGTGCTTTCCACGATTTCTTTCTGTGGTTCCGGACACCTGAGGCCACCAGGCATTGGACGAGCCCGGATTCCCGTGTTGTGTGCGTCCGCACACGTACCAGCTAAGTGCTGCAAACCCGCGCACCGGCGTTGGAGTCCCCCCTGGAATACTGCCCATCTCGCGGATTTTTTAGCTTGTTTTCGTATCAGTGGGATGTAATTTTTGTATACGGATTTTGCCAAATTCTTTCTAAATTCTTTTCCAAATTCTAAAAAGGCCGTTTAGGTTGCTCTGGCCCTCCTTTTTTTGGTTCCCGTTTGGCAATTACTCTCCGGGGTACTCCGCGGTTTTTACACCTTCCTGCATCGATACACTCTCAACACAACACTAGTTCACCAACACTATATCGACGGAGTCCCCTCAGGGCTCGACTCTCGGCTCATTTTTTGATACTTTGGCAATATCTAGGCCCTTTTAAATCTCTATTATACTGTTCGGTCAAATTTAACTAAATCTTTCTTTGTTCTCCTAAATTCTACGTTTCGCCTGTGGTTGTCAACCACAGGTTAGCTAGCTTCCTTTTTTTAAACGCTACAGTAGGTATTATACCATATCTTAACCTGTGATATTCAAACAACAATATTACCAAATGTGAGTTTTACAATTCTATACTTACTCCCCAGGTTTAAATTAAATGCGTCTCGCTAAGAAGAAGCCTCCCGGTAAAGTAAAGAAACCCTTCCTTTCTTGTGTTAGTGAACTCACCCAAAAAAATGTAATGACGTATCTAAGTGATGTAATAACATCTTATGGAAATAAATAATTTTTGACTTTTGACTCTACACCTTGGTAGGGTAATTATTACTGGCTAACTAGAAATACGCTAGTACATACAAACTCTTGAAAAATAAGTGCTTAGAAAGTGAAAACGATCATAAAGTATATTATATTTATAAAGAAAAGAACTATTCGAAACACAGCATCAAATGAAATGGGCCAACTTCGAGACGGTGAAGCCTTTCTGAAGCTAAAAATCAAAACTTTTTAAAGGTGATCTCATTAAAACGCCAAAGGCTTCCTAATTGGAATATTCAATATTCGAATGTCTCTTGAAAAAATTATATAATATATTCGTACCTATCTATAAGAGAAATATCTTACCTGAATAAATTACTGTAATTATATTTATTATTAGTAATTCTGCATAATTTCTCGCAATAATATTCTCGTACAATTTTATACTCGGACAATTAACTTCAATAAAGTTAAAAAGAAATAAACATTCCTTATAAAACCAAGTAACTTACGATACGATCCTAGATATGTTTACTCTATTATAGGTAGGTAAATCAACTATTCACATTTAGTTAATAAACGGAGTCCTGCGCGCACGCACAAAACGATGAGCGTTCTCGATCGGTCCGAAGAAGCGCTCACCTGCGATCAAGGCGATCGAGGTGAAGGTCACGCATTGAACTGACTGACTGACTGAACTTGCTCCAATATTAGTACGCAGCACGTAAAAAGAACACATGGGCAGGCAGGCACAGTCTCGCACAAAAACATCGTGGATCGTTGCCTATGTAATGAATGATACAAAGTAAGTACTTTCGTGTGTTTCTGTTGCCACAGTGCGCATTTTAAACATACTCGTACCTACCTACCTTCACTTCGCCCAGTGTTCACTGACATTAAACCCAGCATTAATCACTGCTGACTGATCGACGTGACACGACGCGACGCGCAGACGCGACACGCAAACGCGACGCGACGCGCGATTGTCAAATTGGGTGAGTTTCACTCTCAGCCCCAGAATCTGTGCCCCAGGTGACATTGAACTTTTCTGACCGGTTTTCGGATGAGACCAGCACCGAGATTAGTCAGGAATGCGGGATTCAATGAGATTCTTGTTGGAATCGCGTCATTATAATATAACCTGATAACAACCGCTGAGTTATCGAGTGTTACGTAACAATTTAGCACATTTTCAAACTATTGTGAAGGTATTAAGTCAACTATTAAAATATCTGCAAGTAAGGTTAATAATACCGAGCGCCATATTGAAATATGGGGCCATTGACATCTGAAGTTAGCGAAGGTCGTCTTGAGTACTATTACAAATACCCTTCCGCTTTCTGAACTGAACAAAGCTAACAATTAAGCTTCATAATCGCCAGCACCCTTGTAATTAATACTGCAGAAATTAAAACTCCAGCAGTAAACGTACAGTCTATACAAAAAATACACAATCGTAGCTTTGTGCTCTACCGAACATTAATTAAGAAAGAAATCGCTAGTGTCGAAAGGTTACAGGAAGACGTTTCCAAATTGAACCTTAAAATCACAAAGTTAGAAATCGAAATACTCTGTTTCTATGAACGTATTGAGCGGAAAGACAAATGCACGGAACTGTGTGTTTGGAACACGTTGCGGTTTCGGAAAGGATGGCATCGGCAGTGAAGTAACAAAAACACGTTTTTGAGTCGAGGATAAAAAGGGGTAAAATAGCTGTCAATTATGATGTGCTAGTTATCTGGGATAGTGTGAGATGTACCCTAGTGTGATAGCGCCGGCGAAGGACAGAGCGGGCGGCTAACGAGGGGAAAAGTGCCTATTTCCGAGGCGTAATGACCGTCGGGCCCGTCGCTCGAGGCAGTCTAGATATTTATTCAGACAGGTCGCAGACACACGTGATTACAAACAGCTATTTAGCACGACAACCGAGATCGCCCAAAAACTCGTTTGACTCGTTTACTTTAAGTTTATGACTGAAAGGTATATAAGCATAAGCAAACGTGGTCGTCGGCTTTAATTTCAATACCTAGAAGGCTTCCATTGTTGATTAGAGGAAAAACAAAGATCAAAACATAAATTCTCAAATCATTTGTTTCTTTTTTCAAAAGGGCAAATTATTAGAGAAGTTGGAAGTTTTAATTGGATGAAAAACACAACAATAATTAATTCGGGCAGGGAAAATAAACATTGAAAATGTAGGATTGGTGAACCCTTGTCAGTGTCCGGGAATTTATTTAAAAAGTTTCCTATCTTGAAACAGAATGTTTTATAAGTGGCACAAGAGACATCGCCATTCGTCACTATCAGATGAGATACGGACACGATAATGTGACTGAAAGTTGCATTAGTTTCTGTTTTCGATCAATTCATCTCAAAATGGCCTGAAACATCACGTGGAACTCATAGATCGATCAACCTGTCAATACCTTATCTAACACCACCAATCATTGTCGTGACCGATGTTGTGATACGTCCTTTAATATAGGCGTAAAGTTTATCCAAAACGATCGTAAATCATAATTAATCCTTCTAATTGTAAAATTCATCAAAATGTTTAGAAGTTTATGTAAAGCAAGGGTAACAAGAATCGGGTATTCGAGTCGACGAAGCGCGTCGCCCGCGCCGCCGCCGATCGCCGACGACTCGCTCCCTGGAATGTTTCGAGGGCCCTTGACCCGCAAACTTTCCAAACTTTGGAACTACCAGGGTAATAAATTTGTACTAACTTTTTTGAGACGCCCAATTTTACTAAAATCCAGCTTGAATGTTTGTTTGAATGCCGCTTCTTGTCCAAGTTCGACGGTTTTCTTATCTTCGCTTTTGAATGGTTTCAGTTACGGCTTCTTAGGAGCGTTTTATTATTCGTGTTTAATATTGGTAATTGAAAATGTAAATAGAATATCATCACAGCTTATGTCTACTTAAAGTTTCCTGAACTTTGAAGTTCTCTAACACTCCTAATTCTTTGCGAAATATGAATTCTTCTTGGGTTTAAAATTCGCATCATATTAATTTCTTTATCTAAGCCTGAAGCTCTTTGCTGGTTAGAAAAAGAAGACGAATTCCCAGGCTACAATGTATTTGGGTTAGGTACACAAAACTTGGCTTGATTCTTCTCATCAATCTTCATCAGCCCCTTACATGCACGTCGCCGGAGAATACGAGAGCTTTCAACCTTGCTACAGTTTGTTCGTCAGTCGTTACGAATCGAGTGACGCTCTGAATATCAGTATATTCTCGCATCGACTCTTTCAACATTTTTCCTGCGATCAACGAGATCTTTTTTATCAAATTCAATCTTAGCTGGGTTTGACGTTCCAGTAGTCTGCACAAAAGCGATCGAATCTACAGAAATGAAGCAACAGCAGCAGATGAAATCGCAGTACTTTCATGATACAAAGATGAAGTTTCTAACAGATGAGTTCCAAACAAACTCGGTATTGAATTCACGAACTGCGAGATACTCGTAATATAGCGAAAAGCACTCTCGGTAGTTCATTCGAATATATAAAACTGTTCGTGGTTAGATGAAATATTTCAGTTTAGTGATTCGGAAGGCTATTTTGGTAAAAGAAATGAATAAAAGCATTATTGTAGAGAAGTGTATTTGTGTATTTATGCCGTGCGTAGTGTGAGCGAGCACTGATTGTTTTCTTAATAATTATTCACAAAGAATACTCAAAAAATATTAATCTTTTATCGGTTAGGTCAAATAAAGGTTACTTCAAAACTCCACAAGGCTGATATCTGATGATAAACTAAATTTCTGCATAACAATTTTTTAACCATATACCTTTTTAAAACTACACATGTATTACTAAAATTGACACAATTTACGGGTTTGTTACCACGGTTATATTTAATATTATTACCTCGATCGATACACACATAAACGACCACCAATAAATTGTACTGTGCGTCTGCGGCGAGATTGCCGACGATATCGAATGAATGAGATCCAGTTGATTTTTTGCGACTAACCTAAAAGGGTATCTTAAGTACTGGATCCTCCCAACATTATCGTGAACGTAGACCCTCCCCTTAAGGTGAGCACTTTTATATGCCCATCAAACCTTACGAGCACAATAAAACACGATTGTTTTCCATTAACATGACCGTCCGCAGACTTGGTTGCATGGAAAAAATCTGACCTGATTATGTTAAAACATAAGAAAACTATCGATAAATGAGCAGTATAAAATAAAGAAAAAAAGAACACAAGAATATCACTAGAATTGTTAGCCTTTTATTCCCATTGGTAATTAAAAACAAAATGTTGATTTACTTTTGAAAGAGCAGATAGCCCAAATATGAATAAGTATTCAGAAAATATGAAACGGCGAAGGAAAAGCTAATTTTCCTCCCATTGAAGATTGAAGTGAAAAGGTTGACAGCTGACCCAAAAATTCGGTCCGACTCCGATAGAAACTTTTCATAGAATGCTTAAAGGAAAAGGGAGCGTGTTCAGTGAGCAACATAAATTTATTTACATTTAAAAAGCGGCCGGATCTCCGTCAATTCGGACGTAGGACAACGACGAGCAAATAAAATGACTGTTACTTCACATGAGACAGACAACAACGACAGGACGACAAGGCATATTGAGGTGCAATGCTGCAAAGATACTAATCTGTATCTCTTTGTTGGATTTAGAGCTGAAATGGAAGCGGAAGCTGTCGCCGCCACAAGTCTGAACTGTACTTACAATGGACTGGGAAACTCGCTTCTGCCTTAATTAAAAATAAACTGTTTGCTAAATACGCATGTGCAGAGAGGCTAAATGCCGAACATTTTCAAGTATTTTAATTTCGAATTCTAATTAGACTGAGTAGGTTAATTTAATAAAATTGTGATTAATTAGGCAGTTGTCATACAAATATACGATTGTGTTATTTCAATAAAAAATGTCTACATAAAAATAGATACCAGTACAAACAATTTATTCAATCGATACCAAAGCAGAAATCATTTTACTTTCTCGTCAAAGCCGGCAAATTGTAACATGCTCAATAATAATTATAGCGATCAAATATTCATGAAGACAAGCACTGAAACCACTGACCGGAAGTAGGACGAACACTTTTACTTACTACTGTACGTATGTCGTAGGAAGATTTGATAATTCGAACTTTCGCGAAAATTCTAGGAATATTGCGAAAACACGGGATAATTAGACAGTGGTGAAAATATTTCTTAATCATACATGCAAAATTATAAATTATGCAGCATACGCATGATCGAAAACGACGTTCTGTCCATTAAACTGAACAACTTTCTCCGAAGAACATGGGCTGTAAAACGACAAAAAATAATGGCACGTTCATACAAAACCGCGCGGCCAGCTGATCTATTTATTTACTATAGTATAGGGAAAGCAATTTTTTTTTCATTTGCAATCCCATGTTCCTTGAGGAAAGTTGTTCAGTTTAATGGACTGAAGACTCCCTTTAACGAAAATCAATCAATTAAATTTCACTGTGTATGTTTGCAACAAATTTATTATTGCATTCTTCTACAATATCCGGCGTTGGCGCGTAGACTTTAATAACGCAATGGCAGTGACTTTTTCGTTTTACATAATCGTTTTTACATATTCATCTTGATGTCGCTCGGGGTGCGTTTGCGACGCGACGGCTGTACGAATTTGAATAACAAATGGCTGACATCTGCATGTTTCTACTGGGATTCTCACTCCCCTCCAACAATGATTCGGAGAAAACAATAAAGGCCCAAAGTTATGGACTGTGACAACCGTCATAACTTAGTCTTAAACGTCTTTTATACAATAAGCAAAACATGCAATAAAGATCATGAAGATGGGTTCTTCATCAGAGCAGACATGAAATGATTGCGAAACTTTTAAGAAGTACTTACGTTTTGCTGAAGTTTGGAACAAGGATAATTCACTGTTAACATCAGGTTGAGTAATAGGACATGTATTTGGTTAATTTCTTACGTTTTAGGAAGATCGTGGGAAATATTTGTAACCCTTGACCTTCAAAATTAAAACAGTTTGGCTGTGGGTTGGATCCAATGTTTCAGTTGTAGTGGGCGTTGGGACTGAGCTGATCTAACCAATCCATTCTATCCATTTTGTTTTTATGTTGGATTTAGATGCCGTCTTTATCAGATTCAAGAAGTCGGTGAAAGTCACGAACACCCCTTTAATTTTCCATTTAATTTAAATTCGTTCAGTGACGTAAATTAATCTCAGTTAAAAATAAAGTAATTACTAATTAGTCAAGTTTAAAACACGTTTTTCTAAATGCCACGTATATTTCAAATAATCACTAACACACATATATATTAAAAATCGCGAAAACCTAAAAGTGTTTAAATCTCACTTCGCGTTCAGAACAAACCACGTACAAACAAGTTCCTCGGAAAATCTTGCTGTGATTGAAAAAAAAAATTACGCGATGCCTCTGCGCAGTGTTGCGCGCGATTCCCAAAGGACGACTGAAGTGTCCACGGGTTACAGGAATATGCTAGTCTTATTCCCGTTTTAAAGTAGTCCGGTAAGCAAAATATACCTACAATATCTAACATCCGAGGAGAAAACGAGTGCTTGTTAAAAGTGCTTACTCATGTGCAATGCATCTGACACGGAGAATTTGCAAAGCGCAACCGTGAATGGTTTTGTGGTCTTGTGGGCAACCCGGTAAACGTATCGGTAGAGTTTCTAAACTGACTTGATTGTAGGCTTTATACAGTAGATACCTTATAATAAAATAGATACTCGGATAAAACTCTCTTATACCGCATTTTGTTACACTTTTTGCGTGCAATTTTTTTTTTTTTACAAATTACTTTTCTTTTCTCTACGTTTTTTGTACCGTAATTTTTTTTAGCCCAAATCATTCGGATTAAATTATATTTCAAAACGTCTTCAGCTAGGAAACTATATATAAATGTTACAATCAAAACTCATAACCGGTCAAAACCACTTTTGACTGCGAAAATCAGGCAAAAGTGGTTTTGACCGATGCCTTCAGTTAAAAACAGTTTTGACTGCAAAAACCAGTCAAAAGTGGTTTTGCCTGATTTATGAGTTTTGGCTGTAACATATATTCTATTATGCACAGTTAATTTGACGTTTACAATTTCTTGCAAAACCTTCGATAAAACACGCGATCATACATAATATATGGTTCTAAACCTCGAATTATCCTAAATCTGTTGTTTCTTGTCGCAGATTTGCCTAGACAAACAGCGTTTGAGGTCATCGGTCTGCGGCTAGGTACCGCGTTACGTCACCGCGGCGGCGGCGCAGTAGATGGCGTCTCTTGAATACAAACTACCAGGTAATTCGAGGAACGATAATTAAATTTTCCACACGCGCGATTCAATATAAAACGGAACGAATTCGGACGATTCGGGGACTTATGTCGCGATTCGCTTAATTTTGATGGTGGTTTTGTACGCTTTCTTCAGGTTCACTTACCTATTTTGTTAAACTTATTTTGTTTGGTGCGCTGGATACTGTACTGAACTAATAATAAATAATACGTACATTAACTTATCTTATAACTTATCTTAAAGTCGAAGATCTATCCAAGATCATAAAATTTGTCGCGTGATTACCTGAAAAACAAAAACAGTTATGTTATTAACTGAATAAGTATAAATTGTCTCTCCACTTTGTTCGTGGTTTGACTCGAAAGGAACAAAATGTATACCTATCTAAAAAACTCCCTTATCTGAAGCTACTAAAATACTACACCTACATGAAAACCATTGCGACGACGTACCATAACTTTTAGCTCGAACTTTGTATCTATCTAATCTAAATACTAAAACTGGAAAAACATGAGCGTATTTTGCACTTTCCAGTAATAACAGTAATAAAATACCTCGTGAATACCAGAAAAGTTGCGAAATCTACTGCCATTAGGCCCAGGTTCGTGAACCTCGGAGTACACCGCCGGCAACAGTTTTGCAAGTGTCGCGGTAGACAAATGAGCAATTTGCCGACTCATCACTGAAGTAATGTTGCACAACCGACCTCGCGTCGTGAGCTTGCCGCTCCGACCACACAAGAAATTCTTCGAGCATAACATCCCTGAGAAAGGCTGTTTATTTACATCGGATTGGAAAAGCCCGAGGGAGTCAAAGACGTTACGAAAATGAGATTTATTTTATCCACCACACCGATAAGGAAATGTTTTAGGTATTTTGGATCATGTAAATGATTAAGAAATCTCCTAAGAAATAATCCGGTGAAAGGAACTGTACGAAATTTCATACAAAAAATAAAAGAGATATTATTAAAACTTCCCTAATAATACGAGATACTCTATTCAACCGGTCATCCAATTGAAACTGCGAACTTCGTAATGAGGTCTACTTTATAGCTACTGGGGTCAGTTAGTTTTCACCATATGGACTGAAAGTTACTCGACCGACTCAAGAGCTATCAGAGAGTCCCACCCGAGGTCACTATAAAAGCCTAATGGATAATGAATGAGCAACCTACTCTTTAAGGTAATTTTAAAGAAAATCGTACCTGAACTTGTATTTTCTATCTAATACTCATTAACAACCTTAATGTAAGTAATAACAAAAATTAAACAAATTTTATCGCAAAGCAAAGCAGACGCAATGGCTTCTATCATCATCATCAACGGGTCATATACGTCCCCACAGAGGGGTCGAGTCTACCCTGAATTAGCGTTGCTATCGAATATCAATTGACCTGACCCCACATCTTCAACCTTTTCAAAAACGATTTAAATCTGCAAGTACGCATCCTGTGTAAAACCAGTTAGTTATACATACAGTATTAAAATGAGAACCTAAAGCTCCTCTCCTCAGTATCATCGACGCTTTTAGGATCCGATCCGATCCCGCTTGAAGTATCGGAGTAGCCCGACGAGACGGGTCATAACGACGGAGGTAACGAAATTAATCGGCGTCTGGAGAATCGCCGGTCTAGAACACCTCTGTCCAATACTTCCTAATGAAATATCGTTGCAAGAGGCAGTACACGACAACAAAATTTTTGGGTAATTTAGCGCGAAATATAAGTCTTACAGAAAGAGAGGAGGCTTACAGAGTCTAGATCTAATGTTACGCTCATTTCAACATAACAACATCTTTGGAAGTCTTCTATTTTTTATAGGGAATGTATAAAGTAATTTAATCGTCAGCCAGCATCAGATCATTGTTCGATATAAGCTTCTCTCGTCGAACGCTACTAAGGCAGGTGTAGGGAGTTGGGAGAGATTTCTCCAAATTTTATATGAAGGCTAAAGTAGTATAATTTTATTTTGTTTACTTAAACATGATTACGAATATACTACTTGTTTAAACAGGTATTAAATCTTGCTGATATATATACCTATACCTATATATTATATTGATATAAAACATTCATCTTTAAAAGGTAATCCTTAACCACTTTGTTTACGATTACAACAGCAATACGAAAATAAGATATTGATTGAATAATTGCTCAATAATCACAAATTTGTTATGACTGCACGAAATAAAAAAAACATATCGTCTAGCGACTTAATGTAATTTGATATTCGCAAATGAACGTGGCCTTGCAGGCAATAACCAGCAAATGTAGAGACAGGCGCACGCTTTACTTCGCAAAAAAGGTTATTTTCCAGCAGTCCACAGTCTCATTACTGCGTCCATCTGGAGGGTGACGGTGTGACGTCACAATGGCCGGGAGCGTCCTGAACGTTAATTGCACGGGGAGTCTTCTATCTCGCATTGCATTCCAATCCGAGTGACCTTATTTCAACCTTACCTCCATGATTTAAACCAGATTTTTCTCCACCAACACATTTTTAAATTCAACCCTAAAAACTTTAGCGCCTACCAACGGTGTTTAAAAAATATAAAGTGTCCTCGCTATCCATTGAATTTAGTACGCCACTTATTACGGAGAAGATGGCATTTAAATATTCCATCTGAATTTTTAAATTGGAGCGAAACAGCGCAGATGAAGCTTTGCCTTGGTGATCATTTGCATGCTGTAAGATTTTTAAAGGATTTCGTAGATGTCTTGCCAATTAGGAACGAAAATGAATACCTAAAAGCTTTTTAACAAAAAACCAACCAACGAAAAAGTTACTAAAGTGAAAAATAAAATAAACCTTCTCTTAATATAACATAGAATGGCCCATATTTTGCAATTGAATCACTATTAATTTATTTATTATTTATCAAAAAATTTTGTATTCATTTTAACAGAAAAAACTTACACTGTAAATGATGTTTATTATTACACGGGCTTTTGACAAAATTATTATTATGTTTTCTCTCGTTAGACGAGAAAACATAAAGTTAAAAATCTACAATAATAACATAAAATATGAACTGAAGAAGTTTCTCCAAAAAATATACGTGTCGAATTGAGAACCTGCTCCGTTTTGTTTTGTTTTTTTCGTCGGTTAAAAATACAGTCTCATTTCAAATTGAGTAATGCCCTGTGTTCTCAAATTTCAATCTATACGCCTATAGCCTACGTTATATTTGTCAGTCTATTGTCAGGGACATGTTTGCGTGTTTCGAGCAACGAATTATCTTAATTCGTTGGTTTCGAACACAGTTAATATCTTACTCAAACGAATCATGACGATTAATGTGGTAGCAAATCGCACATTAGACCCACGACAACAGCGTCTTAAGTGCTCATTAGCAGACTTATAAACGGTGTAGAGTCAATACAGAGCGGCTCTTGCTAAACCATCAACAAGTATCAGGAGTAGCCAAGTTAAAATAAAATAAAACCTTAAAATATAATTAGGAATAGGATTCTATCGCCAAGATGTGTAACCAATAAGGGAGCGACGCAACAGATCCCGCGAATATGTTCGCAGACTCCCCCGGAGTTATACTAACACACGCAATTCATTTTGTGAATATATTATGCTCCTACAAAAGATAAAGCACTCTTCGGCACTACGAATAAGACTGAATATCAAAGCGCAATGAAGTCGCAGAAATGAGCGGGAATCTGCTTCCGGAGTTAGAATGAAATTTAGTCTTATATTACTAAAGATAAGGTTCTGAATTGGGATTTAAGGCAGGATTTTTGCAAATCCTGAATGGCGCTCATATGGCAGCGCGCGGGCGATGAATACGTCCGTGTGTATTGAAATCTAACACTGTCATAAGAAGTCATAAATTGTTCAGGAAGACCTTTAGAGGGTCTATAACATCGTGTCACAGTTTTATTGCCACCCAAATTCTCTTTGGATATTTTCTATGCCATTTCTTTTACGGGCGTGTAATATAGAGACACGAATCAAAAACGCATTTGGCTGACATAAAGATAAAAAATCTTCCGGTGGGCAGCCGTACGTGTTTTATGTACAACCCATAACCATTACAGCAAAATTGATTTCAATTTTATGGTTTCTGCTTCCCTGAATCCAATTATTGTTATCGCGGGCATAAGCTATTAAAATATAATGAGTATACATTGTAATTTAGAATGTGACCCATTTTCCAGACATGAAACTAGGTATCCTTTAAAGCCTTAGGCTTATAGCGTCGCCGTCGTGCTAATGGATAATAAAATGCAAGCCATTGGTAAGAGGGCACACAGGAATTTTCATAATAATTCAATATTAGACATTACTTTTTGTTTAGCTACAAAATTCAATATACTACCTATTAGCATTAATGCATCAATCAAATCAACTGGATTCTTACAAAAATATTTCTGAGTTGGTCCCCAAATTTCTCAATCTAAAATAGTAAGATAGGTACAGAATATAAGTCCTTACACGTACTATATTACTTTACCCTCTACCACTTTACAGTTGTACACAGCCTCTCTTCACAAAAAGGCCGGCGACGACGTTGAGGAATTTGAGCGAGATTACAGAATTTTTCCTCAACCAGAATTTCACAGCAAACTTTTTCTATTAATTTGATACTTATTTAAAAATAAATTACTTCCCTTAAGTACAATTTTAAATCACCGAGATGATTTATGTAATAATTATCCTTATAAACTACTACGTGCAATTAACTATCGAGATTCTATCACTTGTTTGTACTATTATAATATATTCTGTGATTCTACTAGATACAGATACACGTATAGTCGTGAGAGCAAAAAAGTCATCAGAAAACCGAAGCCGAAATTAAATCGAAAACTGTATAAGAAATAATATAGCTATTTCTTTTTCGAGTTACTTATATTGGTTAACAAACAACAAAAATCATATCAAACAAAAACTATTATAAAATATTTTTTACAATTAGAAAATTGTCCTTCCTGCGATCCTGAATTGCACGTACCCAATACGCTGTAATTTGGCTAATATAGGTGGAACTAGACATAGAGAAAAAAATGTTCCACACTTTGGCGACACAATATTCGCCTAGTCCAGCTTGGAATTTTGCTGCGAAGCGTCTGGCAAGGATCCATGTGTAAGTTCACTGTCCTGGTACTGGCGTCAGGTTGTGCGAATATGTCAAGCGAGATAGGTTTGGTATCAGAAGGTACATTGGTATACATATCTTTACTTAGAGCACGTTTAAATCAGTATTCCAGTAAGTACTTTGTATGCATAATATAAGACCTATCCTAAGGAATAGACAAGACTTCATTTGACCTATTAATTTGTTTCATAATTCCTCCCATTCAACAATAGCAATGAAATTATGTGGAAAAATATTTACATTTGTTTGCGGTTTGGATCAAGAAGAATAAATAAAGCATGCAGATGAAGAAGAAGAAGATCTTAAAAATGCGCTTGAAAATCTAAATATTATTCTTCCGTCACAAAATCTTTTGGGAATACATCTGAACCTAAGATTAGCTGAAAGAAATAGCTTTTTAATAATACAGGCGCAAACACTTTTGTCTTGTGTGCAATATTTATTCCATTGTATATTGATGTAACTGTAGCTCTGGGTCGGGAGATAGTCTGGAAAACCTGAGGGACGTCGGCCGGCAATCGGATGCATTCTTGACGAATAGCAGACTGAAAGCCGTTTGCCATGTCGGGTAGACGCAGAAAGCTAAGAGGCAAGATGGCGGTTTGTATATTTATTTTATCTTGTGTTGGTTACTTTTTTTATGGCACACTGAATGGTGAAGATTTCTTCAATTTTTGCCTGGAACGTCATCTTCGACAACTTTTTTTTTTTCAACGATATATTAACGTTTCCAGTCAATTTAGAAATTCTCCATGCATCATATTTTAGACCCTCACGACAAGTTACTGAACGGAATTATTTAGCTTTAACCTAGTTCAACAGTCTATTTATCATTCAGCTGAACCACAATAATACTATTGTGCATTGTGCCATACAACCATACTGCGAAAAGCGGTGAAGCTTTGTTACCGTGAAATTTCCTCCTGTAAAGTTTCACATTCTCGTGGTACATTAACGTTTATAGAGGTTTAAACAAGAGCGTCTCGAACAAAAGCCATCAATGTATAATGATCATATTTTGATTCAATTAGATTAGTAATAACCCTGAAAAACAAAATTTATAGTTTTATCATTGAGCTCAGATGCAGCAATTTAACTTTCAGGATGTAACAGCAAACTACGGTGTAATAGGTTTATCCGACCCCGTGATGGCGTCCGATAGTAGGGCAATCTCAATAAAAATTACGTCCTAAGATTTTTAGGTTAAAAGTAAGATTAATAAGGTCAGTTAGCTTGTTGCTCTGTAAGTTGTTCTATCACTTAAAATTAGGGACATGCGAAGATTATGCATAGGTATATAAGATATATGCATGCATGCATGTACACAATAATACCTATAACTAGCCTGTTGCTAGCTTATCCTCATTTACGACTTATAAATAAATAATAAATAAATAAAAATACTTTTATTATTTAAGTTTACATTAACAAGTTATAATTGGGGCCTCCCAGTAAGTAATTGTAGAATACTTAAACTTATGATTTAATCAAATGGCCATTAAGTTTTTTAAATCTAAGTATATATCACTTAACATGCTACATTATCGATTCAGTTTACATCAAGGCTTAATTAACTTACAACGAAGATTAACTTCGCCTGCATAATGACATTTTGAGCCTCATGAGGCTCGACCTACTTTACATCATCGTCTCAAATTTCAGTTTTCCTATTTGGACGATTATATAGGCAAATAAATGAAGTGAAAACAAATTTTTAGACAAGCAAGATGAAAGGAGTTTCTATGTTAATTCGTATGGATGGAAAACTGAGTAGGTAGGTAATGGGTAATCAAATGAGTTTCCAACATCACAAAAATAGTTTCTAAATTGAAAATGTTGTGGTGACTCTAATAATTTTGATTTTATATAAGTGGCCCAACATTTAGTTTTTGTTTGTCTCTGATACCCTAAGATTGCCTGGAAGAAATTGCTACCTAGCAATAAGACTGCCTATCTGTACTCTTTTGTTTGTTATTTTAAATGTTATTTTTTTCGTATGTGCAATAAAGTATATTCTATTCAATTATTGTGGTCTGTTAATCTAATGTTTCTTAAAGAAAGTTCCTGAAACTTAACAACCTCTAAGAAAATCAAACAATTTAAATTTCACCTTATAATTATCTTCATGAATCAAGATTGAGAAAGTAGAAACCAGCCACCCATCCTTTAGTAACGCTTCCATATAACTGCAAGCATGCATATCGTTCAGAGGTAGTCAAGCTTGTAACCGACCCGGCTATCCCTGTTGTTCTAAATCCAAAGCCAGAACATAAAAAAACCGGTTTCACTCTTAAGCCCGCGGCTGCACCAGGAACAATTTACAATCATAACGGGAATGCAGCGGTGCATGCAGTGCAACGTTCATGGAGCGCACTCTATTACCTAGCATTCTACACTCGGGGGAAAAAGCGAACCGCGCTTACATTCATATTTAGAGCTCGTGAGCGAAGCTGGTAAACTTATTGTTTTAATTTAATTTAGAATATTTTCTTAGATTTTTATGAGCATTATTGTACTGTTAATTTCTAGCTTTAAAAACGTTAAAGATTTTAAAATTAATTGAATCTACTATTTTAGACAGAAAATACTACATTCTGTTTTCCAGACTACTCCAGAAGTCCAGATTAATACCTATTCCTACCTAGGGAAGAAAACTATACTTTATTGTGTAGTTTATGAAGCCAGTTCTTTATTAAGCTTGCAGTAGAGACGTATGTAAAATCAATTCGTTTTGCAGGCAGTAACTATACTGATAAGGGTTTACTTATTAAACACAAGATAGGCAAGTATGTTATGTCGTATTGTAATCTACACTGGTTAATTGCTTTACGTCAATAAGTTAATGCATTTCCCTCTTTTTATAGGATAGTTAAGTACCTAGGTAGTTATAAACGCCAATATGAAGCAAGAGTAAAGCAGTGTTCCGATGTGATATGGTTATTATTTTGTGACATGCGAAGGTATCCCGATGGGGGAACAAAATACACTATTGAAATAAAAAAATCATAGTGATACTTTTCCCAGTTTGGTAAGGTTAGGACATTGCAGGCTGAATCAATTATCCAGCATTGGATTTTTGACTATCACACCTTTGCTATGTGAAAAAAAAATACGCCAATATAAAAATAATTTCCAGAAGATCTTACTTTTTAAACTAAAACCCGATCGATACAAACATAACGAAAATTATTTCACCGCCTTTGTTACACATTTTTGATCGATATGATGTCCCTTTTGCGGGCGTGTTGACATCCTACGTAAGCCTTATTACAATAAATATCATACCGAAAAATGTTTATCAAACAAATCCGTTCTGACAACGTATTCATTTTATATTAAATTATAATATGATCTAAAAGTGTTATCTTTTCGATATTCGCTAAGGGCCAAATTAGATTAGGGAAATATTACGCCTGAACTTAATTTTATTAGGGAAATTCTGCTGTTATCAGATCCTCGGTCAGATTCCGTTTAGATCGCCCTCTACGCCTCTTATCGAAGAGGACAGAATGTCACACACGGAAAGAGTATTAATTTTGTAAGAATAATTCTTATAACTTGAAGAATAAGGTCTAATCGAACACAAAATGTTGATGAAAGGAAAAAGATAAAATACGTTAATTGATACTAAAACTGCACTTTTATCGCTTTGTATATTCAGCAATCTAATACAGCTACAAAATATGTTGACGCTATAATTTTTTTTTTCAGTTTGTATAGCTCAATCATCACATTTCAGTTACTTGGCAATAACAAATTAGTTGTCCGCGGCTACGCACGTGTTCTTTGCGAATTTACTTGCGGGAATAATATTTTCTCCAGCGGCAAAATCTGGCCTGTGTTTGTCTTATGGTGTTAGACTCAAAATCTTAGGTAGATCAGCCGTAGCAGACTATGGCCAACAAATAGAACAGACATACAGTCAGACCTCCGCAATCCGCATTTTCAATATGATATACCTGTTATTATTTTGAATATTTATAATGGCTTGCAATGTCTAGGCAGACAATTTATATTCATTACTATAAAGAGAGGCTCAATAGGTGGGCACCGGGATTTAACGTCTCAGTTCCCGACCGGTCCCGGAATTTTCTGGACATACCGGGCGAATTCCGGACGAAAGTGCGCTATACCGGGCCTAAAGGGATAGCGACCCTTACCGGGATATGTTTCGGGACTATTGGTAAATATTATAATTAATATTATCAATCTGCTTTCGTACTATCATGTCTCGTTGTTGTGGTAGGCCTTATAAATTTAATGATATATAATATTATAGCCTTATAAAATCTAAATATCGAAGCATAACCTTTTAATAGAAAACAAAACAATCGCAAACCAGATTACCTTCACAGTTGACGTGTTAGTGGCCTCATACAGTAATCCATGTAGTGGGCTCTTCATACCGTCAGAGATGTCATGTGAACATGCGATGCCGTACTATGCGATGTGATAGGTCATTATCAACTTATTTTAACTTGATTTGTTATAAAGCTAAGCTTAGATATGCTAACGAGGCACTTCTTCAAGAGATGACATAATGCTCTTTTCATTTTCAAGAGCATTTTCGAAACATAACAGAAGAAAAAAATAACCTACGTCCTGCGGGTGCAGCGTAATTGTGTGCGAGCACGTAGCCTCCTTAAATCCAAATTGTGATAACGGTATAGAAGAAGCAGGCAATATGAACACAAAAATAACCTACCTAACCTAATAAATCTGATATTCTCTAACAAAATTATACAATTCGCGTAAGTAAGTAACCAAGGTCTATCGCTGAGGCGTGAACACGCGACGCGGTGTGATATCATCGCTTTGACAGCAATATATTTGCACAATTTCTCACCGATCTCATCACTAGGTTTTAGGTCAACATTATAAAACTTCCACTAATAAAAATAACACCTAGATTACCTTCGCTGTCCAGAGAATAAAGATGATGAATGTGATGTCATGACTTTGGCCTCTTCAACTATTTACATATTGTCTGGTTCGTCTAATAGCCGCTAATAGCAAATGAGTGCATATAAGGAAGTTTAATAAATTACTTAATTTGTAAGAAAATTTATTTAACAAGACGATAGATCGTCAACCTAAAGGTTTTTTTTTATAATCAATGGGTTTACTTTTGATGAGTAGAAGAACATGCATGCTTACCCAGAAGATATCCATCAGAAAATAATTTTATATTGATGATACGACCTATTTGTATAACTATAGATGTATGATTTGTGATCGCGAGAGTATTTTAAAATTTTAATAGGTACTTAAATAGAGCTCTGTGAACCAAAACATATCTAAAAATATATAATAAGGACTCAATAAGTAATATTTAGGTACACCACTCACATTTATAAATAAGAAGCAGTGTTTGCTTGTCCATCCGTCTGTTGATTCATAAGACGCGGGGTCAAGGACTATCGCGCAAATCAAATTTGGAACATGATAGGTAAGTTCTGGTAGGGTTTTTCCGCGTCGTCCTTTTCTATATTTTTCTACATCGGCACAGGACACCTTGAACATTACTAACAACGTGTGAATTGGGGTATGGACGGACAGCGGTAGGCCTGCATCGTTTACGAAATGTCGTGACGTGAACTCTTTGTCCTGAACACGTTAAGGCGGGGTTATGTGGAAATAGCGCCCATAGTCGTATGGGCGCTATTTCCACATAACCCCGCCTATTTGATCGTCAAAGTAGCGACCTACTTTGACGATCAAATACTAGCACTTCTACTGATTCTATAAATGTAAAAAAATATATGCTAGCAGAATATATCCATAATTAAATTTTAAATCGAGTAGAATTTTTAATTACATTATAGTAATTTAGAAATAAGAAGCACAAGTTTTAAAAAAGAAGCAGCAAAAAATTTTTTTTGCGTCCTAGATCTCGTAACTTAAAGCAATAACCATAGTTTTTTTTTTCGTTAATATAACGTGTCAATTACTGACTTAAATTTTAAATCGATTACATTTTTCATAAACTCTGCAATATTCTGTTAATAAGCAAAAGAAGTTAAAGAAAAACGAGTTTTTCGCACGATTCCTGCGCAGTGTCGGACGTAACCACCGTGAAGCATATGTGACGCTAATATGAACGTTATTTCAGCAACGCGTCGGTTGAACTTTCCACTAAACCGCGTTGAGTTGCAAATTTTTGCAATAACCCGGCCTTAAATACCGACAGCGGCAGGTCACGGCGCGGCGGCGAGACGAGGAGGCCATCTTTCTTCAATACTCCCAATTCGCCCTCTAACGTGCTTACGTACCTCAACACGGGGTGAGGAGGCGCCGATTGGCAGGAGTGGGTAAGTGGCCGTTCTGTCTGTAGTCTGAATTGCTGTGATAATAAGCCAAGACAAATATAGTTCCAATAAAAATAGATTTCACTTAGACAGCCGTGAACTAAGCCAATCGGAAGTATCGGGACGTAGGTATCTTAGTTTCATCGATATTTTGAGCTTCTGAATCGTACCTATACTTATACAATTGATTGTTATGATAAAATTGATCGCTAGACAGATGTGATTTTTTTATGGTCGTCAGTAGTATTTCTGAGTAACTGTCTTACTTAATAAGAACGTCCAAGATATTGACTGCTATCTAAAACGGAACAAGGATTCAAACTACTTACATAATGTGTTAGTTTACTGATTTCGAAATTATTTGAACGCTTAACAAAATGTTATTGCAGAAAAAATGCTGAGAGGAAATCTGTACGCGCAACAGAAGAAATTCCAAGATCGTGTGATGCCACTAACAGCTTTATGGGTCTGAAGCTAAAATCTGAAAATGATTATGATTGGGTGAATCAAGTTAAACGTAGAATACGTTGGGCTCTGAAACACATACATCATGTGAGTTGATGATAATATGAAATTTAATATACCTTGTAGCACAATATTATATGTAACACCGTGCTCTCTCATGCGAGATCAAGCGAGGAGTAAGACTTAGTTGAACAAATCCTGCCTGTAAAGTACGTAGATCCTCAACTAGCCGAGCAAGCTAAACTTGGTCCTAGATTCACTTCTAGTTACTAGGATATGCAGAGAATTTTATACATATGCCTATATACCTATACGTACCCATACTAGATAAAGGATATTGCATTGCTTCAAATTGCAAGGGCTTTTTCTCATAATTATCAAAATCAATATATTTAACAATAATATTTTCAATGATATAATAACTTAATCGGTAACTTTCTACGTCAGATTTAGGCGTATAGGTACATAATACAGTTTTAAACAGTACTTGTCAATATTATCTATCCAATCCTCGGAGCCTTTTTCCTCCGAGATCCAATCCAAATCGTTTTCAAGGCCCTTAAACAAATATTGTATTTCAAGGTTAAAAGTTCTAAGAACTGGCTGATAATGAACTTGGTTTACAGTAAACTATATATTTTAAAACAGCTTGCTTGATAACAGTTTATAGAATATAAAACAAAGTGCATAGATACATTTCTGAGAATCTCTTAGAGTAAAGACTGAGTAAGATAAATACTTTAACCTAGAATAATGATAACAATATAACGACTCTCCCACGGCCTTGCGTCATGGAATTCATTAACAAGGCTAGCATTGTGTACGAAACACAAACGGGCAACAACGCGATAATGTATAACTTTTAGTTAGAAAATAAACCTTGCAGCAACGAAAAAATACATCTTTTGGCTGCGGCTGATTGTAACAGTCGTGTTCTCTTCTTAGTCTGTATCAACTACATGATAGCCTACACCAGATTCCTCCACGTAGGTAACATTTTTATTTATTTATTTATTATGAAAATATGTTTTTCTTCCCAAGATAAATATTCACGAGAGTAGATTTGTTGAATGAAATTTCAATAATTTAATACATAATTATTGATTCAAAACGGAAACACTCACGTAAAAATGGAAACTATATCTTCCAAATCACGTATCGTTCAATAATAAAATAATTTAATAATTCTAACACGATGGAAGCTTTTAAACATTTTGCGTAACTCTATAGTCTATACGATAACAGCCACTTTCAGATGTCATGCAATTATAATCTTGCCATAGAAATATCGAGATCCAGAACTGTATCACTGACGTCTAAAATGATATCAGTATCTATAGAACTCGCTAAAAATTCTCAAGTACTTTACAGAAGATAAGAAGTCGAAGGTACTCTAAACATTTTCCTCCATTTTTTTTTTTGTTGACCCAGAAACGAATCTGCTGTCGTCATGGGACGCAACAAGAAATTATTTCGATCCCTAGAGCGTTTACATCGGTTTATTTTGCAAGTTCGCACAGTTTTGCAAGTAGAGGATGGAGATTTCAAGTTTAAATTGTTCACGCTCAAATAATGGTGGCTAAGAAGGAGAAAAGAAGATTGTCACATTTGTATCTGAGTATAATAGGTATCCAACTCTCATTCCATAGCCGGAACTCGACGCAAAGAGAATCGACGCTACCGAAACTGAACAGAACTCGTCACCGGACTCTACGTTACCGTAAGTCGATGTAAACGGAATAATTAATTTCTTCAGATCTATGCCTTTTAAATACTTATTGGTCTTTTGAAATCATAAAATGGCCCGTAACTCATTATTATAATATATTATGTACAAGGAAATCTTATAAACAATTACACACCAGACTTAGACATAAAGGATATCGTGACTAAGAAATAACTATTTAGTTCCGTTAATAGTAATAGTAGCAATATCATAGTTGTGCAAGCAAATATTGTTACGCAAAGGTACAGAATAAAATAAATGTAACCGAATTCGTACTCAAAATAATAAAATTTGAAGGCTTGAAGACTTTATCGACGCATTCTCGAAAAGGATTTAAAATATCATCTATATATCCTTCGATCACAGAATATAGGTAAATCACGTAAGTATCATTCTCAGAGGAACAAAAGACGATCGCTTAGGGCGAGGCGACGCGCGTCAGAAATCTTTGGATCTTTGGTAACATTGACATTTTGACAGTTCATACACAAAAACCACAATTGGTCGATTTGATAACGTACGATGGTAAATATTTGTTTTCATGTTCCTCGAGGGTTTTTATTAGGGTTCTGTAGTAAAAAAGGAACCCTTATAGTTTCACCATGTCCGTCTGTCTGTCTGTCCGTCCGCGGCTTAGCTCAGAGACTCTTAGTTCTAGAAGGATGTAATTTAGCATGGATATACATATTAATCATGCCGACAAAGCAGAAGAATAAAATCTTTAAAAAAGTAATTTAGGGTCCCTCTGGTACACGTGAAGTGGGGGTTATTTCTTTTATTCACGATTACCTTATAGTGTGTGTGAGGTATCGTTGGATAGGTTTTTTAAAAATAATGGGGGTTTGCTAAAACCATTTTTCGATGCTAATGTACGTTTCAGAAATAATTCATTTTAAAGGGCTTTTTTTTTGTTAGTCATGTTTCCACCCCCACCAGCAGCGAAACCGTTGTATGTATTTGGAAATGTGAAAAATAGAATAATAGACTAGCGTACAAGTAAGAAATTTGGTACCACAAATATGATAGAAAAATATTTTGATGAATGTTTAACTGTCTTAAACAGGGTACATAAGTAGTATTGGACATCTACGGAACCCCACACTATGCGCGGCCCGACACGTGCTTGGCCGGTTATTTATGTTATGTGAAATAGGTTGCGTCTTGCATTAGTATGCTTTTATATGTTTTGAAAATGCTTGTTATTACTAATAAGTACATTTTTGTTTGCAAAGATTTCTTTTAAAGGTTTTCCAAGGCTGGGTTTCCAACATACATAAGATCACGCTTCATTAATTAATAATATTAAGCTACTTGTCTTTCGATGTATCTTTTCGCGAAAGTAAAGCGTTGTGTAATGCTATTAATAGATATTAGCATATAAATACAAAATGTGTCCATTTGAACGCTGCGTAAATATAGGTACCATCATGATCGTGAAATTAGTTTCACTCAATCGTAGGCCTGTGAGAAACATGTGTCAAAAATATCGTTCTGTCATTGGTCCATTATCGCGTTTTGGTGGGCGCTAAAATGTTTTTCCCATTATTGTTTCAGTGCAGGGACCACGCAGGGACCCAGTAATTTATGTCAAAAATACTTCACGAAACAGATGTGTGATGGCTTCTGTTAACGGTGAAGTAAATCTAATCGATTGTTGGCCGAGGTCCAGATTTTTTCTAACTATACTTCTGTGGCTGGCACGTATTATCATTGAGATATTTGATTCCCAGAAAATTAATTCTAATTTTAATTTGTTACGTTTGGTGAACTTGTTAGATAGTCGCCTCTTGCGCAGTAGCAAGTCTGCGACATATACTGGTGCGCGGGCGCTTGTATCCTATTACTCTTTCCTGTTATGAAATAAGAAAACTGATGTTTTCATTAACAACGTTCCAGTTTTGTAGCTGCAAAGAATTGATACTATTGCTGTAAGTAATTTTTTGGTGTTCAATAAATTGTATTGACACTTTCAGAGCTTTCACTCGTGTATTCGTTAACGTGTCATAGACATTCGCATTTCCTGTTCTAATTGGTCTGCTGAAAAATACTTCTGTAGTTGATGAAATGCCTGGTAAATTAAAAAAACTTTGAACTAAAAAAAGGAAGCTTGAAATATTGGACTTAGCACGCCAAGTAAGCGAGGATTTGTGTCCGGGAGCTCGTTAATTGCGAGGATAAAATAAATACCTAATTAAGAATGCCTCTGGTAATCATCAGTCAACGAATATACTTATAAGCCGAGTCATACCCGAAGATGGTCACGTGGTATGCCTCGAAACATAAAGGTAGTTATATGACACGGACTATCTTACTTACAGCTACAAAATAGGGTACATTTTGACACCACAAATAGCATGGTCAGAACTATGACATCATATTCATTGAACGTTGCGGTAGATCGTGCTTGTTAATCAGTACAGTAGCTTTTATTATGGTATTGGTGTCAATTCCCGCAGCGAAACTTAAATTTAAATTTAATCTTAGTCTTGTCACTTTCTGACCAACGACCATGAAAAAGGACGGGAGATTGTCGGCTCTTTTGAACGTCAAATTTTATGTCACAAACGTCAATTTTAAGCAGGATCCTAAAACAAGCCAAAAAATACATTGCACACGTCAAATCTTGACATTTGCGCTATAAAATTTGGCTCTCACAATGGTTGACAATCTCCTGTCTTTTTTCATCGTCGTGGGTCAGAAAGTGACAAGACTAAGATTAAATTAAATAATATAGTTTCGCTGCGGGAATCGACACCATTGTATTGTATCTACGTAAGTACAGGGGCACTGAGTTGCACTTGTAGTATGAGACATTGTAGGAATAGCACGTAGGTTTGTAAGTTTCGTCACTTTTTCGTTAGTCATCTCCGACTCGATAGTAGACTGGGTCTACATAAAGAAATATTCAAAGTTCAAATTAGGCAGTTCCCATGTTACAAGGTTGATAGTAGAATATCCACGCTAGTATGACAAGTCCATACTAATTAATTACCTACCTATATATAGTCGATTAGGTACAGCAGATAGCTTCTTAAGTTTACTTCACTCTGTCACTCACATAACTTCTAAACAGTAGCATTGTTAAAGATAGAGCACGTGTTTTGTCACTCTACATTACAAGTTAGAGCCAGACTGGTCTAGACTGGCAGAACTGGATTATACTGTGCACAATCGACAAAAAGTAGTACTGGCAGCAGCAATGTATGAACATATTCAATAGGTATTTATGTGCTATGTATTCTTTGGCCGCTTAAGTGAAGGTCACTATTTTAGGCTATTGCCCGATACGCTTGGTGATTTACGTGACCACAAAGACATCTATTATCATTTTAAACTCTCTCTAACATTTTAAACTTTTTTTACGAGGTTGACTCGCGTCGCGTAAAGGCAAGATACTTCCCCTAACATTAGGAATTCATTAGGGCCGTTTTTGTCGTTTCATAAATGAAATTTATCCTCGAAAATGCCGGTAGAAAAATGGACCATTAACTTTGACTATGTAATTTGTTAGAGGACTTCACAAAAATGTTAATTTCCGTTGGTTCGTTTCACGATTAATAAAATATTTAACCTTGTTTAAGCCTTCTACTTAAAGTGTTATAATAACTTCACATCTCATTATATTACGAAATGCTCAACTAAAATAAAAAATGTGCTAAGAACCTGATTGTCTACCATTAAAAAACCGAATATCATCAACGCAATTAATAAATAACAGATTTTAGATAGCTTCACTTTGAATTCCAAATCTCAAGTACATGCGGGGTATTCTTTGAACCTGTGCTAAGAGTGTGAGTTGAGTAAGATATAAGTGCAGTTTATACAGAAGTAGGGTCTCAGTATCAGCTAGTTGCTAACTAATTTACGACAGGCGCTGCGCGGGACAGACGCGTCGTGCTTCTGATCGCTACTCATTCGCCCAATTATAACTTCCCCCGCTTTCGTACATTCACAAGCTACCTTCGTTAGGGAAGCCCTCTAACGCCTTCTAATTGACTTACAATTAAGATTTCTGTGGCTAGTCTTGGGAACAAGAAAACATCGCAATAAGTAGCATAAACCCGATGTTTCTTAGAAAGAAACGCTCAAAGAATTGTGTAGAAACAACGCAAGAATACTCACTTTAGATGAGCTTAAGTCTTTGTATTTGCAGTATCGTAAATGTTGTTTTGTTACTGGTCTCTTGTAGAACGAAGTCTTTAGATAATATGTATGAACTCCACAAGAATCAATAATAGCTCTCAGGCGTACGAGCAACTAGCCATAAAACTTTAAATTGGTTACCTGAGCAGAAAATAGATGTCTGGAACGCAATAAATATAAAAGGCAGTACAAGTAAGACGAGAGAGAGAAGATTTTTAGTTGTGGCATACAGGATAAAATATCTAATATCTATCTATCAAATATCTTAAAATATCCAGAAAAGATAAAGAACCAACTTCCTAGAAAACTCATTCCAGAAACATTACTATAATACCATACCTAACCTTTATCTTTTATAGAAATCTTGACCCTCTGAATACGCATACACAAGACATGACACACCGCACTCCCTATTCGAAATCTAATCACGATCAAATATTGGACTTAGCACGCCAAGTAAGCGAGGATTTGTGTCCGGGAGCTCGTTAATTGCGAGGATAACCTTCTTACAACCCCAGATCCTATACAAACAAAGTTAAGACACTATATCACTTAAATTCACTAAAGCCTTTATAATTTGTCTGCTACAAGGTGACGTTTTAGGAACGATTTTCTATTATGTTTATACAGCCGATTTATATTTAGTGTGTAGATAAACAGTGTATGTTCTTTATAAGTTGAAAAGAACCCAGATATTTTTTTAGAAAACAAATCGATTTTATGATACCTATCGAAATCGTGTCAGAGATAAGATTTCAATCTTTCACACGAATATTTTATCTCACTACTTTTATATTTGAGACGCATGGCGCGACCGGCAGAGGAAGAGAAAAATCATGGAGCCGTATGCAGGGACTAGAACCCTTACGATTTTGATCAACGATATCTCGTACTCTTATTATGCTATAATTATAACGTTTGCAAATCCAATAGGGTAACCCTATCAAGGAATCTGATAAACATATATTTATTTTAATTATCATTCTGTAAATACTTAAAATCCTAACGACTGAAGGGGTTTTTCAACGGGAACTCTAGGAATTGCGAAAAATTACTGAACCAAAAAAAAAACTCTACATACAAATAATAGTAACGTAGACAAAGTATAACTTTTTATTTTAAACGATGACAGTGCCACACAATATGAAGCAATCGACAAAAGCCCATCCCAAAACCTTGAAACACAAAGCAAACATTTACGACCATGTAGATTCGGTTTTATACAACAGATTCATGACTTATGATGTCATACGACCCATTTAAAACTAACAGACGCATCCGCGCCACGGAGATTATTTTCATCCTTCAGAACCGCGTATAACATCCTAGAGACTGTATCGTCCAAGTCTGAAGCGGGGCAAGTCGCACAACATTTCTTATCTATGTGTCTATTCACACAAGCAGTGACAATAGCGGTTGCGATGCCAAGATACCGGCCAGCAGGCACTGAAGAACGCTATTTTACCTTTTCTGTGTATGATGCTAAGCTTTTGAGGTAAGTATTCGTTGTAGATTTTAGCGGGTAAAAACGAGGACTTATAAGTAGTTGTGTAGCTGAAAATACTACAAAGAAGATATTCACCCTACTTCTTTCACGTGCTTATTTTAGTATCTAACTAAATAACCTTTTAGATTTTTGGCCATCAATAAATAAATAAATAAATAAAAATATCAACACTATACAAATCCGCAATCTATTGGTTGATTGACAGGTTAAGTATGAGTTTCAGAATGTTTTTTACCTATCATGCGTCTTTAAGCAGGCTGAAGATGGCGGTTAGCGGTTTAGATAACCAATATGAATGCACATTAAACTTCGTTGGTGCATTTTCCAAGTTCTTGAACGGCATATTGGAAAAGTAGTCCTTAGTGCATCGCTCTGGTGAAATTCAAATGTGCTCTGGGATTTATGGCTGAAGCGCGCTCTAATAAGAATGGCGGGAGCACATTGTATTGAAGAAGCCTAGAACGGAGCGTATTGTGGAAACTTTACTTTTAGTTCTAGACTTTAATCCGTTCGGTCTATCTTGCCGTAATTTATGGAACTGTCAGTCATATATGTCGATCTGAACAAAGAACAGCCAAGATACTGATATTTGATTGCCCTTAAAAAGAAAAAAATATCACACCATCCCCTGTATCTCTTTTATCTTCAAAAGGCGAAGAGCAAGGACGAATTTAAATTAACGATAAACGATTAATTCAGTAATTGAAATACTTGCCACTAAATGCTTATTTAGAATAATAAATTTAACAATACCCGTACAAATATTGTTACCCAAAATATACACGTTATTATAGAAATTCTGTGCAAGCTTCAGGTTTTATTCGTTTAAGTGAATTATGTAACGTGCCCGACTTCAAAAGTCGAGATGGAGTATCACGTTAATATTATTCAAACCACGTTCTACACGATTTCCATAAAGATTCTCTACACTCACTATAAAACTTCAAAATGTCTTGCCCAGGGGGATTGTCTCACCGGGCAACAAAACCTTGTTTCAGTTCCTATGTTCTGCAAAAGCTTTGTACAGAACAACCAAACTTACGCAAACAGAGAACGCTGACAAGGCCTTTGATATCGTTGACTTCCACAGTACGTGATCTTCTCCATTGAGCGCAGGACTGAGTTCAGTTCTGATATCTGCTTAGAGCACGATGCGTTCCACTGATTCAGTCCTTGCTAATTCGTTAACGCAAAGCTTTAAACAGTGCATCTAGTTCAATCGGGATTAGAGACGTTTAGTTTGGTTAGCGGATGCAGGTGTGTTAATTCAACAAGCAATTCCTTAAATAACGGTTATCTATTTCGGCGATAAACGCTTGAGAATGATTTATTATTGTGCGGGCGATCATTAAGGCACATTCTCATACGTCTGTTTAGTCCGTACAGACTCGCCAGCTCCTATGTTCAACGAATAAATGCGATCTGAATATATTATCGGGCGCATTATCAACGACTCGCTAGACGCGCATCTCGCTCAATGCAGCTGCACTTCCACAACTTTATCCTGCCGTACAAAGCCTTCCGTATCCAACGCTTTCTATTTTTTATTATTTACATGTTTTTAGAAGGATAGGTAATGTATTAATAAACAAAGATAATAATTTCTTTATTCGAAATAAGATCCAACAAAATCATTTTCGACGTCAAAGCAAGATGGCCCGTTCACTACAAGTGTACGCTCACTGTAGAGAAGAATGGCCGGAAGAAACTCCACAGGATCCGCATTTACTGTACTTTTTTTTAAATAAAATGTTGTTTACAATAATCAATTAATATTAATGTTTCCTGTGCCGTGCTGGAAAATCCGAACACCAAGCCTCCTTATCAATCAAATAGTCATTTAATTTATAGTACGACTTTTTGAATATAGTTTGTTTTACAAAATATTTAAACTTTTTTTCAGGAAGACTTAAAATACCGTCAGGTATGCGTACAAAGAGCCTCACAAATGAAGTACTAACCTTAGCTAGTCTATAGTGGTAATTTACTAAATTCGAGGATATTTATCCTAACATACATAATATTAGCATGAATGTATTGGCATGGAACCGTCCATATGTCTCTTTAAAAAGTTCTCTAAGTGAGTCCCGACAGCGAAGTTGGTAAATTGCTCTAACAGCTCTCTTCTGTAGAATGAAGACATATCAATGTCAGCCGCTCGGCCCCACATGAGGATACCATAACACATAACACTGTGGAAAGAGCTGAAGTAAACTAATCTAGCAGAAGCTATATCTGTTAATTGTCTTATTCTTCTAACTGCATATGCAGCTGAGCTAAGCCTCCCCCTGATAGGGAAGATATATGGGAACCCCACTGCAGTTTTGCATCAATTGTTATACCTAAGAAATCTGTACCGTCTACCAGATCAAGCCGTTCATTATTCAGTTCAATTTGACACTCATCGCTTTTTCCATTGGGTAAAGTAAATTTCGCGTCTCGGGAATCGTAGTGCGGGACGCCCCCCTGCCAGATGGACTGATGACCTGAGGAAGGTAGTTGGTGGTGGCTGGATGAGGAAAGCGGGTGATCGTGCGCTTTGGCGTATCCTTGGGGAGGCCTACATCCAGCAGTGGACTGCAATAGAAAGAAAGAAAGAAAGAAAAACCATTTATTTCAATTTTACCACACTACACAATAAAGTACATCGAGAGATAAAGAGTACAATTGTAATGACAGTATTTAAAATAGTACTTCCATGTGCAATGTGACGCAATATTAAAAAAGGCTAGCGACTCAGCAAAATGTCTATCTCCAGAGAGATAAACGCTGGTTTTCTGTCGTCCCTAATATTTTTCCGTCGACCGGATCCCCAAGAGGAGCAGGCGCGCAATGCTACTGATCTAGACCTCCGAGTCTCGAGGTTCCAGAAGAAAGAAAATAAATACATAATAATAGATACTTAATATATATTAATTGTATACCAGATTATAATAGTAAAGATAATTATAATAAAAGACGGAACATAACTTAACAATAGGATATGTATGCCAGAGATATAAGATGAATGATAAAAAATGATAGAAAATAAAATACCAGTATCAGGACATCTGCTGCTTTTCCAAAAGTAAATTTTTAAGATGTCTTTTAAAAATGGGCTTTGATACTGACCTTCTAAGAGGTGGCGGAAGATTATTTCAGCACTTAGAAGCCTGATACCGGAAACTTCCCTCAAATGATCTTGTTTTGTGAAATGGTGTAACAAGTAGAAAACTATCTTTATTACGAGAATTGAAACTATACGTTGCCCAATTTAACTTAGCATGTAAATAGGGTGGACTTTTAAATTTGGAGATGGTATGAATTAGATTACAGAAATGTAAATGCCTCCTAGATTCCATGTTTAAAAGTTTATGTTGATTTAGCACTGGTGTAATGTGACTCCTATAAGGAACTTTGTAGCAAAACCTCATACATGCATTTTGGACACGTTGGATGAGCTTTTTCGAAGAGGACAGCAAACAGGGACCAATAACCACGTCGCCATAATTGAGTCTGGATAGAATAAGTGACTCACAGATCTTTAGTCTCACCTCAGCACTAAGTAGGCTGATTAATTGATTGATTGAAAGTAAATTTAATACATTTAGTGTTTTTTGCATTCAGTTCAGTACTAGGTTATTAGAAGTAAACTAGGCGTGAATTTGTTTAAGGGTGTTATTAATACTATCGTATTGAGGTGTACCTACTTCTACTGATTTTAAAAATGGGAGAAGAGTTATCTGCAAAAAGTACAATGTTTGACAGATTTCTACTACTTGTAATTTTGTACTAATGGTAAGTCATTTATATATTAAAAACAGAAAAGGGCCTAAGATAGAGCCCTGTGACGGCGCTCCTATTCTCACCAGAGAACCCTGTGATCTTGTTCCATGTACCTTCTAAATTCTATGTTCTAAATATGATGCCATCTATGATAGCTTTGACGTCGAAAAATAATTTGTAAAAATCTTAATTCGATTTTTGATCTTGATTCAAGAAGTTTAAATGCATTATTTCTGACCCCGTAATGTTTTCATTTAAGTAAAGGTTTCATGTTGGACACAATCGAATGCTTTTGAAAGGTCACAGAAGATACCAATAGCATCGCAAGAATCTTCTCCTGCATTAAAAATATGCTTCATAAGCGCAACACCAGCAGCGTCCATAGTAGACAAGTTATCCTCATTATTATTATCAACAGAAAAAATAAATCATTGAGAAACAGCAGGAAAAGGTCAAAGACCGGTGAACCTTAATACTAAGTAACATTCTATTTACAAACACAGTAGGTACCATACCATCCCCTTGTCGCGTAAGCAACAATATCACACCTGTAATATTATAATCGCAACACCACAGCTACAGAATTCAAGGTGAGCCGGGAGCTCTCAAAGATATCAGAATGTCAGGCTCCTATCAAATGTCAAAACCTTACATCGGATGGAGCAAGGCTAGTTAGCTTCAATCGGGAACAGGGGGGAAAGGGGAACCGGCGGGGGTGGGGGGTACAGTAATTAATTACCGCTGTCGCTGACAAGCGAAGGCTGCTAAGTACATATCGTTTCGTAAATAAACTAGACACTTTATATAGGTATAGACCCGTCGGGTCTACCTCATCGAAAAAATATCGATGTACGATACTCCGTAGCTTCGACGAGATTTAGCTTGCATGTAAGCCCTCGTAAGTCTTATTTATTACACGTTTTGAATGAACGAGCTTCTCGGAAATAAACCCAGCAAAATCTCAAGACGGGATGGGCCCAATTGAAACGAATTACTTTTTTATGTACACACGCTAGAAGGTGGGTCAAGGCAAACATATCTGCCGCTACCCAACCCGACAAATAAGGATTGTAAATATTTTGTGGTTTTGGCGATACACCCACGCAATACTACCGAAATGTCTTTATCTCGAGCTATTTTTGTGCAGGATTTTTTACAGGTTAAGGCATGTCACTTCGACTTATAAGGAAGAAGAGTCATAAAGATAAAAAAATTATAAAACCGAAAGTTGGTGCGTAAGCGTAACCTATTAAGATCCGAGGTCAACGGACAACACAATTGAAAACGGCTTAGAGACCAATGCCATAGGTTAACGTCAACAAAAACTCGGGGCCCTCCAAACGCGTTTACAAAAAATATTTTACGCATAAAATTTCTACCTGCACGCGCCACACAGCGAGTATTTAAAAGAGTAACTTTTTTTATTAGGGACCAGTTAGAAACCAGTTGGGCTCGGCGGTTTTTTGGGCAACTTTTTATAACGACGATGACATAAATAATCTGATATTAAATGAGCTAATCGTCTTTGATTACTCGTGAAATATGAGATGTGACAAAATGCTAGTATTAAATCTACCTATAAGATGTGGAAATTGTGATGTAGTTAGGTTAGTAGTTGCTGATTGCAAATTAGGAAAGAACCCGCGTCAACTAATTCGACCGATGACATCACAGAAAGAATCTGTCCGTCTGTTTCTGTCGAGAAATTGTAAGGCGGGACGCGCCCGGATCCGGTTGTTAAGCTCAATCGAAACTACTATTTTTATTACACTCGATGTTGGCATTAAAGCTATTTTTAATGATTTTAAATATTCGGTTGATGGGGCGTCGCGTTTAGCTCGCACGCCTCAACCAGCTGTGATTCAGAACGAACTTTTCGAAGAAAGATAGATAGTAGGTACCTATATTTGATATTGTGTCGATCAAATGGAGTTTCATAACAATAGAATTGCTATTGAGACGTAGATTGAACAAATTATAGAGAAAATTGCCGACTATTTTCCGATATCAGGGCCATCGGCTTTATGGCTGTCCGACGGTCGATTTCAACAAGTGTCAGGGTGGATTATCTTCAGCCGGGAAACGGTCCAAAAGAAGTCGCACGTGTGCTAATAAATTCGCATCCAATGTTGCTCTTGTAGAAGATACGCTATCTTTATTTTATGGCCGATCCGAATCCAGTGCTAGTGTGAAAACGGTGAACAAAGCTGCTACCTCAACAAGTGTCAGATTATTCGGAAGTCCCCCAAAAGCGAAGACAAAGGAAGCGACGCGTGAAAATAAATTTCATATCGTATTTGGTTCCGTAGAATGGTTTATTCATTGGCGCTTTATTTGAGCATTTCTCGCGACTCTGAATAGGTAACTAACTTTAATATTAATGAGAGAATTTGCGTCTCTTCATATTAGTATGAAACTTCACACAAACATACACATACTTGCAAGCAAGCTGAACTGCTTGCAAGTATGTGTATATTTTCATGACACCTGACCTCGGTAGAGACTGTGTGTCTCGCCTTGTTCTCTAGATTTAATTTAATAAGATAATTTATCTTGGTCGACAATGATCTTTCTGAATCTTGACTCGACCTTGTGAATCTTTTAGCACTTAACGAAATATTGCGCCATCTATTTTTCTATTTGTTATTGTTGGCCTAATCATCAGTGAGAGAATGTGGGACATTGTTTTGTTTTTGAGCGAAAGACCACTGCGATCCTCTGAACTAACTATGATCTTTCTGAACGCTTGCCGTAACCACATGAAAATTAAAAAATATTGTCAAAAGGAATCCTTGCAAAAGCGAACACTTTTTGACGACTCATAGACAGGTCATCACAGGTCTAGTTGTTAGTTATGTCTGTCTTCTTCTCTGAGGATTTCTTTTTGGTCGGAGAATATTCGAATGCTTTGTTCTGGCTATGCGTGTTATAATTTGTGTTCGTTTATGTTCTGACCTATACACAGTGCGGTCTTTATTTAACTGATTATACTCGTACGTATGTTGCGCAATACCACAGACAATACACCAAAATATGAAACACTACACAAAAAATGTGTGTGAAGGTAATCGCACCCAACTTATGCATGGAATTTTAGACGACCGGTATTTCAAGTTGCATTTGAATAATAAAATAGGAAGTTGAATCAGATAATAAATGTTAACCCAATGTGGTTTCAGAATGGAAAGATGCATCCAATACCGGTTGCGTGTATACCACGAGTATGGTAATGCAGCAACGTGTCAGAGGTTGAATCGTTAGTACGTGGAGAGAGGCTCTCTATTTCTTACGGTTCCAGTTTTCTCATGATGACAAACATAAATTAAGTAAGACCATTCTTAATAAATTAATCGAAGAGACGGAAAGTTACGGTATAAGTTTATGAAAAAGTCTACAAAAGTGGTTTACAAAATGATGTCACAGTGTTAAAAAAAAATACTTTATTTTACACTTCATCTTCATCATCATCATTTCAGCCGGAAGATGTCCACTGCGAACATAGGCCTCCCCCATAGATTACCGGCGCCCAGCAACCTTCACCAAGTCTCTGTCCATTTTGTGGGAGGCTATCCAGTCCAATACTATGCCTTCTGGCCCGTGGTTGCTATTCGAAAACCTTTCTTCCCCTTCGGTTATCGGTTCGTCGAGCTAATTATGGTCTGTCGAGCTGTATGGTTATTGCCACTTCTTCAACTTGCTTATCACGAGAGAGCTATGACGGTGACATTGGTCTTTCTACGTATCTCCTTATTTCTGATTCGGCCAAACTTAAAAAAATATAGAAACTAGTTTTGCAACTTGTATCTCTATATTTGTAGTTTGCTTTGATTTTCCATGTAATGTTACTGAACTGATTCGACAAGCAGTCAGCTACCGATTTCTTAAAACCGAACTCTGTAAAACAACATTTTATTCAACAAAGTAGTTTCCATTTCCTCCTGCCGCACTAATACAGACATAATTCTCACTTTAACACCGACATAAATAGAAAATTACTTCTCTAACCTAGTTCCTAGCCTATTTCATATTCAGGAGGTCTTGGAGTAATTTCCTTGGTGCCTACACAATGTAGGTGTGGAAGGAGTAGCTTTCAGTAATGGATAAAACGGGCTCTAGAATTATAGAGCACAGAAAACATTACAGGCAGTACTGGACCTACTAAAGTTGAAGAATAAGCTAATACAGTTCCATTTCTCGATCTAATATTCATTGCATCTTTCTAACCCTACTTTATCCTTGCTCTTTTATTGGTCTTACACACTCTCTTTTCACACTTCCTTTGCTGTTTCGAGACAACCAGAGAAAAAGTTATAAGTTGAAACCCTACATCTTGCATAACATCAAATAAAATCTTTTTCCAAGATGTACGATGTCACCGGACTTACGGTACCACCTACAGGAAAGATAAGGATAAAGATAAGTGTCTTTATTCGAAGTAAGATTTAACAAAATCATTTTTCGACGTCAAAGCAAGATGGCCAGTTTACTATAAGTGTACGCCTTCTGTGAAGAAGAACGGCCAGAAGAAACTCAGAAGGAACACGATGTTATTCAAGATTTGGACCATATTCCCAGGAGCTTTCAATGCATATTTGGATTTTTTGTGCAAATATATAGGAATATGTAGGTAAGTAGGAAGATTTGTCCTTGTTCAAACCGATTTATGGAAAGCTCAACAAAACTCCAGCTACTATACTAATGGTTCTTGCAGTGATTTATTTACCTACAACCGAAGTCAGTTTCATTTGGGAATCCCAAATTCAAGTAACAGAGAGTTTATTTTTCTTTTGTGTAATTTCTAGCTAACCAGCACTACCTACTAGCGAAGCATTTATTTTTAGTCTTGCTTGCGATTAGGTTTTCTTATCATATGGGAAGTATTTCCCACAGATCTGATTTTAGCTAATATTTTATCCTCCTATCATAATAAGCTATTTACCAGTGTTTGCATTGTCCCTAATAGTTGAAGCATTACAATTTGCTTGTGTAGGACACTATTTGAACAGAATAATGTTCTGTTTGACTTGTAATATATGCTTGTAAACTAACTTACATAATATATTCAATTTCTAGTTAGATAATTCAGTGTTAACTTAGTTGGGGACTCACGTGGTTATCAACATGCGAATAGTTTGCAAGGAGAATTAATAAATTTGTTTTGTAAATAAAGATAGCATTCATAAGAATATAATATGTTGTTTCTCTAAAAAGTAAGTAATCTGCTGAACTAGACGTCTCATTTTTTACCATTTTGGTACAGAACCCTAAAACGGAATTGGTTGTTCTTAGAGTTGGTGGTAAAAAATATATTAAACAAGATAATGAATTATTGGATTTGTGCATCCTTTACAAGGTCGCATAGATTAGATACCATTGATCTCGTATAGGTATATTTTTAAAAGATTTAATGGAGAAGTGGTTGAGGAGCCCACCTCGTAATATATTTGACGTTTTGTGCAAATAAAGGTTTAAAGTTAAATATTTGCCGCCACGATCCGTCGAAGGCCGTTTTACTTTAGAAGAATGATGTCAATAGACTTTGTTCAGGGAAGGAAATGCTTTTTCTTCGTACCGGATTTCGAAATATTCGTATTATTTGGCAAAAATATGTTCTTTCGTGGAATGGTGAGGTGGAATATTTACTTCTTTTTCTATACATTAACCTTATGTGCTTGAACCTCTAATATAAATCTAGATGAGATACGAAATTAACCTTACCGTCGTCGTCAGGACAGGTCATCCAAATAGAAATGGTTATTTTCTCTAGTAACAACTATGTAGCACTCGCATACGAGTAGAGCGCTTTTGTAGCTTTTTCTTTCAAATGTAAAAAATATAATTTAAAAAAATATTTTTACTATTTAGTTGGATTAACACTTACCTATGAATAGACACGTAGTCAAGTAGTCCTACTTTAAATAAATAATATTCCATTAGTCTTCGTAATTTGAGATTTTTTTTTTATAATAATTAAGGTAAGTAAATAATCTGAGTAAAGTAGAGTAGGTAGGGCAGGGAGGCACTCGTTCATCGTTCAATAATTCAATATTCCCGAGGCAGCTTCAAGCTAAGTTATTATGAAATGCTAGCGCCAAGATTAGAATTCTGCTTATTATCAGATTTAAACATTTATTAAATAAGCTTTTATTAAATAAACATCTATTAAGGGATTCTGGGATACACTTATTAAATTTAGACTGAGGTATTGTAATGTTTAATTAATGAAAAAATGTGCTTTGAACTCTAACGAGTGGATGACTAGCGACGAAACTATGTAGAAAAGCACTCGCTTGCTTCGCGTTTTGCATAAACTGCACTCAAATAGTGTCAAAGCGTTCGGCTCTCGATCCAGAAGCTTTAGGTTTGAATCCCGGTGGGGATACTGCCAAAAGCACTTTGTGATACTATTGCCAGTTTGGCGACGACATAGCAAACTGAATTTTCTGAATGTGCGAAAAGTAAGATTACTTCAGAAGGCACGGCTGTTAATCCCGGTTTGACAACGTTCTCATCGGGAATCGAACCCTGGTCGAGCGCTATACAACGGAGGTTAATGTGAACCGTATCCATGCGCGACACAGCAGGACGTAACAGCGTTCTTGGTAATATGGACGCCACAATTATTTCAATGTTTTGTTATTATTATAGCCAACATTGTTATTGAATTAGAATTACTAACATGCAATCATTATTATAATAAATTACTATAATTCTTTAGATAGCTGAGCAATGCTAACTGAATAACAAGTATTAATCTGGCGATATCTGATGATGTTTATGGCAACACAAGTAATAAATATTTTTAATGTTGTCAATATTGTACTTCCTCATAACTCTACGTTGTCACGCTGATATGTCCAACAATTTTGTGTTCTGTGTGTAATAAATATATTCAGTGAAGTATACGAAGCTGTTTTTCCTGCTGACCAGCCCTGACCAAACCACATCAGACAGTCCACTAGCCTCTAACATTAAACCAATAACCATGAGGACCTCTACCGTTCCACCCTTGAAAAATCGGAACGGCGGCGGCGGCGGCGTAGCATCAGTGGAGATCGCAACTCGAATCCATATAGCAGCAGCAACCGGATCCATGGATAATTTGATTGAATGAAACTGAATCGCTTTATATATAGTCTTCACCGTGTTAATAAAGTGCGTGATCTTGGTGTCCTGCATGATTCCCGATTACTGTTTGACAAGCACATTGAAGCCATTATTTCAAAGGCTACTAAGATGCTGGGATTTTTGATTCGTAACTCGAAGGAGTTTTTGAATGTTAAAACCTTAAATAAAGATTTTATATTGTTCGCTTGTCCGCAGTAATCTTGAATATGCATCACAAATATGGAACCCCCGATATGTCACGTATATTAACAGGATCTGAGCTATCGTACGAAGGTTTCATTTAGTTCTGAAGTTTACACGAAGTTCTGTATGAACCATCATATTTTGCCCCTGCAGTATAGGCGATCTGTAGCAGATGTTATTTTTTAAATTAAAATAGTCCTAGGTCTCATAGACTGTCCCGAACTTCTTTCTTTAATAAATTTTAGTGTCCCTGCTCGACCCCTGCGTAATTTCAACTTACTCTCTACTCCATTTTGCAATACCAATTACAGGTCTAACATTTTCATGCTGCGTTTCAACTCACTGTCGGCCGATGTTGAATTAGATTTATTTAATGAAGCTGCAAGGCGTCAGCTTACGAAGCATTTCATTACTCTCCCTGAGGCGCTAGTTTAAAAACATATTATATTTTGTGTATGTGTCCCCAGTCCTGTTCTTTTCTACCTATATTTTGTTTATGTTAATTTGCTTTTCTGGAATGACAATACATATATTAAATTTTATTGTTTATGCTTAGATAGATGTAGCGTCACTTTTTGTTGTGCTGGTTAGCTATGAAGTCTTAATGTTATAAATTTATATATTTTATTAAGTTTCTATCTGTGAGAACCTATTATTGGTTACTAAATTTTTAATTTGTAATCTGTTCAACTTTATTAACTGTTGGTTTTCCTGTAAAATAAAAATAAAATAAAATATTATAGGTATATATTTATATTCTGTTTTAGAAGTTTTGTCTCCAGCCAGATGACACTACTACTGTTCAAATTCTAGTCTCCTCATTGTTTTATACTTCTTCTATATTGAAGAGAAGACATCTAAGCAACCACAAGGAAAGCGCGGAATTTGTATCACGAACATGCATACTCCACAGTACCTACACCACCACAACAACCACAACGTGTTACAAAAAATACCAAAAAAAAGAATATTCTTCATCACAGGCATTTAATTAAAATTTTCCCATCTCTATTGACACCTAAAATATAGACTATCGATTCTCAGAACGGAAAAGTGTTTAAACCATTTGTGCCTGCCTACATTTTTCAAAGAGATGTACTTAAATCAGTTTAAATGTTAGAAAACATTTTCTTTTTTGCCTTAATTATCTTTTTTACGTATTTACTAACAAATATTATTTTGAAATATTTAATTTATTATTTCATAACAATTATTAACCAAAGCTTTTCTTATTTATTTGTAATTATTTAATTTTGAAATTCGAAAGAAAGAAAAGAAAGAAGAATTAATTATTCTAATGTGAATGTTATGGTACAAGTAGTCATAAACATTTTAAACCATAGCGGTAATAGTTATTTGTTAGGTAAGACAGGAATGTTGACTTTTCCTCAGAGAACTGATATTGAATCCAGAGCATGCGAAGGAGTCTGTAATAGAAGCACGAGCGAAGCGAGTGTTTCTAAAAATAGACTCCTGAAGCTCGCGAGGGATTCTAATGTTCGAGGTGAGAATGAGATTCCTCTCTTGACCAACACATTATTTTTCACCTGTTCCGGCAAGGAAATCATTACCTACCTATTTACTTACCTACGTAAATATTGGTACTTAAAAATGTACAAGAGTTTTCTTATTTTCGATATAATTCTATAAGTTGAGATTTAATTACTGTATTTCATCATAATACTTTTAAATTTTTAGTTATTATGATAAAAATAAACAACCAAAACAATAAACAAACTTTTAGGATATAATTTTTAGGGTGCGTTCCAAAATTGTATGAAAACCTATCCCTGCGTTCCGAGACGCGCTTAAATCGATTTTAGCGCACTCAAAGGCAGGCGAAACCCATACAATCTTTTGGTTTTCTGATCGCTGCTGACGGCGCTGACAGTTTGATTTGGAACACACCCAATAAAAAAAAATGGCTCACGTCAATTATTTTACGCGCGGATATATGAAAACTCTTTTCTTGTGTTCGAAATTCAAACTTATTCTCCTCTCTAGACATGAGAATGGTTTGCATGTCTAGAAATGAATAAGCGATTTTCGACCCTATTTTTGGGTATTAAAAGCCAACTTTCCGAGGTGGGGAGGTGAAAAAATAGTTACATTGACCTAAAATTACATATCTGGTCCGAATATTCTTTGACACAGCTGTTCACTAGAGATGGGAAAATTTTAATTAAATGCCTTTGATAAAAATATTCTTTTTTTTTGATATTTTTTGTAACACGTTGTATACAAGGTGTAAATAAATTAGCTGACACAATTTTAAAGGATCAACCTACCCATGAAACTGAACAACTTTCCCTAAGAAACATGGGCTGTCGGACGTCAAAAAATATGCATCGTCTATAGTAAATCGATTAGCTGGCCGCGCGGTATTGTATGAAAGGGTCAACTTTTTTTGTTGTCCGACAGCCCATGTTTCTTAGGGAAAGTTGTTCAGTTTCATGGGTAGGTTGATCCTTTAAAATAGTGTCAGCTAATTTATTTACACCTTATATTTATAGCAGCGTCTGTGATGGGCTTTGAGGACTGTGTTTTTTACATCGCAGTCTCAATGACACTAAAAGGGTTTTAGAAATATCTAGACACTTTTTATATATATTTATTTATTTGCGTCAAGTTTGCAACGCCAGATAAAATCTTTTGTCTCAGAAAACTTCATTTAGATAGATGATAGATTATCTTAATTCAAACTTACTGCAAGGTATCCACTTGTATTGTTTGAAACTTTAAAGGTTCGGGCGATAACTCCAGTAAAACAAGTTTGCATAATCTAAAGCTAGACTTTGCTATAAAACCTACGTTGTATAAGTCCGAGAAGTTCAGTGCTTGTGACAGCAAACAGACAAGCATTCCTAAAAGTGCTTGTTCAACAGCTACTTCGTAAGCAGGTAGGTATTGCACCGTTGCATACACAACTAAAAAGATATAATTATCTACATAAAAATTATTAAGGTACAAATGTAGCTGACAATTTTAGATTTTTTCAATCTGATCTTTAAAGCCGGCCTAAAATCTTATTGACTTTAAATTATGTGTGCGACAGGAGAGCTCTATATAAATTAGGTTATCATGAAGAAACGGTGTAAAATATAGAAATAATTATATAATATAATTATTTCTATATTTTACACCATTTCAAAACCATATCATTGTATTTTAAAATAAAAAGAAACACTAGACAATATCGAAAATGAAAGCAAAAGTGAACCGTCTAATATCGGCGTTGGCAGAAAAAACATATTTCTAGATTTCCGCTAGTTCAAAGTGAGTATAGACGGATTCAGATTTGTAAACATACTCGTACTTTATATTGTAGAAAATAATTAGGTTGATAGGAGAAGGGGTTGATAGATCAATTCGGACTGGATCAACGGCTACTGCAACCTGGAAAAATCTATTGCAGCCTAGTTACTTATTACAATGACTAAACTAGTTTACAATATACATGTTGCAGTTGCAATAGACTCTCTTTCTTGCCTACCTAGGCAATCGTAAATGAGACACCGGGCGGGCGCAGTACGTTAGCGTTAATGTAGTCCCAGAAGCTGTAACAATATCCAACGTGTAATAGTATGAGGTGCACGTATAACAGGGAAAGCACAACACTATAGCACTCTAGTGTGGTATGTAGTCTATTATCTAGCTAGACGTTACGTCATCTAGGTTAACGTTTTGTAACCTAATTAAGAGACAATCGTAATGCTAGTTACTCGTGTTAGTTACAAACGAACTTAGTTGCTCTGCCGGTAGGGGCATGTTGAATTTAATTAGAAGACGAAAGATCGTCTGTGGTTTTGGAGGATATTATGATCTGTGGTGTATTGGTAAGGACCGCTGCTTCACGTTCGAGAGACGCCACGTATCCTATGTGATTTCGAATTCATATGTACGTTTATTCAACGCTCTTACAGTGAAGGAATCGTGAGGAAACCTGCACTCTCCTGCGAAAAAATTCAAAGACTGGGCAAGCGTGGTCGACTAAGGCCTGATCGCCCTAATACAGGCTCGAGCCCCTTGAGGGGGGCGTATGTGAGCTGTTAATGATGATGAGAAGACGGAAGTAGCATTTTTAAATCTTTGAAATCAGAATTAGGCTCTTTGAAAAACTTTGCTATCTGTTTTTTATTGTAAAAGCTGATGTTTTAAAAGTAGAACTCCGAAATCAAAATCTTGTACATTCAATGACAGCTACATATTGCCAAAGCAATAGTTATTGTGGTTATATGCAATGCAATGTAGTATTTTTAATTTTAGTATTTAGTGCACCCTGCTAATTTACATACGTTATACTGCATTTAAACCTGGAGCAGGAATTTTCTACTTAGAGGCTAAACATTTTGTCATCCTTCCTTCCTCTTCGATACCTGAACTCAAATTTTACGTAACTTCTTTGTTGAACGTCACGTTTATCTGTCAGTTTCTCTACATCTACCTAACAGGAGTCAGTCTGTGCAACCACTCAAGTCCGATAGCCGAAGCGCTACTGTCAGCAAAGCAAAATATACTATACTATATGTATGTTATAAGTGGCCACTTTTAACAGTTACGACTTACATAACTTATTGATTATAATATTTAGGATTACAAAACAATAACTAAAATATATATTTATAATCCTTCTATTGTCTTTAAACACAAAATATTTTCGATCGAAGTCACTGATAATTAGTAAAGTAAATGACTTATTTCAATTGGCGGCGCAAACTTCCCGGATTATTACTGGGTGTTTGAAACCAATCCCGGTGAAGCTGTATCCATTGGCTGATGGCATAGCGCCGCCAGCTGTTCGCAGAGCCGTTGCAAGCTCGCGAGAGAGGGCTAATAAGTTGGATGAAGACGTGCGGCATCTCCTACATGGGCACGAGCTACCGCCGCAAAGACTGAATAGTCGAAAAAATTTCCCCCTCACAGCTGAGCCTTCTCAAGCGAGATGCTCGAACACCGCTTCCGGATCCATTTGTCCCGCTTTCTGAGAGTCTGGCTGGACATAGATTACCATGGCCGATCTAGACACAGGTCGGCCGGAGCAAGGAAAATATGTTCAGGAGGGAAAACCCAAAAGACCCAAACATAGACTGTGTGTGTGTGGAGCGGTGCAGTCCATGGCTTATTCAGTGTCCTGTCCTGCCTGCCCTGTCACCTGTTCGCAGGACGCCACAAATAGTGCAGTCGAAGTGGCTAAGTTCTGGGCCAGAAAGATTTAATTTGTCATCGACACGCAAAGAAGAAGAATTACCTATAAATTTGACAGCTGTCAAAACTATCTTCTTTCGGAAGTCCTACTGTAACCTTGCGTTCCGAGATGCGCTGAAATCGATTAAAGCACCCGTAATCGCGTTCCGAATTACTGTCAGCTTATACGTTTTTTTTTTTTTCAGATCAGATCTTAGGACTGTGGGTAGGTATTCTAGGTATACTTGTCACCAGATTTAGGTATGTATCCTCCACAGTGGTGTCCTCGGTGCAACCTAAAGCTCTGCTAGAATATCGGCGAGACTAAATAAGTAGCTTTGCTATTAATTATCAATAAGTAAGTAGGTAGTTTAGTTCTTATGGAAAAGTGCCTGTGGTGATCTACCATACGTTAAAAGTTCCCACAACGTCGATTTTCAGCACTGACAATCTTATGTACCTATCTACCTAGGTAGAAACACTAAAATAACTTGGGAGTAAGTAGGCAACTTATTATCAAAACGTTTGTTTGCCTACCTACGTACCAACTACCAAGAGAGTTCCCACCTACAACTTGATTTCATTAGCACCCTGCTAATTCCATTAAAAGAAATTGATCTTTATTCGTCTGCCTTCTAGAGCGTAAACGACATAATGAATTCAAATTAAGAACTCTATAATAAAAATCTATAATTAAAACGGGGTTACCAAATTTAAATTCGAATCTTCGAAACCTTTGAAGCGTGAATGAGATGCAAAACCGAGATGCTACCGCGATGACGTCACCCATAGACCGCCGAAATAAAACAACTGGTTGTTCAACAAAAAAACTAAACTTGAGACTCGGAGACGTCAGACGAGACGGCCGAGCATGCGCCGGCGATCGCATACGCAAACATAACGAAGCATTTATGCAGTTTTTTATCACCTGTAGCATTTGCATAGGTTGGTTGGCTACTCAAAGAGGTAGACTAAACAGTTTGGACGCCCAGTCTCTCCTTTTAAATAGTTAGATATTCGATGAATAATAAAAAACTTAACTCACCTTTGTAAAGAAGTGTCGTGCGCGCGCAGGTAAAACTCCAAAGTCCCACAGGTGAACGTTACACTCGAATTAAGAATCCTAGTGGAAGGTCAGTGGTCCGGGCGATCGCACCGGTCCTGGGCACTCGTGCAATCCGGATTAGCAAGGCAATCTGGATTAGCAAGGCACCACGACACTGGTAAACCACGGCTTGAGGTTTGTTTATAAAATTATCAACCTCGTATTAATAATTCCGATGACCCGCACTGCGCATGCCCGAGAAACACGCGCCTCTTTCGAAAAGGTTATGTCGCAAGTTGTAAGCACCAACAAACTCTACCGGTGCTGTGCTACCGGCACGCACCAACGCGAGATTCCGACCAGAATCCTATTGGAACTTTTTCATATAGCACCGAACTCCCGGACACTGTACTTTTCCTTGTTCCCACGGTAATCTTACAACTATCACTGTATTTTCGGTAAAACGACACTGTATCGCGCTTCTGCGATAATTCGCCGGCTCTACCTGCGGCAAATGAAGGCCATGTACGTATTATAAACACTTGAAAACTCCGGAACCGGCAATAATTTGATTCCCCACGTGACACTGTCAAAATAAAATAGTTGCGAACACTTCGACACTTTGAACTCACTTATCGATGGCGATACATTTCATGTTTATAGCGCGGTATGGTCCGAGCGAGAAATTAAACGAATAGAAAAGAAAATAAACGAAGAATACTAAAGTCGTGGAGTGGAAGCCGCGCGTCCGACGCTCCTGCTGCTCGGTGTACTAAACGCGAGAGGCGCGCGACCCGCCCGCCGCGCCGCGTCCCCCGCTTCGTCCCCCTCCGCTCCCACGAAAAATACTCGCGGCATATACACCATGAAAAAAATGTTTGAGTGCAAGGAGGGTAATCTGAGTGCATTCTTCAGGGTGGACGGGTGAAGTGGATATTTCTGGTGGCATGATGGTTTAGTTGGCATTTGTTTTGGCCGAGTGGGCGTGGCGGCGGGAGGCGGCGCGGGCGGCTGGCTACGGAGGACGGAAGGCATTCAATTAATCCGACAACACGTGCGTGATGCACCCTCCGCTAAACCGAGGTTATCATCCGATTCATTGAGCGACACTCACTGACTTCATCGTTTTGTCCTATCTATCCAATTAATTGCCTATTCATTTTGTTTTTATTTTGACAGCCATCGGGCTAACTGAAAAGGAAAGGAGTAACTGAAAATTAGAGCTACAGAATCTCTTCCTGCAGAATCTTCACAGTCACAAGGTCACAACACAACCAGCAGCATAGCATCTCAAATAACTAAAGGCCGCAATAAATAGGTACCTAGTCTAGTCTTACATTTTATAAGGTAGGTATTATATATAACAGACAATAATGCAATAAATGGTAATAGTAAGTTGTGTATTACCTTCCCTTAAATTAGCTTAAAATTACGTAGGGACTTGTGGCAGGGTAATATAGGAGATTATTTTACTAAGGTAGGTACCTATCCATGTTCACAACTCAGTCAGCAAAGCCCAAGTCACACAGAGCCGTGCCAGGGAACGGTCCGGGGCCGGGAAAGCGGCATGCTTGCTGCTATGGGGCGGCATAGCGCCGTCCCGCTTGTACCGGCCCCGGACCGCGCCGCTCCCGCTCTGTGTGACTTGGGCTTAATAGGTAGGTGTCTCATTGAGTGATGCTCATTTACTTTCCAAGTTTTCTTTCCCACAAAAAGTTTAAAATCTTGGTCTCTATCTACAACGTGTTACAAAAAATACCAAAAAAGAAGATTATTTTTCATCACAGGCATTTAATAAAAAAAATCCATCTAGTGGCAATCAACTTGAGATTGACACCTAAAATATAGACTATCGATTCTCAGAACGGTATAATATTAAATATTTTGTACACGATTTGTGCCTACAGGGGCCTACATTTTGAAATGAGATGTACTAAATCAATTTATGTTAGAAAACATTTTTTTTCCTCAATTATCTTGTTTACGTATTTACAAACATAATATTATTTTGAAATATTTAGTTCATTATTTCATTAATTTATTATTTCGTAACAATTATTTAACAAATCTTTTTTATTTGTGTAGTTTTTTTCATTTCGGAATTAATTGTTCTAATGTGAATGTTACAAGTAGTATAGTACGTAAACATTTTTAACCGTAGCGGTAAAAATAGTCGTATCGACCTAAAATTAAATATCTGGTCCGAATATTCTTTGACACAGCTGATCACTAGAGATGGGAGAATATTTAATTAAATGCCTTTGATTATTTTATTTTTTTTGTATTTTTTCTAACACGTTGTAGATTCTAGGTCAATATTTACAGATGTAAGCTAGTACTATTATGGCGAGGATAAGGACAACTCTACTGACCGCCATCATTTTAATTCTAATCTAATTCGACTGGTATGTAATGTATGTCATACGACAAAATTATTATTATACCGAAACTTCAGCCGGTCGGATCGCTCGTGTTGGTCGGACGGAGAGCCAGTAGAGTCCTATAAGTAGAAGTAGGGTATGTACTTACAAAAGTGTAAACAGACAGACACTAAAACTGACCCGACGACGAACGAATTTTAGTGTAGTGAAACGACGAAACGAAAAGACATTACCTTTAATTTCATCGATCTACAACCATGAGCAGAAACCCAGACTGAACATAACATCTTAAAATCTAAATATGGAACATAAAAAATGTAAGACGAGCCATGTTCTCGATTCTCAAGGGCCTAGGCAGGACCGCCTCCAGAGCTGCATAAATATTGCAAGACGTAGCGATATGCTCGTTAGTTCGTCGGATTCGGATTGCTAGCTCGAGATCCGATCGAATGTATTACTTGTAATTTGACGCAGATGGAGACAGTACACTAAATTGATGGAAGAGTATTTGAACGTTGTCTGGTAAAATCGCTAATAACGATAAGTTCGCCTTTTCGCACGTGTTATTATTGTTTTTAAAGCCACACAGATGGTTTATGCTATGGTTTAAGGTGAGGTTAGGTAGAGTAATGTTTTCAGAATCGTGGTCATGATGAGTGATGATGACGAATGCGAAAGCGGCTTTTACCGGTAAGTAAGTTAGTGACTCTTTATTGTAAATAAAGCCTCGACCACACAGAGCGGGAGCGGTGCGGTCCGGGGCCGGGGAAGCGGGGCTTTGTATGGCGCGGCATAGCATCTGTGTGGCCGAGGCTTTATATACAATAAAGAGTTACTATACTAACTTACTTGACGGTAAAAGCCGCTTTCGCATTCGTCATCATCGCTCATTACGACCACGATTCTGAAAACATTACTCTACCTAACCTCACCTTAATTAAACCATAGAATAAACCAAAACCGTTTAATGCTCTTATTGTTAGCAAAAGTTTCAAGTTAAGCCTCTACATCCTATCCAGCACTAAACTGCACTTGAAGCCCTGAACTTGAAGATTATTTTGTTACAATTTCATTGAAATAAAACACAAACTAATCGCCAAAATAAAATAAATAAATCCAAAAAACTTTACTATTTCGCTCCACTGCTTTACTAAACTTTTCCTTACTTCACAAGTCTTGAACTGAGGTAGGTAAACTAATTTGTATTCAAGGATCACATATTAAGTTTAGTAAGTATATCAAAGTTACGTATCTACTTCGATTGGAGAGTGTTAGTTCGCTAATTTGCCCTCACCGTTTTCCATAACTTTGCCAGTATGAAGTTTAAGTTTCGTATACCTACCTACCTAGTTGTAGGCACTTGAAGGTTGGTGCCATAGAGCAGAGAAATAAGGGAGAGAAGTCATTGGCCAATGTAATAATAAACATTAATGTGCAGATTTAAGAAATTATAGGACATTTTCTCCGACTTGCTCGTGATAATTACTGTAAAAAAACAGTACGCGAAGTAACTCATTTTTGGACGATACTTTGCCCCATACAAAACAGCGGCCAGCAATGTGACTGCCCTCAAACAGCCTAGGCCAGCAAAGTAACTTACGTTCAAAAATTTCAATGTTTCTGAGTAATTTTACCTCATACTCTTATTTCAGAGAAAAGCACTATACAAAGCCTCGGCCGCAGTAACTCTTCCTGGACTCGTACACAATAAAAGTCCTCGCCTGCGGCTTGAACTTTAAGCGTGCCCTCGTCCAGCACGCTTCAGTAACGTACTGATTGATAGTGCAATGGATTCATTTGATCTTAGAAGGACGAACCCAGGAAAATTAAAAAAAAAATTGTAGTTAAAATGCAACTGTGTAAATAGTAAGTACTATTATTTAATCTTAGATCTAACTGTTCAAAAAAGCATTTATCATTCAGATTAAGTTTCTATAATCTACGGTGTTACTCCACCTAGCTACTATTGTTTATTATGTGCTTTAGCCGAGCTCTCAGCCTTGGTGGTAGGAGCATGATGTGGGACTGTGTTTAAGCTGGAACCAACCAATATATTGGATATACCTACTCACTCAGCTCAGAGTAAAGCTTGAAGTTATCCGGGGTTATGTTTCTGTAAATATAGGTAGTTTTAAGATTTTTGTTGGATACCATAATTGCTTAAATAGCAAAAGCTTTAACTGACACGATCAACGTGCGTTCAGCTGTAACTACAGCCACAGACAATATAATACTACAGCGAAGTTATCAATGGATTTCATTGCACTGACTGATATTGCTTTAATCTGAATTTAATTGTATCTGATTCTGATTTAATTATGTCAATCAATACATGAAAAGGCATCATCAATCAACCGTGGTTATTGGTCAAAAAAACAAACAATAATTTGAGAGAATTTATTTCAAAATGATACACCCAATTTTTATCTCAGAGGAACAAAAGACGATCGCTATAGCGCGAGGCGACGCGCGTCAGAAATCTTTGATTTTTATAACTGTGCACCTGTCAACGTTATTTTATTTGAATGTTGGTAGATATGGTATACGTTTTGACAGGCGTCGGCGGAGGTGAGGTAGTAAGCGGGTGGGTGAATTCAATGTCATCAACATGACGAATAATTGAGTACATTCAAACATAATTTTTAAATGACTGATGATTTTTTCGATAACAGAAGTGATCGAAGCTATAATCGACAAATTACTGTTGAAAGCGAAAATACAGTGAAACTATAATCGTAATAAAGTGATCTTTGGGCTTGATGTGCTTCATAATATACAGCCTGCTTTACTTATCTTTGGGGAGGAAATGGAGTTGGAATTGCAATTTCAGAGTCTCGTAGAAATATGGCAGCTGATGGTACTAATATCACTCTGAAAGTGCATTTCTCACTTTTCATCTCCGCCAAACAATCTCCGCCAAACAAATTACGCAGGCTAAATTGCATACGTCAACAGATTCCAATACCTAATAGGAGTGATGGATAATTCTAAAGACTGTTGGTGTTGCCTGAGGCGTAGCGTGTGGCCTGCTCGTAAAACGTGTAAAACTGACAAGTGAGGATCATTTTTCGAGCCATTCTACTAAGCCTAGCTCTGAAACCAAATAATTTGGAATAATTTTAGATTGATAGATTTACAAAAGACATTCCACACCAATAAATAATTTACCACGGACTAATTTAGAATAAGTTTCATACATTTTATACGCCACCACAGTTCACGCAGGAAGGTGGTGGGCAGCAGCTATCAGTGATTCATAAATCGATAAATTAACAGATACAAAACGAAAGTAAGACTATCCCATAATAAATTGACCAAATTTGCACTCGTGCGCTCCATATATCGCTCGCGCCGGAAATCAGAGCTTCGTATTCATTACGCTATTTTCCCCCCAGCAGTTTGTGTTATCCTCCGAGAAAAGCTTTAATATTTATGCCTATCATTCGCTGGCATTTCGAAGGACTAGTGAAATCCCTTCAAGAGAAGTGTTCTTGAATTTTAACTTATAGATATTTAGATTTTGTTTCAGACTTAGGCAGGCATTTTTTCGGTCTACACAAAGTATGATCGTAAATAATTATATCAAGTTTTTTTTTGTATTCTATTATTCTATACAATCACAGATATTAAAAATTTTTGTTTCTGGGCCCACGAGAAGAATAATCTACCATGCAGAAAATACCACCGCAATAAGCATCTACAAAACTTTTGTCTTAGTTTATTACTCGTAAATAGACATTTAATGTATGTTTTACAGACTTTCTGTACGACAATACATTTATTATTCTGTGTGCCAAGTGAAAATCGCAATGAAGCGTATATAGGGGAGAAAAAACGGGGAACTTCGTTTCACAAACAAAGCGCGCGGCTGAAAGGGGCCTCTGAAAAAACATTTTCATTGTGTCTGCAACTCGCTCGATTTTTAATCTGCGCTGTAAGTTCATTGTGGCTTTGCGGGTCTGTCACGACGGGTAAACCGATGACGGCCATCTTCACTCTCCCAGCCGTCAATGGAGAGCTTCAAAATAGACACTAAAACAAAAGAATTAACGAGCCTCAAGCGAAACAGTAGAGAGGAAAGTATTGCGAAAAAATACAGATACGTTAGCTATGTAAACTCGAAGGAGGAAAGACTATAACTAATAACTTTCGTGACAGTCTTATCTTAAATTACTATATAATGGTTATTATAAAATATTACCACGTCAGTTAGCTAAGAGCAAAATAACAATACTTTCATCAAAGTCATAATGGACGTCGTGGCGTCTCAATAATATAAAAGCTACATACAGGCTACGAAGATATACTTATTTAGGATTATCAGGTTTTTTTTTAACTTAATCTTAAATAATTATGCTTAAGAAACCTGATGATGTTGAATTTGAAAGATGACGACAAAGGTTTATATTTGATTTAACACGTGGCTTAAAGTTTTTTGTTTGTGTATTCTCATGAAAAATATCAAGTATGATTATTTTTTATACGCCCATACCGAACGTATCATAAACTAAATAAAACGTAGATCAATTTTGACTAATTTGTTGCAAAACTTTATATGCAGATACTTACTGAAACAGCTACAACACGTATAGTGTCAGTTAGTAGTTTCAGGTAGTAGTAGACGTATGTATATACGTCTTTCACCTGGCTAAATAAAGTTAATGAATGGGTCTATCACATCACCTGATCCCCGGATATATTGCTTATATTATTTTAACTCGAGAATTAATAGCTCGCAATCCTTATGAAATTTTTCTTGTTTTAGCAAGTGCATTGTTACGAGTAACGGACTTCAGAAGAAGAGGAATGGAGAAGGTTCTTTACCTACTACATACTTTAGTCACTAGAAGTAAGTTAAGTCCGTCAATTCTATTCAACTTATTTTTATCTCACATCGAAGAAAGTAAACACGCCAGTAACAGAAACAAAATATTCCAAACCAATCAATTTGGACCCAATTCTACCGCGATCTTTACATTTGGAAAGATTCGCACTAAAACCAATTCCATCTGAACCCTTGTGCGTATACAGATCTCCCTAATAGGTGTACTTCTGGATCGCAGGGAAGGACGATGGGGAGGTTTTGTTTATCTGGTCGGTTTCTATGTGTGAAAGCCAAGGATCCACAGTGGATCCACATGATGCCCCGTCATGTTTTATTCATTGGTCGGAAGACAAAGATGCTGGGATGTGAACGCGGCGCGAGATGCGAGATACAAGGCAATGCGTTCAGTGGCATTGTGGGGAATTGTTTTGTATAAACAATACGTGTACACGTACTCATGTTCTGTGTTGAATTGAATTGGAAACGTTGGTGTTGACACATTGTTCTTTAATCGACCGATTGACGAGCAAACAGAAGTTATGCGGTTAACAGAGTGGAAGTGACTGATCAATCTAGACAAATTGACCAACAAAATTTTAGTATACATACAAGGTGCAGAGGTGCAAGTACAGTGTACAGTAGTATACAATGACAGATCTCCACAAACTGATACAGCATATTATACCTATAGATGATGCTACAGCTAAGATACAGAATGTTATAAAATATGTTTGTTAAGATTATCGACATTTAAAAAAGTCCAGGAAGATTAAGATAACTAAGAAAATCGGTTTTATAATTTCTGCTCCTCTTCAATGTACAACAACGTACGTACGCAAGCTGCACGGTCAATACGCGCTCGTGCATCGTAATTTATAATACATTACTGCTTTTACATTCCAGCTATTAAACTTTTATGTTTAAATAAAACAAACCGGCCTAGCACGTGTCGGGTCACGCAAAGTGTAGGGTTCCGTAGTTGTCCAATCCAATACTACTTAGGTATAGTAAGGGGGCACTAGCCAGAAGGGCACTAGCTATAAGGAGAACACAATCGTAACGTTAAAAACAAGCAACGCGTCTGCGCTCTAGCACGTCAGCATCGAGAGTCCCAAACAAAAAAAGAACAATTCGTTATTCAAAATATTTAAAACGTTTAGAATGAAATATGAAATTTGACCAACAGCCAGTAACCACAAAGGTGGTCGCTCCTTACAGTACCTATCTGTTTAAGACAGTAAAGTTAACATTCATCAAAATATTTTTCTATGGCCAAATCTAATCTAACCTGTTTGGTGATAACTATTTGCTACTAACTAACCCGCCTGATTGGTGTTTCTCTACGTACCCACCCTACTCGTTATCACAATATTAGGGTAAATTCTATGAATTCTTTTAACGGAGGTAAATGGAGCGGGCCTCCGGGGATATAACCCCCAATTTCGTGTGGCCAAATCTTAGGATCATCCTTCATCTCTCGGCTTTGATTCAACGCGAATGACAGAAAATCATTTACTTTGTATTACTGGCTGGCATATATATTTTTTTTTTTCATTTTTAGAGGATTTGTATGGAAGTATGGGTAAGGTACATATCATCAACAGCTCATATACGTCCCCACCGAGGGGCTCGAGCCTGGGTGAATATTTTAGGGGCTCCAAATTTATGTCTCGCAATTCAACTCTTCAATATTAAAGTATTTGGGGACAAATTATCTTGATTCTACTTCCTAAATAAATAATAAAGAAGCAATCGAGCCCGCTTAGAGCTTGAATCACAATAAAAAAAAAAAAAAAGAAAATTCCATCCAAAATTGCATTATTTGGGATGTCGCCTTTGCATTGTTTTCGTTATTTCGTCCTATAAAATATTCACTGATAAAGATTTGCCAAACGAAGTACATAAATATTTTAAATCATTCAATAAACTATCTTCTTCTTAAAAAAAATAACAACTAAATTAATTTAAAGTTAGTCAAGAATTGTATCAAACAATGTTCAAAGATTTTTCATCATTGACAGCAACACTACTGATTTACCAAATTACGCTGAAACGAAACGCACTTCAAATTTCTTTTTGACGGCTAGCGACGCTTCCCCCCTCTCCTCAGTCAGCCGGCACGCTTTGAGAGGGAAGGACGAATCGCATTTCGAACAGTAAGTTGTCCAATTCGATTCTCCAAACTTTGTCATTTCAATCGTCATTTACAATTTTAACTGTACGTCAATTATTCAAGCATTTTATGGTGGTATTATGTTTCCATGAGGAAGTATTCGTGGAACTAGATCCCCGTACCGCATTATTTGTTTGCTACCTACCATGATTTTCTAGATTCGTGGAATATTCTAGCATTCGTCATTGTTGGCAACATCATTGTTAGCAACATCCACATCAACATACTTGGAGGTCTACCTCATGGCCCGGGCTTCATCTCCGTCATTATGACGGGTCAGGGCTGGTGGCACTAAGGCCAGGCATCATGCTTTGTCTGATGAGCGACTGCTAATCAGATCGGCTGGTGCGCTCGACCCATTTGGGGATCGTCGGCGGTGAGCAGCTGAGGTGTTGGGCGCTGTTCGGGTATCTTTACGTCGTTAAGGTGACTCTCTCAGTGCGCGACCGGGCAGGATGCGCGTCCGCTCTCTGGGGGCACTAGGTGGCACGTCGTTGTTGAGCGCTGGACTCCATCCCCGGGAGTTGGTGTTGGCGGACTCAATAGGTCGCGCGGGAGCGCGCACCGTTGTCGGTGTTCAGGCGGCCAGGAATGGAGGGGAGCGATGTTGTGGAGTGGAGGTAGGCGCGAAGTAGGCGCTGTCATTGGCGAAGAGGGCGAGCTTGACATCGCTCTCCCGCTCCTGGAGACGGCCTTCGAGCGACGGGATATCGTCAGTGAAGAGGGCGTAGAGGCAGGAAGAAAGACAACTTCCCTGCGATACTCCGGCCCGGATGGGCTTGAGCCCGGAGATCGCCCCTTGCACGGAGAAGACGAAGCTACAGGCCTTCAGGTAGCTTGCAACCAGATAGACGAGGCCCTGTGATTGCTGTACATTGCCGCGTACTCGACGCCCACTGGCCTCCTTAGAAGCAGGACGATCACACTTGGGGGCTAATCGTTTCCAGTGGCCCTCACGGGGTGACTGGGAATAAAGATTTTACCTGACCTGAGCTCCACTGTACTTCCCTAGGTGAACTTTGCACAAAGCACTGCTCACCTTTATTTTCAATTTGTCATTCTTAGCAACACTATCATTATTTGAAACAATAACGTCATTAGTTTCTCAAATCGTCATTATCGGCAACATGCATTAATTTAAAATATTAATTATTTCTAAAACTACTTAACTTTTTAAAGTGCCTTCTACATAAAATTTCATCTTTTCCACGGTACTATTATTCCAGCTTAAAATTAGAGTTCTGACACAAGGATAAAAAAATTGATATTTTTTTCTCAAGAATAATTTTTTTCGAAGATTCACCCGCCTACATTGAATTGGGGAGATTAGGCCTTAGTCGACCACGCTGGCCCAGTGAGGGTTGGTCATATAGGGATTCATAATCTCAAACGATGAAAATTGGATTTTTAAACGAAAACTACCTAGCTAATACATATAAGCTCATATACGTCCCCGCCGAGTGTCTCGAGCCTACTCTTGAGGTTGAAATAGGGTTGTCAGGCCTTAGTCGACCACGCTCTAAAAATAACCTATAGGTCGGTCTAAAAACAGGTATTTTTCGGTATTTTTAAAAGTTAAGTATTAAATATTGCTACATTATCAGTCCTATTAACTAACACCTTTTCTAAAAGTTTCCGTCACCCAACTCTTACCTATATAATGAGTTTTTTGTTCTATAAATTCATATTAGTTTTCAACTCATATTTAAAATTGGGTATGTTAGGTATATAAAGTAAATAATAATATATTCTGTAAGGTAAATTCTAGGGATATAGAAATATCTGTAGCTGGAAAATATACTCAAAACTTAGCACAGCCAGAACGGGAAGGAAGAGTGCAGGCGCAGCAAGCAGAAAGTTTTTTTTTGCCGTCGTCGTTTTGTGGCTGCGAAAGCTTTCCTGCTTCGGGAACTGTGTTTACGGAAGTTAAATGAGTAAGCAACGGTTTTCTATTCGAATTCGAACATACAATGTTGTTCAATGCTGCACGCGTGTCTTTGTGGGTGAAGCGAGAGCATGCTATCTCTATGTTTCCGAGTGTTGATGCATGTAACATTTTTTATTGTTAATAATAGAGAATAATAAATAATGCAGTTTTTTAGCTTTGAAAGAGGTGCTATCTGTAATATTTAAGTTAGCTAATATTAACAAAATTACTAAACCTGTTTCACTGAACTTGCTCTGCTTTATGGGCCTTAAATATGACAGCAGAAAACTTGAAACCAACGACTTATCGGTTATGTTACGGAGTAAAACTGTACTACCAACATTATATTTATCCATCATTTAATAACAAAGAAACATCTTCAGGTAAGGTAATGGTAAATGCTTTCAGGATCCCAAAATAAAGCATGACGGTAGGATGTCGTCCAGATAAAAGATAGGGTCGCCTGAAACGGATAGCACTCACAAAGGATGTTTTATTCATAATTCGAGTAGTGCTTGTATGTTGGTGAGTGGAATTGTTATAAATGTACCTTAAAAATATTATGTTTGAAAGTGATATGTCGGTAATTCGTCATTAACATTTATTTGTCTACCTTCGGAGCTCAGTCTCGAAATATACGTCGTTTGGATAACTTGGTGTTTTCTTTGATCTCCAAAAATCTGTCTAGATCAATACAAATCAGAAAGGTTATTTTTATAGCCCAGACAAGAGTGAAGGATTGGAATAATTGACAATCGAATTATCATATATATCATAATCATATGACAATAGAAGATTTAATCGATATATACAGTTAAGAATTTATTAAGGACTTTTGTCCTTTGTACAGGGTCTTGATTTTACAAAATTTTGTATAAGACTTGACGTCGTCGATTTAAAAAAAAAGTTTATAGTTATTTTATGTAAATACATTAGGTACTTACACTTATTTACGTGCCTTATTTTCACCCAAATTTTGGTCTCGCATCATTTTTACCCCTTAAACAATAAAGGCTTATATTTCATCGAAGGGTCTGCATGTAGCCGTAGGACAAACAGTAGCCAAATTAACACTTAAACATATCCTGAAATAAGTCGTACCTCCTGAAATGTCTGTCAACGTGGCGGCCGGTATAAAACAGGCTGGCGCGTTGTGCGGTGCCGTAATTGCCTACGTCCTACGTGCCGGAGATAAATGTGTTTTCGGATCCGACTCTAATGTCCAACAATATGCACAAACATTGCACTTTTTTGGCAAGAAAAATTTTGATGATTGTTTTTTTAGATGAATTTCAGCTGGTATTTCGCTCAAGACACAGTATGCTTCGATCACAGAAAGAATTAATCTGAAGTAAAAAATTTGGGTGAACAAGGGAGCGAAGCGATCGTCTTTTGTTCCTCTGAGGGGTGAACTGAAACACTGACTTCTTGGCTTTGAAAATTCGATTTTCTTAATAGTGACTTCCGAGTGTACAAAAATCCTACTGGCTATTTTTGTAGGAAAACTGGCGGATGTCATATTGTCAAGGACACCTAAAACAGTTTTATTTTTATTTCTATGGCGCCAGTTGTTTATAAAGTAGAATACATTCTTGTAATGATTCATTAATAGAAATCGTAAACTGACCATCTTTGTAGGAAAGCTGACGAAATTACATTTTTCATTTTACTTCCATGTTCTATAGTGCCAGTTATTTGTCATATATATAGATACAAAGAGCCTATGCTCTATTCACATAATATTGATAATATACATAATACTAAATAAATAGATTTAGGAGTTACTGTGTAGGTAACTAACTAGTATATATATTTTTTATGGCACTAGGTTAACTTGGTATATTATTAGTACATTGTTATACGAGGGGTGAAAGTAAGTTATCTAGCGCCGAGACGGGGTTTGGGGCCTAAGCGTAGCGAGGACCCTATAGTTCGAAGCACTAAATAAGTCAGTTGTGGTAAACACGAATACAACGAAAGTAAAAATAAAAACACGAATGAGCTAAAGAAAAAATGAGTGACTTCCATATCTGAATCAGATGAACTCATTGTAAACAAAACCCTACAACTCGAGAAACAAATGATAAATCGGATTGTTGCTTTCCCGCCTATTTTTACTTTTTTGCTGCGGCCGTGCCGGCCAGCTTTTGAGCTATTATTTTTAATTTCCATCATTGAAAAATGTTAAATATGTATTTTGCCCAAATCTATTGTATTTTAAAGAAATAGTTGAAAGTCAATTATAATAAAGTCATTTAAAATATACATATATTCTTTAATTGATACTTTTTTTTAACATTGCGCTCTAATTGTGTAGCTGTATAGAAAGATTTAACATACTTCAACAGAAATGTGAAATTAGAACCAGTTTTTTTTTTAATAATTTGACAGCTGTCAGTTGAAAGCGATTCTACCTCGGGCTGAAAAGTATCACTTTCAATCCGCTCCTTAGGCAACTTCCGACCTACTCTCCGAGTATGAGTAATGAAAATTCTATTTACTGGACGTATTGCTTGGTAGCACGTGGTAGCACCGAGTAATCTAAACATAATAATAACAATGTAACTGGCCAATGCCTGTAATTAAATGAGAACAACTACATGGGGTCTTTATGAGAGCAATAGAAGCAAAAATAATTATTTTTAGATTCTTTTATCTGTCGGTCTGTATGTTTGTTCGCGTATCGCGCAATAACTACTGCACAGATCTGAATACGGTTTTCACAGTTGCAGCAGCATTCGTGTGCAGATTCGAAGTTTCCTATAATAGAGCGTCGAATAAACGTAAATATAAGTTTGAAGTTCTAAACCATAACTGTTACGAGTACGGGTTCGAGTCTGCGGTCTACTAAATGCCACAATACTATTTGCACAGTAGTACCTTGAATTAGTACTTTGTTTTTTTACCAAAGCTAACGATCGGACGTATATTTTTCTAAGTTATAAAGTACGGGGATACAAATCTCTCTATTCTGTCTGAGACACATAACGATATCCTATTGCTGGCTAATATAGATCCTAGAGTTAAAGCAGGCAACACGGTGGGGATAGTGAGCTTTACGAGAGCTTTAGGCTTGTTAAAGCAAATACGACCTACTGCATGAGAAAATAACTATTAGTTTGAATACTGATTGCTAAATTTTATTTCTAAGTAAAATTTTGTAGCGCTTTATGGCGCCCATAATACCTCAGCGTCTCCCTTTTCCTTGGTCAAGACCTGTGCGACGAGCAGCATCATAAAAACGTGCATTAAGCACCACATCACATGCAAAAAGGTTATTACGCGAGCCGGTCAAGTTGCGAACCATATTGTAACATAAACATGCCTTGAAAGCAGGTAACTTGTGGTTTTTGAATTAATAATTTTCACAGCTGGTGATGTTTTTTTTTTAATATAATTAATATTCCGAGTAAAATAATCGCAGTTAAGCTAGAGTTTATTTTTATAAATGAAACTTTTTACATATAATGTGAAAGTTTATTATTGTTTTGTTTTAAGTTATCTACATACATAGTTGTTTAATTTGTAAAAGTAGCTAGGTATTACCTTATCAAATAATATCAAATAAAACATACATTTGCGCGTTCTACGGGAGACGACAACTCGATCACTGCCCATTTCTTCATAATATTCGCCTGCGCTCTCTGCGAAGACTGTCATCAAGTATTTTGTAATTTTATCTCTTCAAACTACTTCTAAACTGACAAGCTGACATGCTAAAAAAATTTGGTGATTTGCTTGTTTTCTTTACATTTTGCTCATTACTTAACTTCTTCAAATACATATTGATAAATGTTTAAAGATCGCCTACGATAAAAAGCCTAATGCTCTCCTATCCAAGGACATATTTAATTGAAGACAAAGAAACAAGTTCAAATTAAACCCCAAACATCCCTATATAGCCCTGAAATCCTCTTGTTTATTTCGGGGCAATAATACATGTGTAGACTCCAGCCCGACCCGAGCAAAACCGCAGAAACCATTCCTAAATGCCATCCGAGAGGTAGAAAACAACAATCACACCGCGGGCATCAGTTTGAAACATGGCGTTATAAAATTCACCGGCTCTACCCTAGTAAATTACCGGCCGCGTGTGGAGTACGCCTTGTAGTGAGGTTTTTTGGGGTAAGATACACGGGGGAACGAGAACAAATGTCTTGAGATGAGGCTTTTAAGTTATTTTGGTTTGAAAACAAAATCTAACGCCGCTAACGTTTTCAAATTGAATTGAAAAAAAATATTCGAAAGGCCGGAGCCTTATAAATAGCTATATAAATATTCGTCAGTCTGAAAATCTACAAATAATCTATCTAGACGTGCAGAATATGTCATTTTAGTGGAGGTTTTTATTTTTATAGTAACTTACATAAATTCTTGAACAATTATTTAATGGACTTCCTTTCCTTCTTGAGACTTTCCTTCCTTCTTGGTTGCATAGTGCACATTTATTGTTTAACGTTGCATTGCTACTAGTCTATGTACGCTACTCTCTACTTGGGCCTGAGTAAAATACTGGCTTACGTTCTTGAGGAGAGAATGGATTAACCTCAATGGGTGAGACGGGATGGAAGATTGAGTGTCTAAGCTAAAAAGAAGTGTTGAATTTTTAAGGCTAAAGAAGTTTCCGTTCGTAAGACCCAAGTTTTTATTTTTTCGTTTTACTGACAATGGCACAGCGTGGCTGATTCTAATGAGCGAGGTATTAGTAGATTGGATAAAGTTAAAATTAAATTCGAAATTAGAATATTACAGAACTCATAGAACTAGGTTTGAAAAAACATGGAAGTAAAATAACACAGTGATCGTTTCAAATGTTACAAAACGTTCAAAAGTTATTTTCAAAGGGCTGTTTAAAATATTTAGGTTTTCATTTAAATAGCTTAGCTTTAAGGCCCGCATAGCAGTTAATATTTAAAACAGGGTTGTTCAGATTTCGGGTAGAAGGTAAGCGGGAGGATTTATGCCTATACAAAGGTGCGGTACCTCTAACCGAGCCCAGCTTTCGGCCGGTAAACACCAACTGTGGTTTGCAATTATTATTGGATGAAGCTCTGCGATGAGGATAGGCGGTTACACGCCGAAAGCTTTACTTGTTAGATAAATGACTCTTTAGCAATATAATATTAAGTATTTAACTTTATTGCACTACACAATTTATTGCCCAATGCCACTCGACTTTCTTTACCGGCCAATCACACGGCCAACAGAGAAGAAGAAGCAGACACGGTAGTGGCAGTCATCAACATCATCAACGGTCCGTTAGGGAGTGGAGGGTTTTGCCATAATCTCCACGCTTGGCAGGCGGGTTGGAGATCGCAGATTAAAAGGTGACTGTATCAGAGAGCGCTGCAGCCCGTTCCCTGTTCAATGTGTAGTCCCTAAGTCGCCTCTTACGACACCCACGGGAAGAGTAGGGGTTGGTGACAAATTTATTCTACTCTGCCGTCACCACACGTGTGGCAGTAACTGATTTGTAAAATATTATAGCTACGTCAAACTATTCTTTTTCACCGAACTACTGAAATAGCGTCTCTAGTTAAAAATTTGTTTATAGAATCTTTGAAATGGCTGGCAATGGCTTCTGTACCATTAAGCTTCCCTATTGGTTTTAGTATAATGTCATCACCAGTCACCAACCACGCGGAACTCTATATGCGTGGGAGAAGTCGCGGAAACACGTGCTCTACAGCAAAAATAACATTACTTATTAAATTATCAAAATACCTACTGAATAAGTGGTATTACAACACTTTGAGGTAAGTATTACTTTAGACTTTGTGTATAAATGCACTATACGCGCACATGCTCTAGAGTGGCAACGTGACAGAATTCATATTAAGTATAACATACCCTTCAGTCACATTCGCAACAACGAGTTTCGTTATAAACTACGCAAATAACGTTTCAGTACTAGTTACTTACAAACACTATTTTTTCCACTTTATAGGACAGACGACGTCGTAGGTTGGGCTTTCACGCCTAGTCACAATAGCTTGTATGATATCCAAGTTAAATGGTAAAAGTTTGCATCAACACGGGCGTGGTTACAGAAGTAGTTAATCATGATACACTTACAGCTGCAAGATGTCAGCTGCTGTACAGTAGCACCCTCTGGGTCTTTAGATATTCTCCTTACAGCTGTAAGGGGTAACGGGGTAATCCATCAACAAAAAACCCTTTACATTTTGCTATAAACAGACCAGCAGTTAATGGATCACGGAGTTTAACGGACACCAGTAATTGCAGAAGTTCCAGCTGAATAATAGATTCGATCAATTAGCCGACCGATGAGAAGTTTGTTTGATAACGACACCTTTTCGAGTTAATAACACAACTCGTTATTCATTTGCTGCTCTTCCTATCTAAAATTTCGGATCTAAATAAAATATTTTGACAGTTTAAGTGCTTTGAGCCAGGCGTGTCCATTTTACTGTATACTGAACATTGCTACGCTCAAAGAGCCATTGATTGATTGATTGAATGATTGATCTCGGAAATCCAAATAATACAATATACAGTTTTGTTATGTATACGAGTCTAAATAGTAAGCGAGAAGGGGACAGCATGATAATGACATTAAAACCGCGCACGCGCCATCCGATAACGGCCCGAGAGGTCCTGTTATAATGATAACGACGTCATCATCATGACGTTTTTTTTTATAAAAATTCGGACATAAAAACTCACCACGTAAGAGAGTGGTCTAAATCATAAGGCAAGCTTTATGTTTAGAACTTTAAAAAAAAATTGAATACTAACAGAAGTCATACGGACTCTGCTCTTATTGTTAGAACCAGTGGCGTTCCAGTTGCAGATCAACTTTCTTCCATAATGAACGGCAGAAGTCGAAGCGGACTTCGGCCCGTTCCATCCGGAAGGTGTACAGTGCATACGACAGTTTTGGATTAAATTGAAGTTGACGACGTCAAAGACGACGCTGTCATGTCAATCAAGACTCGTAAGTTTGAGTTTTTCTCAACACATTTTATCATCATCATCCCATACGTGATACGCCTCGAGCTGGCAAAGCTTGTAGATGCAGCTAAAGCCTCTGGACTTGAGTAGCGCAAGTCTGTGAACTTTTTCCAGCTGGTGGACAACTTTACTTTAACTAATATGATGATACTTAAAAGGAAGTAATCATTAGACAACATCTGACTGCACGCCATTTTTTTTATGTCACCGAAATTTTTGCTAAAACATAAATATTGTCAATGTGTTAATTCGTTTATATGTAAGGCGTAAATCCGGCAGACGACATGGTGTAAAATCGAGTTTAGTCGATTACACAAAAAAGTGCGTTTGTTGTTCTTTTCATTCTTTCGCACAATAAACGTAGCAAACAGTGTTGTCAACTCAGTTTCAGGTTTTCAGGATAAATAAGGTTTAATAAAACATAATTTTCACAAGAATATTTAGTCGTAGGCACGCAACGCAAACCTGCTTTCGCCCGGTCCATCCGGCCGTCTGGCGTCCAGCATTATAAAAATATTTTCCATTAGCGCCGGCCGCCTCCGGCTTTTTACCTGTAGTGTGGGTAGTGGTTTGTATTGTACCTACGATCTATAGTTGCACTTCAACTCCATTAGGATTACTCTTTGATATCGAACGTTGTTTGTTTATGCATCAGCCATGGTTAATATTTCGTGAATCGGGCTGAAAAATTCTCTGTCGCGCACAATGTAAGCGTTGATTTTTTTATAGTGAAAGCTTTTATTTCTGATGCATTATTTTTTATATTTTTGATGCGATAAAAGCTTGATAAAAGAGCTTTAGTGGCCATTTTTGATAAATCTGCCTACACATAGCTTGATTTTTTGGCAGGATAGGTGACGAGTTTTGTTATGTGGTATATACGTAGTTATGTGAAAAAACTGCATTGCTATAGCATACTATAATGAATAATTGTTAATTATGCGTGACAGATATTTCCTACCCGGTAGATATGAGTGTTATTTCCTTCCTGTTTCTGTGAAACCCTTCGTTGTAGAAAATATTATTATTACAAATTACTGTCCGGCGCGGCGGCAGTGCTACGAGCGTAGCCCGTAGCACGGTGGCACGTAGCAAGGACATCGCGCTCCGATTGCTACGAAGGTTGCTATAGCAAAAATGTTCTTGAGTGAGTGATCCCGCCACGTTTTTGTAAATAAATAAGTATGTTTTTAATAGTTTGACTGTTTATTTAGTTGAATAAAACAATATGAGACGCTATGAAACGTGGATAGCTTTCAGAAAACAAAATATTGGACTTAATGATCGTAAATAAATATTACTTTGGTTTGTGTTTGGTATAGTATTTATGAAGTAATTTAATTAAAGTGTTATTATGTAGTCGCGACACCCAAATTTATTACCGAACAAATATTTTCATGTCACTAGAAAAAAACCATGCTAATGGATACCGCGAATATAGGAATAATAAAAAGTAAACTAATTTAATGAAATTGGCAATAAAAACATCCCACTCACCAGGATGTGTGTATCTAATTAGGTAATGTGACGATGGTGAAGTAAATACATTTTGATGTAGCATTAAGCTGATTAACAGTAATCCACAGTTTACTCGTGCTGTCCGTTTCTAAAAACAACAAGTAGTTTATAATTCGAAGTCCTCAGCTTAGATGTTTTATTTGCTTCTCAAATGAGCAGATAAAATATCTGAACCTTTATATTCGTTACTGAATTGAGATTTAAAAAATATATTTTTGACGTCATTAAGTTAGTACCAATACTAAAGATTTCTGATGCACGCGATTTTTTTGTCAATAGTATGGAGACTTCAATTATACCATACAACAACAACAACAACAACCAACAACAAACAACAACATATATTAACTTTATGTCCCTAGGGAAAAGTTGTTCAGTTTCATGAGAACTGTCGCTGTGTTTCGGGTTGGTTCCTGTTTTGTGACACCCTGTATATGGTGTGCGGTCTGAAGAGAACAATGTCCGAGTGAAACTTACGTTTGTCTGTGAATTTAGGAAGAGTAGAGCTTGTCAGTTTATTAATAAGTAATCACAAGTAACTTTACGAAACAGATCACGGAAATAAAACGTTCTGTTAAAAATAAACAGCAACTAAGAAGTCTTACACAGCACTCGTGTTTCGGCATTGTTTGTTCACGGAAGTCGATACCTATGTAATTAAACGTTGCGTAGATCGAATTACTGAAACAATCATCAAACACACCTGAACCTTCAACCTACCCAAGTAATTTACGACAGTGCATACGTACTCTAAAGTTCAGCGCAGTTAAGATAGGCAGGTGTGAGACAGCCCTATAATTAATTCCGTTTGTCGAATGCAGAGCCGCCTCCGAGGGAGCTCGGGCGCAGAGGTGCAACGCGGGGGCGCTAGGGTCGCTATTTGGATGTTACGTCTGTAGTGTATGACGTAATTACAGAGTAACAAAGGAAAAAGATATTGTATTTTTAATAAAATAAACATTGAATATCCAATTAAAAACGATAACCATATATGTAGTAACCTAATTAAGTTGTTTATAATAACAATGTAATAAGAGTATTAAATTCAATATTGTAATATGATCTATTTTAGATAAAGTAAATGTTCAAAGACCATTTCTGGTTTACTATAAATACCTATGTATTTTATTCAATAAATGTTCAGTTAATCACCAACCTTCGTCGCGTCATCACACGCCACTTCTCCGCACACTTTATGGTGACCCTTAGCCAGGCCACTGCTTTATGGTAGCGCTGGTCCGTGGATTCCGAGCCTTAACGGTAACCCAGGCCAGGCCAGACGTACTGCTGCTGAGCAGTACTGGCAATGTAACCTTCCGAGCCGATTAAATCGAAGCGAACATAACATCTACATGTATGTCTAATTATGGGGAATCAATCTGCGAAAACCGAAGATAAAAAAGAAGAAATTATAATAGCACAGAACGGGGCGGGCAACAGTGCAAGAACGGCGTAGATAGAAGCAACGAATGGAACGTCAGCAGTAATCTACATGACCGCGGCGATAATGGTGATGGTAGCAGTTGGATTCATCTACGTCATCTGGAAGAAGATCCATAAATGCCTCACTAAGAAGATCGAACGTCAGGCGGTAGCAGTGGCGATGTGTAAACAAGGCTCCGTTTAAGGCGCACTAAGATGAAAAGGAATTAAATAAGGTACTAGTTTTCTTTTTAATGTAACTTTAATATACAATGGGATCCAAGATCATCCTACCTCGTAACATACATGGATTTGACCAGTTAGCAGTGTAAGTAGTCCTAAGTAACAAAAACATGACCGGCACTTTTCTTATAACTGATTCTGCCACGTCAGTTATTTGTGTGAGGTGGTCAGAATTTGGTTGTTTACTTTTTATATTGGTCATGCCATGACCATGGTTTATAGTAATTAAAGTTGCCTAGAAGAAATTGCTACCTTAACGTTTAGGCCGCCTGTCAGTACTTTCTACTTCTTGTGTGTATTTTTTTTACTTAGTATTTCTTTTGTGAACTAAAGCATATTCTCTTCTATTTTATTTTTTAAAATCGCATTCATTGTAGGTACGATGGTAGAAAGTCGTATACGATGGTAGAAAGTCGTATACGATGGCACGGGCATGTGATAAGATGGGACGAAGACAACATCGTGAACAAGGCCTTAGCTAACCCAGACAACAGAGGCAAGAAGATGACCGCAGGCCACGTGGTGGACAACCATGTTTAAAGATCTGGCGCCGTAAAACGAGGAGAGCTGACCACTAAATAAAGGTAAAAGGCATGTAAGAAGAAGATGAAGATACTTTTTATAGTCAACGGTGCTCTACTCTAAGCCGCCTTAAAGTAAAACGCTACGTAGATATAAAACGCTTTGTTCATTATTAAGTTTACAGAGTGATAAGATCTTTCGCGTCATGAACATAATCATGCATAAATCCTCGTTCGCGTCATGATTAGTGCTAGACGTTAACTTGGTAAACGTTTCGCAACTTAGCGTTTCACATAATTAATATTTCAGCTCAGCCTCGACTGCTGACACTGTAAATAAAGGCTTTGTGCAGCTCGCATTGTATAGCGTAGCTACTCTCAAAGTTTATCGGGCGCGTACCCCACCGCACTCTTTGAATATTCTATTTTCTAGAGTATTTTCCTAGAGTGCCTACTATAGGAATAAAAAATGCAAATATTCAATCTTGAGTCCGAAGAAAATTACACTTTTGTTTAGTAATTACTAATAGTGTTGGCTCCGGGTACGTCCACATGTCATAAATGTGTTTAGATATCAAATTGTCTTTTTGAATATTTTGTATTATGATTATTTAGATAGACATTAAAAAAATATATTTGGCCATGAATAAAATGCCAAATAATAATCATTATCCTCATTTCAGCCGAAATACGTCCACTGCGGCCATCTTATGCTGTATCTGTACACGCTAGATCGTCACATATCAGTAGTCCCCAGTGGTCCCCAATCGAGAAGTATTTTTGCATGTCGTCAGGCAGCTACCCCCTTGTGTTGTGATGCTCAGGCAGTTTGAGCATCGCTGGGGTAGGCGAGTGGTGTCAGAAGCGTAATCATGCTGTTTCACTAAGTAATCATCCCGTTTTCAGTAAAGTAGAGTACGGCATCACGGCGCGGTTTAGTTGTGCTTGTGCTTCGTATCGAGTGAATACAGTGCTTTAGAGTTAGAGGCGCACACACAAAGGGGATAACTTCTTTATCTCAAATAGATAAAAGTGTATTTAAACATTTTTTTGCTGCTAACTTACAGGAACTGACGTCATTTTGATATTTAATTTGATGTTATTAAACAAATTAAAAAATAATCACCGTATTCACATTATTCACTACTACTGAATAAACCGGTTGATTCTCAGGAGCGCGCACTCGTGCGTTTTAGGAGTAGGTACAGCCACGCTATTGGAGCTGACTTGATGACGTCACATAGCACGTACATGCAAATTTCACGAGCAATATCACTGAATAATGTCGAAGGTGAAGAGCTCTTCGGAAAATGCCTGCAATTACCGCTGAGAATAGAAAAATACCGTTCGCTGATCGAGAATTATGACCGAAGCCATACAAAACCGCGCTTTGTGCTGGACCAGGGCTATATTCTACTAATTTTAGCTGTCCTTTCCTCTTTTACACCGCGTGAGTTATTTACGTTAATATCCTTTGAATGGTAGGAGGAGATCCCACAAACTGAAAATCATGTAAAATTCTACATCACCAACCAGAAGTGACAAGTGACTTTAAAAGTGAAGTGGTGATCCATTGTGACACATCATAATGTTTATGTTCGGGGCTCAACATGACACGTGACAGTTATATCCAATGATCCATTATCGTAAATTGACGCTATAAAACAATATTTCTTTAGGATATTTTTTTAGAATATAAAGTAGATTTGAAGTGTCTGTAGATAAACAACCTGATATTTTTTTTTTAATAATAACCTTTAGCTGCTACAAACGGATTGAATTTCATCTTTACCTCATAAGATACATGAATTTGTTAATATACGCGAAATCAAATATTAAACACTTAAACTTTACAACAATACTTACTACTAACTGTCATTATTATCCTGAAAGTACTATGAAAAAAAAAACTAGGCAAAGGCCGATTTTCAGCCCAAAATAATTTCATAACATCCATACTGTCTGCGTCTCTAGGTGCGTGGGAGTAAAACAGATAAAAACTGACACACGCATGGTGAATTATAAATTCTGTAACAGCCGTAAATACGAAAAGTGACGATACTATAATCTTATGTTCTATGTTCAAAACACATAACCGCTGCTACAAATCTGTACACAAAATGAACATGATTGCAAACACCAACAAGTTAGAATCAAAGTTACCCGAAAGCATTTGGCCAGCATCCAACCCGACCACTATGGATCCGATGAACAGTAATGGAAAATAAATGAGAGTATGAAAACTCGTGAAAAATTTAATAAAACTTTTAATTAGATTTTGTACAGTTCGGTATCGATGTTTTGAACAACTTTACCTGTGGCATTAGATAAGCCGCGCCTCGTGGAATTATTGTGAGGTTTATTTATTGAGATTTGTTTAATTCGTTTTTATTAAAGTTGTTTGAGTATGATCAAAGGAGTCACCTACCTAACCTAAACCTAAACAATAAACCTACATGATCAGGACAAAAAGGTGGTCAAAAATTGAAAATAAGCAGAGGCGGTCGTTGGTACTTTCCTCGGTATAATATACACAGTGAAATTACATTGGTTGATTTTCATTTAAGGAAAATGCTGACAAATTAAAAAGAAATGTATACCCCATAGTCCAGCTGATCGCGCGGCTTGTATGAACGATCCATTTCTTTTTGTCGTTTAACAGCCCATGTTCCTTGGGGAAAGTTATTCAGTTTAACTGACTGAACACTCCCTTTAACGAAAATCAACCAATAAAATTTCACGGTGTATAATATGCCACCATAAATCAGTGTAATTAATAACTGAAAGAATTATCAAGATGGTATATCGTGTATTAGTATTAGGTATATCAGAACAATATTCAAACAAATAAAATAGAAAGTCTAAATTTTTTAGTAGAGAAAATTTCTCAATTGTAAATTACTGAAACACCCTGTTGATTTGGGCCGTTTCAGCTCAGTTACTAATCTTAGATTTACATTGGAATAGCTAAATATTTAAGTTTAACTACCTTTCCAAAGCTACTGAGTACTGGTGACTCGTTTACTTTGACGATATTCCGTTGGTTGCACCGAATTTCAGTTTTCCGTTGGCTTAGCCATGATCATAGACTCAGCCAGGTCTGTACCAGACGCGCTTTGAGCAGAAACTAATTGCAGAGAATCGTTATAACTTGGACTTAAATGTTTTGGAACAGACAGCAATGTGTTTTTTTTTATAAATTATTTATTGCGTGTCTGAAAGAGTTCAGCTTAAGATATTGACGTTGCATGTGATTATTTAACTGTAATTACTACGGGAATAACAGGTATACTTAGCAAGTGTTTACTATTTTCATATTTGATCAATCTTTATTTGAAGAATTTCCAGCAATTAGGAGAAAAAAATCTGTGTGTAGGTTTGCGGGTTGATTCATATATAGGTTTTGTTTCCATTATACACAACACAACCCGTCCACAGATGGGTTCGACGAAACTTTTTTACATCACTGTTGTTGTTTATGTTATTTAATCTGCATGTTTAAGCGCTTTTACTTCCAGTCATTCTAGAGCTGTGTGATACAACCCTGGATTAAAGCCAACGGAGATCTTTGCTATACTTACTTGAATAACTACAGTATTCCGTTTGCCACAACATAGCGTAACGTCCTATGGTCGTCTGTACTTGTATCAATATTAGGTAATCTGTGCTGGTAGCTGCGTTTATATTGTGTTGGTCAAACTTTTTTACACTAGAGGCCGATGGGAGGGAAAAGTCAGGGCAGATTTGGAAAAGTGTTTTTTATTTGATCTTCGTAACTTGATAGCTTTGCAATACTTAAATCATCATCTCATCATATCATGTGCGGTGTCGGTCAGTGTAATGAACATCCAAAGGCTTTTGGGGTAAATGGCGTAGAAAAGAGCAAACGATTTGTTTTAAATGCATAAACTTGTTTAGTGCATTTTTGGTAGCTAGGGAAAACTTCTTGTAATTATTTTTTTTATGTGGATTTCCAAGCAATTTCCTTTCACGCACCCTCCGACCTCTTTGAGAACCGCTAGGTCTTTATTACAAATTTGTAATTACAGTAACTCAAAGGCCTTTGACCGATGCCTACTGCTATTGATACGTCTCAAATCGCCATTGACGGTCCACCGGGCTTATTAATCTGTTTCTCTGAATGCATCTTGATCACCGCCAGATGGAGAGGGAAGTAATTGCATAGTATATATAGATACGTCACTGAATGCTTCAGGGCAGGTATAGTGATATAAATGACACATTCCTGTCGGTGGGAAGTTGTTCCTGAAAATAACTATTGCTGGTTCAGCCTTTAATTGATTTAATTTTACGTACGCATCACTAAATGAGTTATAAAAATTAAAGTCTTTGTATCTCTTTTTTCGTAAATCCTTTATTCCTTGGCGATTGAAATTCTATAAACTACATGACATTACACCACAGTAGGTAAAGCCTCAGAAAGCTCAAGACCATTGGTACTTAAATAAAAAAAAAATGTTTATTTTTACTTTTACATTGATAATTTAAACTAGTAACACTGAAACCTGTAATAGTAAAAACTGTGCTACAGGTTCCAGAGTCTTCCCAAACTATGGTCCAAGATCATAAACATTTATAAAAAGTTAAGTATATAGGTATAACAAAGTAATAGAACTTAAGATTATGTGTGTGACTGTGAGTGTGTGTGTGAGTGTGTATTTGTGTGTGTGTGTGTGTGTGTGCGTGAGAACGTGAGAATTCATATTTTTACTCAATACCTACCTTATATTATGATAACCTTATGAATAGGTTTTCTGCCGCATCATCATAGTCAGGCTCTTTTAATATAGTAGTAAGGACTTTTTGAAATTGATGTTTGCTATATTTTTTTGCTAAGTTTATGTCACTGTTCAGTTTATTATATAACATAGGAGCACAGTAATCATAGCTCTTAGTACCAAAGACAGTGCGCCATTCTGGGATTGGAAATTTAACCACTCTTTTATGACAGGTGGGAAGAAAAGGTACAGTAACTCGATGATATCTACGTAGGCAATGGTATATAAACAGCTGTCTAACTGACAAAACATCACATGTTTTGTAAAGGTCAGTAGTGGGGTGTTTAAATGGAAGCCGATGCATTAGCAGATACTTTTAATACAGCACGCTGCGCACGTTCCAATAGGATAAGGTTGGTTTTACATGCACGAAGTAAGTTTCAGTAAAGAACGTTATTTCGGAATGTTATTAAGCGGGTCTGGGTTCTTTGAGTGTTCAGAAAACTTGCACGCAAAGGCCTGCGAAAACGTTGGTCGCATAGTCTACGGGCGGCTCACCAGCAGGTGGTCAACCAAACACTATAAATAACAATCGGCGTAATTGTCTGTGGTTGAAGACTTGAGGCGAACTCGTCGATAGGATCTATATTACACAAAAAGAAATCTATATTACGCTGATAATAACTCCATCATACTACACCTCCACTAAGAGTGGTGATCATGTAAGAGCTATTGATGTAAGTGGTAGTACGCACATAAAAATATTATTTTTTGCTCCCAAAGAAATTTGAAAGGCAGAAAATCAGAAACTAATGCAAGAGTAACCTCTCAATGCCTTACACTGTCTGTACCTATATATATGTAGGCTTGTGTATCCCTTTAAACGGACCATAATAAACCATTTAGAAAAGTTAATAAGTGTCATAATTTTATACTTCATATTTTTAACAATTCTGTGAATTAATTTTACTACTTACTTATTGTTCTTTATGCTTATACTGGGTGTCCAAAAAGGGTATTTGCACTTTTAAATATCAATAAATCGTCTTAATGAGGGTAGATTGCAAAAATAAATATAATGTCATACGTGGAGTTTATTGGAAATTTAATTGAAATGGATTCGTATATCGGAGCTCAGCGCGCATTTTGTGTACGAGCTTATTATCAAAACAATAATTTGGGAATAACAGCTCGCCGCTTACATCGCGCGCAGTTCAATGTACGGGACATTTCTTTATCTCCCAGTGCGAATATCATTAGAAAATGGATTAAGACGTAATGGACGTCATTTAAACAACATACTTTTTTTGTCGTAAACTTTCCATTGTATGTACTTTTTGCAAATAGTAATAAAATTATGAAATGATATATTTTTCATATATAATTTTTGGGTATAAACTGCCAACACCCTTTTTGGACACCCTGTATTACAAAACAGAAATATTTTTCTTAAGTATAAGGTTTTTATATCTTTTCTCCATCCCAAAAGTTCAAAAGCAATACAAAATGAGGAGTCTTTGAGCCGTTTCGAGAAGCTAATTCTCAATTTTCTCTCAAGACACACAAATTATTCTTATTTTTCAAGAAGTTTTAATAGAAATTTTCGTCAGTATTGTTTGAGTGTTTTACAACAACACAACAACTAACAACAAGATTTAACTGAGCCATAAAAAAATATAAAGAGCAAGCTAAGTTTGTAAAAGTTGATTTTCCTAGATTTTTAATTTATTCATAGCTTTCAAGAACGCTCCGTTTACGTAGAGTAGCTTAGTAAAAAGTGGTCAGTGGTTTTATTATTGGTTTTATTGTAAAACTAGCGACCCGCCTGTAGCTGCGCTCTCGTAATGCAAGAGTTTCCCGTGGGAATAATACTTTTCCTCGTATCCTATGTGTTAATACAGGATTCAAACTATCTTCATTCCAAATTTCATCCAAATCCGTTGAGTACTTAAGGCGTGGTGGTGGAACAAACATCTAAACAATACAACATAAAAACAAATATCCAAATATTTTCACATTTGTAATATTAGTGTGAAGTGTGATTTATCCCTTATGCAACTGAAGAATGAGCACATGTGCTTCGAATATTTAGTTCAGCACTGTGCGAACTTACAATAAACTTTGAAACTATTTTTTCTGTGCGGAAAAGAAATTGGACATCATTTAGCCTTATGTGAGTTTTCGTTTATCTTCCAAGCGAGTCTCTTGTGAGAGAACATACAAAGAGCTGTAAGCACCATTTTCTTCAGGCCGGAGGACACAAAGGGTGCGTTTTGCTCAAGACTAGTCCCTTGGAGCGCTAAATTGGGCTATTCGCCGAGTGTAAAGCTCTCGTCAGGGAAGTGACAAGACGCGACGCCTCTACACTACAAAGCTGACGATGTAATTGGTTGATAATATCTGTGTAGGGATCGTTTCAACAGCCGTATGTAATGCATCTGACGAAGCCTTTCAATTGAAGTAACTGTAATTAATTTCAATTGAAATAACTGTAATCATGTAAAACAATGCTAACTTCTTCTTCTTAACTTATCTAAATAATTCGAATTTGTGTTATGAAGACAGTTATGAGACCAAATATTGTTTTTTTATAGAGGATGTTAGTTTTACGAGTTTAGAGCTCTGCCACCAAATGAAAAATAATCATCATAATCTTGATTTGGCTTAACCACAAGATACCTAACTTATTACCCACAACAATAATATATGGTTATACTAGGGTCACCATCAACAGCTCATTTGCGTCCCCAACGAGGGGCTCGAGCCTGCCCTGTGTTAGGGCGATCAGTCCTTAGTCAACCACGCTGGCCCAGTGCAGATTGGTCGACTTCAAACACAACCTTTAAATGTTTTCTCAAGAGTGTGCAGGTTCCCTTACGATGTTTTCCTGCACCGCGTTGAATAAACGTACATAATGAATTCAAATTCGGAAACACTGATACGTGGTGGGGATCGGAGCCACCTCTCACCACCGACACTTGCTAATACTAGGGCGTTAAAATAAACTTTCTATTTACTGCAAATGCATACTGTAAGTAACTCTTTTCTTACCAAAACACAGAGTTCAATTCAGCCGAGTGTAGCGACACAGAGTTCAGTAAATTGGTCTGGAATCCCTCGTCCGGGAGTGAGTACAAAGCCAAGTCCGTAATTGGTAGATAATCCGCGTAGCAGGGTTCAGCGTAAGATTGCTTCGGTTACGTTCCTGACGGCTGCATTATGTCCTCGAGTGTTGTATTGTTAAAGTTTGCATGTTTTATACTAAATAAAAGACTTGACTTGGCTATTTTTTACTCTCAGTGTTCCTCGTACAGATTTTTCCTCTATTTTTTACTTTTAGATTATGTAGTAACGAGCTTAATCACCAAATCCAGGTGTGAACAAAGATCACAAGATATTCGAAATCAATCACTCAGTAGTAGCATGTAATATTTACTATGAGGAAGGGCTGGCATAAACTGTGTCTCTCGTAGTTAATTTAACATAAATAAATATAGGTACTTAATTTTGCAAATCCTACAAACAAACTGTTGAATGAAACTAGGCACAACAATAATATTATCATTAAGATAGAGAGTTCGGTTCTCTTTTGAGACAGCCTCAGATTGTGTGAATATCTACCATTTACACCCTACAGACCAATTCCTAGATAGTATTCGGCTCGTTTTGACACATTCAAAGTTCTAAGAAAATATGCTCGCGCAATGTGGGTACTCAACTCAAGCATACTACCGTCTTGTTTATCAAATAAATAATTTCCAGTCTCATTTCTGAAACAGAAGAACGTCATAACAATCTTAATTTACTCAAAAAGGTTCAAGAAATGGTGTGAAGGCTATTGCTTTGGCGGCCGTCAACGTGATTATCGCTGCTAATGTGCTTTTTACGATTTGTTACACTGCTGAACAATAAAACATCCAGTAAGTTATATAAAGAACATCTGTAGTTGACCAATGGTCTGCTTTAAGCCCAGATTTGATGCGTAATACTTTTTTCTTGGACTTGGTAACATAATTTCGACCTAAAAGCTTTCTTGATAAAAGTAAGTAGCGGTGCGGGTTCCAATATTATCAAAACAAAAAAGCTGGAAGTCGAATTGTTCATGACTTTATTATTTTGAAAGTCAAAAACTGCATAATAAACATTAGAAAAAAATGAAAGAAGAAAAGACAAATAAACACGTCCTTACTAACAATATATTAGTTAGGATTTAGATAAAGCAAGCTGTAAGGGGTGGAGGAAACGAGATGGTAGAGGGCAGGGGGCCGTTTCACGAAGCTAAGTTACAAATTACAAGTACAATTCGATGTACATTGCATAGACAGTGAGATTAAAACGATAAGGCCTACTGTTTAGGCGAATTAACTACGCAATGAATATCAAATTGTAACTTGTTACTAGTAAATTGTTGCTTCGTGAAACGGGGCCCAGGTAATTGAAATCCGTCAAGCTCGCTCCTTGCCCCTCGCTATGACAAATGACAAAACCTGCTACCACAGCTACTGCTGGTCTTCATGTAGAACTGAAGCGTATTTATTATGATGATTTTTATTATCAGCGTATTTTTTTATATAGTTGTTATCATTTATTGTCAAGAATCTGGAGATCTATCTCTCTCGATATCTGCTATCTTTAAAAAAAGTAAAAATTTGTATGTAAGCATAGAACTTTTCGAAGAAATGTAAAGGTAACCTACGAATAGAAGTAACCACAGAGAAATAAGTATTTCTAATAGGTTCTTTAGTAAATAGGTGGAAGTAACCAATCTGGTAAAGCTGCAACGTGTGCTACGTGTGCTGCCATCTAGAATACGCTACGACTCTTTATGGTTCGAGTTCAGAAAGAGGCAGAGCGGTCTAGTAAGTTCCACAACAATTGTATAGAGGACACTGTTCATGAGTTCTGCACAAAATTAATTAGACAGTCTAATATTTTATTTATTCTTTATCTTTTATCTGAACAAAATTAATAATACAGCCTATTTTATTTGTTCTTTATATGTATGTACCCTAATATGTATATAAAAGCAGTGTCGTCGGTGGTCTAGTAGCTAGGGCCGCTGTCTTCCATCCGGGAGCCGCGGGTTCGATCACCACTACGTACCAACGTATTTTTGAATTTCGAATTCATATGTACGTTTATTCGACGCTCTTGCGGTGAAGGAAAACATCGTGATGAAATCTGCTCACTCCTGCGAAGAAATTCAAAGGTGTGAAGTCTACCAACCCGCACTGGGCCAGCGCGTGGTTGACTAAGGCCTTATCGCCCTAATTCAGGGTAGGCTCGAGCCCCTCGGTGGGGACGTATATGAGCTGTTGATGATGATGTATGCCTAAGTTTATTACCATTGCATTGATGGTTAGATTTTGCATACTGAATAAAAAGTACACGTCTGATTTTAGTTTTAATCGGTTTTTATCGTATGAATATTGAATTATTTATTGCGCACACGGAAAAACAAGTATTCAAAACATTGAAAACAACAAACAATAGCGATTGATAGGCGGCCTTAGGTAGCCATTTCTTCCAGGCCACCTTTCTTAGCTTAGCTTTAAGCACTACATAACAATAACAGGACCTACACTTTGAATCAAACCACTTGTGTATTTAAATAGCTCAATGAAATAATGTACCTAGCATTTTTATTTTACAAAACCTTTTAGCTGAACAGTGTTACCGTTTTTAAAAAGCACTAAGTAACATTTATGTAATTTTTTTTTTATTAAGGCCATCTCAGGCCATCATCACCTTTATTTCATAAACAATAGATACTGTGTGCGAAGTAGTTAATTTACAAATTATATATAAAAAAACAACACAATAATAATAAGTAAATCACATCACAATATCACACTAATATTATAAATGCTTTCACGCCTTAACTACTGAACGGATTTGGATGAAATTTGGAATGGAGATAGTTTGACCCTGGATTAACACATAGAAAACTATTTACGGGGAAATGCCTTATTCCCACGGGAAAATCTCACGTAACTTGAGCGTAGCCGCGGGCGGACAGCTAATAAGGTAATATAGGTTAGTTTGTAACAGAAGCTTTCCTTGCGGTCGGTATTTATTTACCGAAATATCAAAGTTTCTAAGCTACTTTGATGAAAGTAAATTTAATGTTTGCTATTCGATCTATTAACACTTTAGCTACTTGCTAAATAGTGGTGGTATGTTTTGTTCATGCTTTTAATAAATATTATTAATGGCGAAGTATAATAAATAACCATTCATTAACAATTCTTATTAAACAAGGTCAAAATTTAAAAACAATGCTACTCAACAGGAGTTCCCTCGTGAGGAGACAATATTGGCTGCAGCACTGCAGCATCACTATTTCTGTATTTTACATCATAACAATATATTTGGCATTCATTATCTATACATATAATAAAGCTGAAGAGGATGGAAAGTCTGTACATAAAAGATATTCGAAAAAAAATTTATTGGGGATACTTAAAATTGATAACAGAACACGTTCCAATAGTTTTTAGAATTTTTGTCTGTTTATCTGTTTATCTGTTTGTTTGTTTATTTGGCTGAGCATCACGCGAAAACGGCTGGACGGATTTTGATGAAACTTTTACTATTATGTAGAGAAAATTATGGACCAGGTTATAGGGTAAAAAAAAACAACCCCTAAAAGGGGGGGGGTTGGCAAAAACTTGAAATACGTTTGCACGTGAATTTCATAGGGGCGCGTGGTAGTATGATGTGCAAACTACACTATGAAACCGAGATTTGAAAAAGTACCAACATAATTATAATATTAATCTGTCTAATATCTTATCTAATCTAATAATAATAAAAATTCTATAATTTTCTAAGATAAATAATGATAATACACACAAACATCCAAAAAACCATAATAATATTACGAAAAATGAAAGGAATAAAACATGCGCATTCCTTCCGTCCTTCTTGCTTCCATCTTGCTTCATCTCCATCCATTGCGCATGCGTAGACAAAGTTATTTCGTTATACGCTAAACCAACATACCTATTTTGATTTTTTAAATAATTATCATGACGAATCTTTTAGAAATGGAACGTAATTTTGAACTGCCTGTTCAGTATAGCTTGGCATGAAAGTGCAGATATTAAATAAAGTGAAACTTAATTTTTTCTTCATATCGCAATGCCACCGCAGCAAGTGTCAAACGTCATTCAAACTGGCAATACGATAAAAAAAGACTATGGCTGTATATAAATTAATTCATTTGCCTTAATAAAGACAAATTTATATAAAAATATACGTTTGGCGGGAAATTCCTAGCACTTTTTTCAAATAATTTTTTGTCGCGTAGAAGGTTTAACAAATTCTAAGAAAATGCCTTCACAGAAAAAATCTAACTTATCGAGAAAGTCTCGCAATGCTTTAAATAAACAATTAGTGCGGTCTCAAGAGTCCGAAGAAGGTCGCGATGAGAGACTCAGCCAAGCGCGGGCCAGGCAGGCTGCCTCTCTTTCGGCTGAAACGGCAAGCCAACGCGAGGCTCGGTTACGATCACAGCGGATTCGTACGGCAGATGCACGCTTGGCGGTAAGTAAGCTTACTTAATCTTATTTTTAAATGTAATGTAATGTAATACTGTAAATTGGTGTATATAAAAATTGACAATGTGTAACATAACTGTAAAAAAATGTAATATAATTTTATTGTAAATCGATCTCACTTTTTTCACCTAATTCTCTTCTCCTCTGATCTTGCTTAAATTTTTTAAGTAAAATCAGACCTAAAACTCAAGTAACTATACGTACATGGTTTGTCTAATCTAAAGTATCTACTTACATAAGAAACCTACCAAAGTAAAATTAAACGTTAGATATTAGGTAAGTAAGTACTCCTCCTCTTGGGGACTGAAAAACAGCGTCTATCTCTGTAAAGTGATAGATATATGCTGAGGCGTGACCTATTCATTGTTGTGTTGCATTGCACACTGAAATGTAATTACTTACATACTCTGTTTTTTTCTCCCTATCTACTTTTGATATAATTATTATTACGTAAGTACCACAGACCAAAGAAAAACCACGCGCGCCAGCTGCGCCGCACTTGACAGCTTTGTGGTAAGTACCTATTGTATTTTAGTGTGTAAGGTGCCACAATTACTTGAATAGACTTATTTTCTTCTTCTAAGTTGGCGAAACGAAGTTCGCGGGCACCAGCTAGTATAGATAATATATGTATATTATCTATATAATGAATGCAATTATGTAATGACATACATACATAACTACTGATGTATATAAATTAATATTATTGATGAATTTCAAGTCCGCGCCTGCTATATTACCACTTTGATATGCATAGCCAGTAGGTCAATTAGGGAGAGAACAAAGAAAAAAGGTGCTCAGGCGCAGGGCCAAATTCAAATTCAATCCACCTCTACCTACCTTGATCCTGGTCTACCTTGGGGTGTGCGGATATGGCTAGGACCAAATTAGCGAATTTTTCAAAAGTGTGCCGTTACGAAGGCTACGGTTCGCCGCATAAAAAGGTGGTTACGGCGCCGGAACTAACAATTAGGTACCGACATTAAAGAAACAATCTTTTAGAATAGTAAGCATTGAAAGTGTTAATAATAAGCTTATCAAATATTTGCGGTCTTTTTCGTTTTGTTTTCTGCTTGAGTCCGATATGGTTTTAAATGTGGTATACTTTAAACTGTTTGAATTATAAGCTTTTTAAACAAACACAAAAGTTAGAATCAACTCAGACTTACTTTGTTTTAAATTTGCCAACTTTAAGTACGACTCGTAGTAGAATTAAGAATACTTAATATTAAATAAATAAAATTAGTTTCAGCAGAAAGGAATAAAATTTGACAAATACCTATTCCATGATCATTTTCATCTCTCATGCACTGAAAGTAGACCAATAATGACCCCAAAGAAAGGATGTAAATAACTTTGAAATTCGAACCTTTCTTTTTACTATTTGCATAGAAAATTTCACACAGTAAATGGCAAAGGAAGGACATATACAGCTTAGATAATTCTACAATAAATTTTATTCCGATAAAAAAGAAAAATAATGCTTGCATATACTTTGTTTAAGCAAGATGAATACAAAATTCGCGTATTTACCCACAAATACCAATAAAAATATTAATAATTTATAAAACAAACAATTATTCTTTTAAATTTTGGAAAAATGACACGAACGCGAACCATTAAAAAAGGGCAGGAAATAAATGTTGGTCAGGGTATACAATCTCAATACAAAGAAACGGGTAGACATTGGCAGACATTCCTATGACACTACTAAATGATTTTGAGTATACTTTATATGAGAGTGCCCTCGAATTTGATGCTTTTCAATTTTAAGGGGTTGATATTAATTTTTTTGTGTTTTAGTTTTTTATCAAACCTGCAGAATACGCTAGTAGCGACATTACGATGTAGAATTTACAACGTCACACAACTCATGTCACTCATGTAATAAAATAAATGTTATCTAAATTATTTGTATTTATTACTGTCATATCTTTTGTTTAGGATTTTTATTTATTGTTTGCTTGCAATTTTTAAGTAATTTCAAGCAAATATAAATAAAAATCCTAATTTCCTAACTAGAACTAGCAGTACGAGTACGTATAGGGGTATGTACAGTATAGGGGTATGTACCGTAGCCAGTGCATGCATGTGGAGCACTGTACACACATTTGGACCATAAGAGCAACACAGATGGAAGCACTGGACTTATATTTAATTTTGTTGCTTCTTTTGACCGCCAAGAGAGGTCTCTATTCCCTGTATTATTAAAAGGTTCTCTGTGATGTTGGTGAAAAAAATATTGCTATCTGTGGTTTGTTATCAATGTTTTGATAAATTATTTTGTAATTTATGTTTATTTTAACCATGAAATAGTAAAAATAAGTTGATTTAGGCTTGTGCGGAAATTTCTAAAACCAATACGCAGTGATTTCAATAAAAACCAACTGAAAATTTACCAGTTTGTGTGCCAAATAGGGTGCGGGGTACTAATATGGCGCGGCCCGTTCATAAATGATTTAATATTATTATTGTTATTAAAAGTACTCAACGGATTTGGATGAAATTTGGAATGGAGATATGTTTGTAACCTGGATTGCATAGGATAATTTTTACGGGAAAAAGTCTCATTCCCTCAGGAAAATCTTACACAACGTGAGCGTAGCCACGGGCGGACCGCGTAATAATTTTGCAACCACTCGGGTAATACAGAGTATTTAAAAGCTTAAGTTGAAAAAGCTTTTCTTATTAAAGCTTCTTATCTTAAGCTTAAGACGTTCGTGAATAAAATCTGCCAACCCATTATTACCAGGAAGGAAGGTGTCGTCGTGTGAAAAATTCAGAAATACATCATTATACATGCAGGAAGATTGCACACGGTACTAAAGGGGTCTTTCAATCACTGCGTAATAGATCAGCAATAATCATTGTTTAAGATAATTAAATAAATTGATGTCCGTCATTCGGCTTCGGCCGCGTTGTATTATTTTTTTCCATGGGAATAATATTTTTTAATAACACATATCATTATTACCACGATTTTTTTATTTATATTAACAACCTCGAAAAACTAAAAGTGTTTATAAGAATTTTTGATTATATAAGTGTATGTTATGGAGCACAGTAAGATTAATTAACATTATCTATGAATATTTGGTACGCTTCGTGACACAACACAAGCGACTTTAGAAAAAAAATACCGATGCTTTTTTTAGTGAAGTACTTTCAAGCATCTTGCTAAAATTGTAGTTTCCCTTCAGCACTGAATTTACTAACAAAAGACGGGAAGATATCGTGTGCCCACACAACATCATTAAACATGCCTTCTCCTCTAGTTTTTTTGTTTTCCTAGGACTGTGACTTTACAATATACTAAATGCTAAGTTAGACTTTTATCCCTGCAGCTATAGTAAAAGTAAACAAATTCTCAAAGCTCTTTTGAATATGTCCTAATACGAAGACACAAAGAAGTTATTGTTAGTCTTGAAATGATTGTTTTATGTTATCTCCAAGGCAATTTTGTATTTTTTCACTTCTCATGCTCTGAAAGTGCTTATTTGTGCAGGACATAGGCTGCACAAAATCGAATTTTGTGCAATTTTTTCAAGTATCTACTCATAAATGTATCTATATTAAAGCAAAGAAAATGAGTTATTTATTTAATTTTAATTTTGAGATCGTTAATTTAGTCGTATTTTTTCGCCTGAAGCACAGGAATATTCCTTGTTCAGGTATGTGTTTTATTGTAACCCTATTGGAATGTTTATTCGATAGTATTATATTGTAAAATAAGTTTCTCAATAAATTATTATTGTTATTGTATCTGTGACTCGGATATTCTTTTAGAGCGCAAAACGAAAAAATAAATTATTCAACAAATAACGAGTGATAGAATATACATTAATTTAAAAAAAATCCATATTAACGGAAAAATATTAAAACTGAAAGGGTCTCTTAAAACTGATTTTGTTACTATAAAACTGCATTTGCCCATACATGGTTCCTGAACTATTCGTGCCAGGAGTAATTAAAGGAGTCTGCTAAATGATTCAGTGGGCCTAATTGCAGCTTCTAAAACTCGGATCATCCCGACTAAGCCACGCTAAGCTGACTCTAGCTATATATTTTGGAGAAGGCACCTTACACAAACAGAATTTGTTAGACGGATTTGGGATATTTTTCGTATGTGAAAAATTTTATATTTTTTTTTTGTGTATTGTGGAATGTTGTGTAACGGCTAGTGTACGGCCGGGTACGGAGTAACAGCCTTTTTATAGAGAGTTTCCAGTTTGAACACAACATGTGCCTATGTAGTTTTGGATTTCAAAATCATTCTCATACGGTTTACCTAACAATGTTAGGCTAACATCATCATCAGGAACGAAATTCAGATATTAGTCAATATTTATTTATTTATTTAATTATTGATACAATGCTCAGAAAACGATAGTCCTTAAATACTATGCAAGGATCATAAATATTACTGCTATCAATTACAATAAAATTATATATAGATCTAGTGAGATCAAAAACTATATAACATAAATAAAATTCCGAAACAAAATATTAAAATAACAAATAGGAATTAATACAATGCTTCATAAAGTTT